>JABXJD010000355.1:75000-102500 GCA_013375575.1 Percina caprodes
TTTTATTACTTTTTGACATACTATACTATGACTTTTTATTACTTTTCGACATACTATACTATGCCTTTTTTAACTTTTTGACATACTATACTATGACTTTTTATACTTTTTGACATACTATACTATGACTTTTTATACTTTTGACATACTATACTATGACTTTTTTAACTTTTGACATACTATACTATGACTTTTTAACTTTTGACATACTATACTATGACTTTTTTTTAACTTTTTGACATACTATACTATGACTTTTTATACTTTTTGACATACTATACTATGACTTTTTATACTTTTTGACATACTATACTATGACTTTTTATTACTTTTTGACATACTATACTATGACTTTTTGTACTTTTTGACATACTATACTATGACTTTTTGTACTTTTTGACATACTATACTATGACTTTTCATAACTTTTTGACATACTATACTATGACTTTTTTAACTTTTTGACATACTATACTGACTTTTTATAACTTTTTGACATACTATACTATGACTTTTTATACTTTTTGACATACTATACTATGACTTTTTTAACTTTTTGACATACTATACTATGACTTTTTATACTTTTTGACATACTATAGAATTACTTTTTATACTTTTCGACATACTATACTATGACTTTTTTTAACTTTTTGACATACTATACTATGACTTTTTATACTTTTTGACATACTATACTATGACTTTTTATACTTTTCGACATACTATACTATGACTTTTTATACTTTTTGACATACTATACTATGACTTTTTATACTTTTTGACATACTATACTATGACTTTTTATACTTTTCGACATACTATACTATGACTTTTTTAACTTTTCGACACACTATACTATGACTTTTTATACTTTTTGACATACTATACTATGACTTTTTATAACTTTTTGACACACTATACTATGACTTTTTATACTTTTCGACATACTATACTATGACTTTTTATAACTTTTTGACATACTATACTATGACTTTTTATACTTTTCGACATACTATACTATGACTTTTTATACTTTTCGACATACTATACTATGACTTTTTATAACTTTTTGACATACTATACTATGACGTTTTAGATGATTTTTTTCAACATGCTATACTATATGCTATATGCTATAGTATACTTCAGTTTTTTGACGTACCATACTATGCCTTTTTGTTAATTTTTCAACATACTATGTCTATATTTTTTATATATTATACTATGACTTCATGAGTTTTTTAATTATTTTTAGCAGCCTACTAGACTATGTCTTTATTTTTTGACTTTTTTTGTCATACTATATGTAAATGCTGACATGCTATACTATTACTTTTTCATGATTTTTCTTGGCATGCTATATACTATGACTATTTTATAGTCATATAGCTTTAGACTCATGGCTGTAGATAATACCCAAATATAAAAAAAACATTAAAAATAACAACATAAACTTTTAATAGACACGGAGAAAATGAGATTTGTTAACATGAAACTTTATTGACAAATGCAACATGCTATGAATTGATGAGTGAGAACCAAGACAGAGGAAGAACTGCAGGGAGTACAGGTGTGACGGGGGGGTTGGCCGGGGGCCTGGGGTCCAGCTGGCTGTAGTTTACTCATACAGGAAGGGCTGGGTGCAGGGCGTGTACTCGACGAACTCCTCGGCCTTGAACCACAGGCCGACCTCACGCTTGGCGTTCTCCAGGGTGTCGCTGCCGTGGATGATGTTCCTATGACAACAGAGAGGAAGGTCGGTGTCAGGGATGAGACACCTCATCTTTATATAGTATATAAAGTATAGTGTAGCATATCGAAAAATGGCATTCATATATTTATAGTATAACATGTCGAAAAAAGTCATATTACAGTATGTCAAAAAAGGTCATTAATGTTACAGTATAGTATGTTCAAAAGTCTTAAATAATAAAATACCGTATGTCAAAAAAAGTTAAAAAGTCATACTTCAGTAAGTCATAAAAGTCATAAATGTTAATGTATAGAATGTCGAAAAGTTATAAAAAGTCATAGTATAGCATGTTGAAAAAAGTCAGAAAATTAAGTACACAATTGTTGCTTTACTATGTTTTTTGTAAACTTAAAATAAGAACCTTACATTTTTGGTTAAAGACGTTAACCCCAAGAAATAATTATAGTTAAGAAGTGATATTAGTAAAATGTCCCGAGTGTTCATCCTGAAGCGAGGGCGCGCCGACCGCTGTGCGTCCTCTCGTGTTCTCGGCGTGCACTGACCTGCCGATGTTGATGCACAGGTCTCCACGGATGCTGCCGGGCTTGGAGTCAGCGGGGTTGGTCTCCCCCAGCATCATCCTGGCCAGCTTCACAATGTTCTGACCCTCCCACACCTGAAACACAGCAGCACACCGGGGGCGTCAGCACGCATTCATAGGTAGGAAAAAGTCCTAAATGTTAAAGGATAGTACGCCAAAAAGTTAGAAAAGGTCATAAAAAGTCATAGTATAGTATGTCAAAAAGTTAGAAAAGTCATTGTATAGTATGTCAAAAAGTCATAAAAAGTCATAGTATAGTATGTCTAAAAGTATAAAAAGTCATAGTATAGTATGTCTAAAAGTAAAAGTCATAGTATAGTATGTCAAAAGTCATAGTATATGTCAAAAAGTATAAAACTCATACTTCAGTAAGTCATAAAAGTCATAAATGTTAATGTATAGAATGTCGAAAAGTTATAAAAAGTCATAGTATAGCATGTTGAAAAGAGTCATAAAATTAAGTACACAATTGTTGCTTTACTATGTTTTTATAAACTTAAAATAAGAACATTATTGCAATATTTTGCGATATATTGCAATTTATCTATAACTTCTAATTTTCCCCGTTTCTAATGACGATCCATACTTGTCTCCTGTGGATCGATACCATTGCCACTGAAAATATGGCGATACTGTGCTGTACTGATCCCCCCCCCCCCCCGAGTCGGAGCAGTTTTTATCATATGAGCGTGTTGTTAGAGGTCCTGAGCGCTCGGGGTCATGACACCTGCCACCCGAGGGTGCTGAAGACGGCCGGGCGAGCGCTCCATAAGGAGAGAGAGAGAGACCGTGAAAACACAGAGATAAAAAGATGAGTGACAGAGGGCTGGATGTGTGTGTGTGTGTGTGTGTGTGTGTGTGTGTGTGTGTGTGTGTGTGTGTGTGTGTGTGTGTGTGTGTGTGTGTGTGTGTGTGTGTGCGTTACCATGGCAAAGATGGGTCCAGAGGACATGTATTTGCAGAGTCCAGCATAGAACGGCATGTCCTTCAGGTCCAGGTAGTGGTTCTTCATGTGGTCCTCAGAGGCCTGAAAACACAACACAGAGAATCAATAATAATAATATTAATAATAATAATAATATTAATAATAATAATAATAATAAAATATTCAAACACAGTATGACTCTTCTCATTTTCTGAACTTCAATTATTTTCAGATGTTTTGCACATCTATATATATTTAGTATCTATACATCTATATAGTATCTATATATCTATATAGTATCTATATAGTATCTATATATCTATATAGTATCTATACATCTATATAGTATCTATACATTTATATAGTATCTATACATTTATATAGTATCTATATAGTATCTATATAGTATCTATATATCTATATAGTGTCTATATATCTATATAGTATCTATATGGTATCTATATATCTATATAGTGTCTATACATCTATATAGTATCTATATACATATATGTGTGTGTGTGTGTGTGTGTGTGTGTGTGTGTGTGTGTGTGTGTGTGTGTGCTCTCTGATTTAAGACTGAGTTCATCATCAGGAAGGACAGTGGAGGACACGGGGCATTAACACACACACACACACACACACACACACACACACACACACACACACACACACACACACACACACACACACACACACAGTGTCAGTTAGGGTGACAGCTGCTCAATGTTGCAGCTTCTCACACTCACATCACGTCACATGTGCGTCACACACTCAGTGTAGTTATTCACACTCCATTTGTGTGTGTGTGTGCCTGTATATGTGTGTCTGTGTGTGTATCTGTCTGTCTGTCTGTGTGTGTGTGTGTGTGTGTGTGTGTGTGTCTGTCTGTGTGTATGTGTGTGTGTGTGTGTGTTTCTGTACTGTGTGTGTGTGTGTGTGTGTGTGTGTGTGTATCTGTCTGTGTGTGTGTGTGTTTCTGTACTGTGTGTGTGTGTGTGTGTGTTTCTGTACTGTGTGTGTGTGTGTGTGTGTGTGTGTGTTTCTGTACTGTGTGTGTGTGTGTGTGTGTGTGTGTGTGTTTTATAGATCAGTGATCTGTTTTGGAGTTTCTGAACTAAAACCCGTCGCCATGGTTACCTTCATGAACTTGGACGCCACCAGCCTGAAGCCCCGGGTCTCGAAGCGCTTGATGATCTCCCCGATCAGACCTCTCTGGACGCCGTCGGGCTTCACGGCGATGAAGGTACGCTCCATGTCGACTGGGGAGCGGGGGCAAAGAACAGACCTTAATGAACAGATGAGTAATGATATCTCCTAACAAGAGCTTAAAGGGCTCTTCTTCACTTGTTCTTGTCATATATACATATATATCTATATATATATATATATATATATATATATCTATATATATATATATATATATATATATATATATATATATCTATATATATATATATATATATATATATATATCTCTATATATACATATATATCTATCTATATATATAAAATAAGTGGGCCGTCTGTTTATGTCATTAACATTAAATACTTATATATTAAGTACTTTTTTACTTTGAGCTGATATTGATGTTGGACAGTCGCACAAATCAATTTTATAATATATATTTTTTAAATACATTTATATCCTGATTGACGTCCAAACCTCAAGACTTTCATGTCAGTTATTAATATGTATTCATGTCAAAATGACACATCAACATCTTTTCTTATTCGTTTTTTCCTGGAAACGCTTCCAACGCGCCCGCGTGTCCCGGGAGAAACAGGCGGCGGTCCGATTTCTGTTACCATGGGAACCAAAATAAAAACGGACACGCCACGCGGGCGCTGTGGAGCCTTATTAGACGGAGGGTTCAGCCGTTCTTCCTCAAGAAAATGTGACTTTTTCCAGTTAAAATGAAAGTCATTTCCCTCGTAGGCTTTGCGTCTCGGTCCCACGTCCTCGGGACCGTTACGGTCATTACGTCTAAAACGACGGGGAAGCCAGATCAACTCTCAGAAAGCTTCAGGACAAAAGCTGAAGACGTCTTTAGATCTGAGGAAAGTCTTAGTTTCATTCATCAGCTCTGCTCCTGAAGCTTATAGACGTATATAAATATAGATTATATCCAGATATTGAGACGTGGTATATTTATATTTATCACTACAGGCTCTGCACCCCCACATAAGCATTTATTTATTTCCATGTAGCTAATATCTCGACTTTTCCACTGGGGTTTTGTTTCTATGCTGTACTTCTTTTAAGCTGTGACCCTTTAACTTCGTACTGCAGCGTGTTAGAATAAAGAAACCTTAAATCTTTAGACCGCGTCCTCATCAGAGAGACGTCTGCGTCGGACCTCATTCCTGTCTTTGTGCTGCTGTACACTTTCTTATACTATCTCAAAGTAAAAGGGTCGAGTCTAAAGATACACAGGCCCCGTATTCTGCAGACAACCCCCCCCCCCCGCCCCCCCCAGCTAGTCCTCGGGTGTTTGGGGTTGGGTGAGTGAATGTGAGACATCGCTATGCAGCACTGACAGATACATAATATTATATTTCAGTAGATGCTTCTTCGCCTCTCAGTGTGCGGCGTGCTGCGCGTAGGCTGAATGGCGTGAAGACGAATCTGATTGGCAGGACGTGACGAGAGACAGCAGGGACAATAGGGACAGCAGGGACAGCAGGGACAGCCAAAGTCACTCATGTCATAGGCAGCACAACCCCCATGCCCTCAGCGTGCACGCTGCTCTGAAAGACGACACCAGCTCCTGGCGTGGGACTAAGCTTTGTTGGGCTAACGGCTAATTTTACCGCCGGCTGGTATCTGCGGGTCAGGGTCAGGACAGGGTCCAGGTCTGGGTCTGGGTAGCAGCTGCAGGGGCAGCTGGCTGTGTTCAGGCTGAGAGAGCAGAAAGAAAACCCTAGAAGACTGGACGCTGCAGGGCCGATGTGTCTGAGAGTATAATTAGGATCAGGGTCACGTATCGAGGTTATGTTCTGCTGATTTATCAAACCGGGTCATGAACCCCTCATGCTAGTGAGGCTAATGCTAGTGAGGCTAATGCTAGTGAGGCTAATGCTAGTAAAGCTAATGCTAGTGAGGCTAATGCTAGTAAAGCTAATGCTAGTGAGGCTAATGCTAAGCGCTGGCAACAGCATCGGATTCATGCAAGAAAGTTACAACTCAAACGAGATTGGTGCTCACGCTGAAGCAAGACTGGAAGACAGAAACATTTCTATGTGTCCAACATGCACGTGGAAGCGCGTCTGTCTCTCGAGGTTCTGTCCTCGCAGGTTTTAACGTTTTCTTGGGACGAGACAAATATACAAAAAACTGTGAAAATGTGTTTGTTGTATTTGATGAAAATACTGAAAGAATATCTGTATGTCCCTGCAGCAGACGTCCAGCATGTCCCTGCAGCAGACACAAGTATGTCCCTGCAGCAGACATCCAGCATGTCCCTGCAGCAGACACATGTATGTCCCTGCAGCAGACGTCCAGCATGTCCCTGCAGCAGACGTCCAGCATGTCCCTGCAGCAGACACATGTATGTCCCTGCAGCAGACATCCAGCATGTCCCTGCAGCAGACACATGTATGTCCCTGCAGCAGACACATGTATGTCCCTGCAGCAGACACATGTATGTCCCTGCAGCAGACACATGTATGTCCCTGCAGCAGACACATGTATGTCCCTGCAGCAGACATCCAGCATGTCCCTGCAGCAGACACAAGTATGTCCCTGCAGCAGACACATGTATGTCCCTGCAGCAGACATCCAGCATGTCCCTGCAGCAGACACATGTATGTCCCTGCAGCAGACGTCCAGCATGTCCCTGCAGCAGACATCCAGCATGTCCCTGCAGCAGATGTCCAGCATGTCCCTGCAGCAGACACAAGTATGTCCCTGCAGCAGACACATGTATGTCCCTGCAGCAGACATCCAGCATGTCCCTGCAGCAGACACATGTATGTCCCTGCAGCAGACACATGTATGTCCCTGCAGCAGACGTCCAGCATGTCCCTGCAGCAGACATCCAGCATGTCCCTGCAGCAGATGTCCAGCATGTCCCTGCAGCAGACACATGTATGTCCCTGCAGCAGACACATGTATGTCCCTGCAGCAGACACATGTATGTCCCTGCAGCAGATGTCCAGCATGTCCCTGCAGCAGACACAAGTATGTCCCTGCAGCAGACGTCCAGCATGTCCCTGCAGCAGACACAAGTATGTCCCTGCAGCAGACATCCAGCATGTCCCTGCAGCAGACACATGTGTGTGTGTGTGTGTGTGTGTGTGTGTGTGTGTGTGTGTGTGTGTGTGTGTGGATATATCTACCTTGGTTTCGGGTTGAGGAGAACTTGTGAAGACGGGCAGCAGCGAAGTGATCACCGTGGACAAACAGCCGGAGAGAAGCTCTATTTAAAGGCAGTGCAGTGGGGGGGGACCAGATATGTGTGTGTGTGCGTGTGTGTGTGTGTGAATATGTGTCTCTGTGTGTGTGTGTGTGTGTGTGTGTGTGAATATGGGTCTCTGTGTGTGTCTGTGTATTTGTACGTGTGTGTGTGTGTGTGTGTGTGTGTTAATCTAGGTCACTGATCCGTACAGTGAATCTAACATTTGGGAACATGTTGCTCTTCGTCTACCTTCACATGACTAACACGTAGTCAGCCACGACAACGGGGACATCAAACGCCACACGCCGGCCACGACAACGGGGACATCAAACGCCACACGCCAGCCACGACAACGGGGACATCAAACGCCACACGCCGGCCACGACAACGGGGACATCAAACGCCACACGCCAGCCACGACAACGGGGACATCAAACGCCACACGCCAGCCACGACAACGGGGACATCAAACGCCACACGCCGGCCACGACAACGGGGACATCAACGCCACACGCCAGCCACGACAACGGGGACATCAAACGCCACACGCCAGCCACGACAACGGGGACATCAAAGGCCACACGCCGGCCACGACAACGGGGACATCAAAGGCCACACGCCAGCCACGACAACGGGGACATCAAACGCCACACGCCACACGCCAGCCACGACAACAGGGACATCAAACGCCACACGCCACACGCCAGCCACGACAACGGGGATATCAAACGCCACACGCCAGCCACGACAACAGGGACATCAAACGCCACACGCCACACGCCGGCCACGACAACAGGGACATCAAACGCCACACGCCAGCCACGACAACGGGGACATCAAACGCCACACGCCAGCCACGACAACGGGGACATCAAACGCCACACGCCAGCCACGACAACGGGGACATCAAACGCCACACGCCAGCCACGACAACGGGGACATCAAACGCCACACGCCACACGCCAGCCACGACAACGGGGACATCAAACGCCACACGCCAGCCACGACAACAGGGACATCAAACGCCACACGCCAGCCACGACAACAGGGACATCAAACGCCACACGCCAGCCACGACAACAGGGACATCAAACGCCACACGCCAGCCACGACAACAGGGACATCAAACGGAAACGCTGCTCTCTGCAGGACACGCAGTAGATGGGACGATATGACCCAAATTGAGGACAGCTCTGCTCGTTATTGTAAGTGTGTACCGTGTGAATGTGTTCACTGTGTTGTGTTATCTTAAATCCAGCCGCCATCTTCATATTATTCCAACATGTGCAGCATCCTGAGCCTTTTTGGTTACTATAGCAACACTCAGCCCAGAATAGTTTTATTCTCCCCAAAACAAGTTTCTTTTTTATTTTAAAGAATTATACAAAAAAACAACTGTTTTTGCAACTCTTTCTCCCGCAACTTCAGTGCAACAAACATACAAAAAAAATGCAACTATTATTGCAATTTCTTTTACAAAAGCTTCCGCAACATCGGCCATTTTGGGCCGCAACAATCAGAAAAAAAGGCTGAGAACTCCTGGAGGGACCGAGACGAAGAACGCGTTGGCCCAGCTGTCTCCAGGTGGGGCAGATTTCACCAAACCGCGGCGTAGTCCTTGGACTTTGGGGAAAAAGCCGGTGGTTTGGTGACAGTGTTAGTCTCTTAGACTCTCTTAGACTCTCTTAGACTCTCTTAGACTCTCTGTAGACGCGGTCTGCACTCAGGAGCGAACACCTGATATGAAGACTTGAGCCTGTGGCCGTGCTGACAGGACCGAGTCTGAGCCAACACACAACACGACCCCGGGGGCCGGGACCAGCTGGACCCCGAGGAGCATTTCTCTCTTCACATATCAGGTTGGTCCCTTCTCTGCTGCGTCGGTCTGTTGCCGTGTTGCAGAAACACATTTAACCCTCATGTTGTCCTCATGTTGTCCTCCTGTTGTCCTCATGTTGTCTTCATGTTGCCCTCAGGTTGTCCTCATGTTGTCCTCATGTTGTCCTCATGTTGTCCTCCTGTTGTCCTCATGTTGTCTTCATGTTGCCCTCAGGTTGTCCTCATGTTGTCCTCATGTTGTCCTCATGTTGTCTTCATGTTGCCCTCAGGTTGTCCTCAGGTTGTCTTCATGTTGTCCTCATGTTGCCCTCCTGTTGTCCTCCTGTTGTCTTCATGTTGTCTTCATGTTGTCTTCATGTTGTCCCCATGTTGTCTTCATGTTGCCTTCATGTTGTCTTCATGTTGTCCTCATGTTGTCCTCATGTTGTCTTCATGTTGCCCTCAGGTTGTCCTCATGTTGTCCTCATGTTGTCCTCATGTTGTCTTCATGTTGCCCTCAGGTTGTCCTCAGGTTGTCTTCATGTTGTCTTCATGTTGCCCTCCTGTTGTCCTCCTGTTGTCTTCATGTTGTCTTCATGTTGTCTTCATGTTGTCCCCATGTTGTCTTCATGTTGCCTTCATGTTGTCTTCATGTTGTCTTCATGTTGTCCCCATGTTGTCTTCATGTTGCCTTCATGTTGCCCTCATGTTGTCCTCATGTTGCCCTCAGGTTGTCCTCATGTTGTCCTCATGTTGCCCTCATGTTGTCCTCATGTTGTCCTCATGTTGCCCTCCTGTTGTCCTCCTGTTGTCTTCATGTTGTCTTCATGTTGTCCTCATGTTGTCCCCATGTTGTCTTCATGTTGCCTTCATGTTGTCCTCATGTTGTCCTCATGTTGTCTTCATGTTGTCCTCATGTTGTCTTCATGTTGTCTTCATGTTGCCCTCCTGTTGTCCTCATGTTGTCTTCATGTTGTCTTCATGTTGTCCTCATGTTGTCCCCATGTTGTCCGTATTCGCCCTCAAATTCTTCGTTGACTAACATTTGATTTTGTCGACTAGAAAAGCTCATTATAAATGTAGTTAATTAATCTGTAAAACTGAGTTTCTACGATTAATCCTGTAAAAGCACCACTTTAAATCTTGTGTTCATCAGAAATGTGCTCATACGTTTCTTGGAAATGAGCAATTAAGCATGAAAAAGCGTAAAAAATGACAACTAAAGAAATCTCAGTCGACTAATAGAAAACCAGAGATTAGAGGACTAATCGACTGAGAGGGGACGGCCCTAGAGTCCCAAACAGTTGTTACTGACCCACCGTGAAACCTAAAGAAATAGGGGTCTGAAGGTCTTCCCCCTCAAAAATATTGAGATATTTTACTTCCTGTCTTCTGGTTACTCTTAAAGCAACATGACATCATCACTGAAAACACACGCGCCAACTTTCTTAAGCTGAGTGGCGTGTTGTCTGGACGCATTTTGAGCTCCCGGCGAGAGGAAGTTTCCGTCCACGTGTCAGTCGAATTATCTGAAGTTCGGTTAAAAAAAACTGAATATCTGGTGAAAGTGTGTTTCCATCCAGCGGCTTCAAAGCCAATAAAAACCTGGTGATGACGTCACATGACGCTGCTTTAGGGTCACATGACGCTGTTTTAGGGTCACATGACGCTGCTTTAGGGTCACATGACGCTGCTTTAGGGTCACATGACGCTGTTTTAGGGTCACATGACGCTGCTTTAGGGTCACATGACGCTGCTTTAGGGTCACATGACGCTGTTTTAGGGTCACATGACGCTGTTTTAGGGTCACATGACGCTGTTTTAGGGTCACATGACGCTGTTTTAGGGCGTTTCCATTCATTTCCGTACTGAACTGGACAACATTCAACAAAATGGATTGCGGCGTCTATATAACAAGAAAACAACAACACTATGAACACGTTGCTATGACGATGCAGATGCAACATGTCTTTTATTGCCCCCCCGGCACCGCTGCGAGACTCTTTTTTGAGACATGTCTCTCTGTCTGAGCGTCTTCTATTGTCTCCCAGGACGTCCCACGGCTTGTCCTAACCTTTGTCGGCCATTTCCTTCACGAGTTCCTGATGAATTAAACCCAGAAAGTCTCTCGTCTCCTCGTCCGTCCACGTCCATCTGTCTTTGTTGCCCCCCCCCCATGTGTGCAGACAGAGAGGAGCAGCTGGGGGAAATGAACTACAACTTCTTCTTCTTCTGCGTTTTGTGGCGGGTTGCAACCATAAAATGACCTAAAACTTAATCGTAATTTATTATTTATTCAGGAAATAAGGTTTCCATCAGCGTTTATCACATAAGAAGAAAATCAGACGAGGCGAACGGATTTCCTTTGATATTCATGAAATTCCATCAAATTTTCCTGTTTCCAGAAGACATTTTTCATTCGATATCACTTCATTCAGATAAAAACGTGTGGATGGAAACAGAGCTGGTGACATACACGCCAGGTGGGGTGTTATCGCGAGGAGAAAGCGACGTTTGAGGTTAGGAAATGTGAAACACAGCTTCTGATCTTAACTATTAGTCAAAATAATTCATAATTTCTGCTTTTTTAACTGTAATATTAGGTATATTTCTATATAAATGAGGGTTATTGACCATGAATTCCGGAAAGTAGTAAAACTAGTAAGGTGGTGGTAGTGGAGACTCAACACAAGGTTAATACTTTGAATTTGGGTTAGTTTTTGGTACGCATCCCCCCCCCCGACAGGATGGGGATGTGTAGCGTGTCACATTTTTCACATTTTAGGGAACATAAACTGAAGGAAAACACACATTTGAGTACAGGAAAACTTTAAGTAGAACAATGAATGCAAGACTTGTGTTGGAGTATTTTACTTTGAAGAATACTATGTATATGTATTATGTAAGTGGGGGTTTCATCCTGCACCTGTTATATAACAACTGATATATACACAGACACACACACACACACACACACCTCTATATGTCTTTAATCTGAAGCTCCAACCTTCACCCTTCCCCCAAATTTGACCCTAAATATAAACCTTTTCCTAATCAGGGATGGAAAGCTGTCGTCCCAGGGGGGACCAGGTCCAGTCTGAAGTCCTGAGGGTGGGGTGACGGGGGGACGAAGGGACCCTATCAGCTGAAATTAAAACAAACCTCCCCTCACACGCACGCACACACCCGACACTTTAACCCATCTTGCATTGCGATCCATTTGGACAACAGAAGCCTGAATGCTGCTGCAGCTGTTACTGATCCTTCTTCCTGCTCGCTGTGCACATTCAACTCGGCCTAATCTTAGTTGAGCATGTTAGCATGCAAAGTGGTTCAAGACTTCAGGGACCCCACAGCAGGATGGGGCCTTAGCGGTTCTTTAGGGACTTTCCTGCCCTGGAAAAAAACTCCTAGAGGTCATTTGTTCAAGCAGCAATTAGGACTCAAAGCACACAATGTGAGTCCCCTACACGATGTGAGTCTTCTCCACAATGTGAGTCCCCCTACACGATGTGAGTCCCCTACAAGATGCGAGTCCCCCTACAAGATGTGAGTCCCCCTACAAGATGTGAGTCGGAAGGTTCAGTAAGATGCATCTGATTGGTTTCCACAGACCTTTCCTCGTTCGTTGATTGGTTGAAGGCGAGCTTCAGTTAACTAAAGAACTGAAAGATCCAACCACCTGAAGGGACATAGCCAATCAAAGAGCCCGCCGGGAAAAAAACACACACACACACACACACACAGAGAGAGACAGACACACACACACACACACACACACACAGAGAGAGAGAGAGAGAAAGAGAGAGACACACACACACACACACTTGTTTATTTATTTTAAAGATTACTTTTTGGGCTTTTTCAGCCTTTATTTTGAAAGGACAGCAGAAGACCCGCTGTGTCGAGGAGTAACCCTCTATGTATGGGCGCCTGTTCTACCGCCTGAGCTCCCCGGGCGCCCCAGCATTGTTTATTTTTGAATGTTCTGCTGTCATCTTGTTCTGGAATGTTCCTTTTTGATGTTAGATGACAGGCCGGTGATGTCACTACGGTCCATCAAAACCTTCCTATAGCGGTCACAGCCTTAAATGTCATTATACATGCAATCAACCAGAGAGGCGTGCTGCAACAACAGGAAGGAGAAACAAGTCCAGTGGAATATCATTTCACCATGGAGCTGCAGGAAGAGAACGTCAAATTCCTCCAGTTTAAAATAGAGCAGCTCACGCTGAAAGTTACACATCAAGAGCAGCAATTTATTAAAGTAAATCAGTCGATTTTGAAAATAGACTCTCTAGAGACCAAAGTCAAGGCTCTGGAGAAAGAGGTGAAGACTCACAAGGAGGAGGCGGAGGAGTGGAAAGCCCAGCTGCAATCAAGTCGAGATGAAGTAGAGAGCATCAGCCTCGATAAGGCCGAGCTCCTGCCAACATTTCAGGATTATAGAGCAAAAAATACAAAAACAGACTCAGAACTCCAACAGCAGACATGTGACAGCGAGGCGAACGCCAGGAACACTGTGGAAGAACTGAAGGAGCAGTATGAGTCTGAAATAGGGAGGATGCAAGAGGGGCACAACGAGAGGCTGGCGGAGGAGAAGGCGGCGTACCAACAACTAACGATGAAGCTAAGGATCGCCAAAGAGTGGTCAGGAAGACAAGCTGCCGAGTTGGAAGAACTTCAAGCTGCGCTGCCCCGAGTGAGGATGGAGTACAAAAACAGAATGGAGGACTTACGCATACAGATACTAGAAAGAGACAAAGTCATCGACGCAGAAGAAAGACTGAAGACAAACACGCGACTCAACGAGTTAGGGAAGCAGAAAGAACTGGAGATGAACATCGAAAAGCTGAAGAAGACAATCACTGATCTTGAGAACAAGGAAGATCTCAGCAAGAAGGTCTCTGTGTTGGAGACCACGATCCAGGACAGAGAAAATGTCATCAGGAAGAAAAACCTGGAGATGTCTCGTCTGATGGAGGACAACAAGCAACTGCAACAGGATTGGGCGAAAGAGAAGGACAAAAACGCCGTTCTGCTCTTTAAATTAAACGAAGTGAAGGACAACCTCCACAACGTCGAGGACGACCTGAGAGCGGCGCAGTCGGAGCTCAAAGACACCAGAGACCGGCTGAACAAGACGCTCCGGGAGAACGCCGACCTGGGAGAGACCATCTCCAATCTCAAGGACAAAGTGAGGAGATATGAGCCAGACCTGATCCAGGAGAGAGAGATGAACAGGAACCTGACCACCTACAACAGTTACAGACGGTGCCACCAGAACTCGTCCAGGGCGGAGAAACTTTGCGAGGAGAAGATCTTTCAGAGAGATGTGCAAAGCAACCAGGACCAGAGTTCCCTCGACCTGACCGTGGAGCTGCACCAGGTCAAAACACAACTCACAGAAACAACTCTGCGTCTTAAACTGCCGATAATGCCGCGGCTGCAGCAAGTGAAGTCGTGGATAAAGAAAAACATCCTGCCAACAAATAAGGTTGCTCCAATAGACGTAGAGGAGCCCCCGTCCCGTCTCCCGGGGGACAATACTGTGCATCGGCGTGCAGACAACACATCGTCCTCACAGCCACGTCCTGATCCAGAGGACGGCATCATTCACGTCAAGCCGTTTGTGGAGGGTGACCTCCCGATAGTTGACATCTAAAATCCCCCCCCCCCCCTTCATTGTGCACCATCTCCATTCCACCTTGACCCATGAGACCTCAGAGAAAGGGCCCTGTCTCCTTATTGCGGTGCAGCATGTCAGGGCCCCGTGGGGGCTCAGGGTGGGGAGGGGTGCGGCTGCGTGGGCGGGACTCCAAGTGATTCGGTTTCCTCCCACACGCCAAATCAACTGTGAAAGTTTAAATGAAATAAAGATTTTTTTTAAAATCAACAACTTCAGCTCAAGTTCTGTTCTTGTATTTCCTGCATCTGTAAAACGTCACGTATGATTTCAATAGAAACCAGCGTAGCAGAACGGTTAGAACGGCAGCTATTTCCAGGTCTACCATTGCCATGGTAACATATAAGCTTTAGTAGAAGGTAGTCTGTATCGTTCACGTTGCACTGGGATTGCTCCGATGCTGCAGGACATTCTGCCGATGCATGAATCTTCCGTTTCCTTCTGCTTTCACTGTTGGAATCTAACCTGCGGCTGATTTCTGAGGACTATGGTTACCTGGTCTTCAGATCTCTGCAGGGTAAATCCAGACAGCTGCTAGACTATCTGTCACATCGGAGTTATATATATGTAGACCAGAGCAGGTTTTTGTGCCATCCCGAATGCTAGGTGGAGTGCTTCGGAGGAGGTCTGGCAAAGCAACACTAGTATACAGTGGGGTTTGAATGTTTGGGCCCCCCAGGTAAAAATGTGTATTAATGAGCATAAAGACGCCGAGAAATCTCTAAAAGGCATCAAATGACAGATTAGACATTCGTATAATATGTCACAAAAAGTTAGATTTTATTTCATCATTTACACTTTCAAAATAACAGAAAACAAAAATATGGCGTCTGTAAAATTTGGGCCGTCCTCTCTTTAACTTCATCTTTTTCACAGATGGCATCAAGTTAGCGTCCAACATTTGCTGAAATGTTATTAAATCCATTTTTCCTTCTACTAGTGAAATGTTCCCCGTGCCGCTGGCTACAATACAACCCCCCCCCCCACCACCCCCCACTGGCTGCAATACAACCCCAAAACATGATTTAGGAGGGTCAACTATTTTTAGTTTCAGTTTTCTAGACAACTGCTTAGAAGAAGCCATGGTGCTGATTGTTGGGGGGGTCAGATTAAGATTGTTGGGGGGGGTCAGATAAAGATTGTTGGGGGGGTCAGATTAAGATTGACGAGTGACAGCTTTGGTTAGCTCATTTTCTGTGAACAATGTGGCGAGGTGGAGTTGGCAAGCTAACAAGTTGTTCACCCGCTAACGTTAGCGGTCCTCTGACCCACTGCTGCTGGGTCTAACGTTAGCGGTCCCCTGACCCACTGCTGCTGGGTCTAACGTTAGCGGCCCTCTGACCCACTGCTGCTGGGTCTAACGTTAGCGGTCCCCTGACCCACTGCTGCTGGGTCTAACGTTAGCGGTCCCCTGACCCACTGCTGCTGGGTCTAACGTTAGCGGCCCTCTGACCCACTGCTGCTGGGTCTAACGTTAGCGGTCCTCTGACCCACTGCTGCTGGGTCTAACGTTAGCGGTCCTCTGACCCACTGCTGCTGGGTCTAACGTTAGCGGTCCTCTGACCCACTGCTGCTGGGTCTAACGTTAGCGGTCCTCTGACCCACTGCTGCTGGGTCTAACGTTAGCGGTCCCCTGACCCACTGCTGCTGGGTCTAACGTTAGCGGTCCTCTGACCCACTGCTGCTGGGTCTAACGTTAGCGGTCCTCTGACCCACTGCTGCTGGGTCTAACGTTAGCGGTCCTCTGACCCACTGCTGCTGGGTCTAACGTTAGCGGTCCCCTGACCCACTGCTGCTGGGTCTAACGTTAGCGGTCCTCTGACCCACTGCTGCTGGGTCTAACGTTAGCGGTCCCCTGACCCACTGCTGCTGGGTCTAACGTTAGCGGTCTAGGGTCTAACTACTACTACGACATAGTTTACAGGCTCAGTGATGTGTATTGTCACCGTGACAACTAATAACAATCAGCATTTTGTTGTGTATCAATCAAATGACCTCTGCAAACAGTCCAATGGCCTTTCTATCAATTTTATGTCTATGATTTCAATATTTGAAACCTTCAAAGAAACACACGTCCTTGTCTGTATCACATTATGGGGACACCAGACCCCCCCACACACCCACACACACACCTGTAGACTGGGGGAGTAATGAGTGAAGCAGGTTTGTGCAGCAAATAAAAGTCCAACAGAGTTGTTGTCCAGAGGTTTTATTTCAGTGTGTGTAGTGGGACAGCAGAGGGAGCGTCAGGCTGGAGGAGACGGAGCCGGTTCCACATCCTGTCCTTCGATCCTTTAACCCTTTCAGAACAGGGTTACTATCGTAAAGTAGAGCTAAAATAAGCAGTGAAAAGAAGGTTCACCAAAAGTTCAATTTATTCTAATTAGATCTGCAGAGCTATTCCTTTATATTAAGTTAACAGCTGACCTATTTAAGGGTTCCTGAAATAAGTCACATAATTATCAATTGTGGCTTCATGGTGTTTTTATAGTATATACATACAGTATCTATGTATAGTGTTAGTGTATTCTGTTCTTTGAGTTAACAAGGGACTATCTAACATGGTGGACCCTGCCTGTAATTCAGTAACAGGTCGGCGGAGGGATACGATGAGATGATGAAGCATGTTTTCTTCTGAGTCTTGAGTTCTACGCTGGAAGAAGAGTCCCTAAAGAAATGGACTAAGCTGCAGAGTCTCCGTGTTCTCACTCTATCCACGCCCTAAAAACAGGTAATAACGAAGAGTTAGTAGTTAACGCTAACAACACGCATCGTCCGTAGTTTTCCCTGAATATTTGGTTAACAACAGCAACCCCCCCCCCCCAGGCCCCACCTCCTCGCAGACCCCTGCTCCAATCACATCGTCTGTCTGACGTTCACAGAAATACGGACTAGCGATGTAAACAACCACTTCTGTACAAAAGAAAACAGAAACAAGCCCAAGATTTAGATAGAAAACAACCAAACCATAGAACAGAACTCGGATTTAACTGTACAATTCATAAAGTCATAAAATCATCATTATTTTCTCTTTCGGTCATCACTGTACACACTCTTACAAATAAAAAACATCAAATCAAATATTTCTCCTTGAGTAGGCGTCTCTCTCTCTCTCTCTCTCTCTCTCTCTCTCTCTCTCTCATAAAATAGAGTCTCCGTTAGTATTTGCCTATTTACAGGGTTGCAATATGTACACATTTTAAATTTCTCTGTTTTCATGCTGCCGCTCACGGCGGACGGCCTCGACCCAAAACTATGGACCCAGCCGCCGCTGTGAGCGGTCCGAACCACCTGGAACAGGTCTTTACTGAGTTCAGGGTTCAGGTGAAACGGGTTCTTTTGGTCTCTGTTTCAGCCCAGAACTACGGTGGGATCTATAAAGAAGCGCCCGGCACCCAGGAAGTGGTCCTGAGACTAGTGATGATGTCATCTTCACTGGGTGTCGCCCGTCGTGCCCAACCGGACCCGACCAGACCCGACCGGACCCGACCAGACCCAACCCAACTGGACCCGTTCCCACTCCCATTGCGTTAGAAGACCACGCTTGGTCAGCTGTCTCTGGTTCATGGCGTCATGTTGAGACAGTCGGGGGTTCCAAAATGGACGTTTCAGGGACACGTGGGACATGAAACCTGGTCTCCTGGGGGGGAAGTCCTGTGTTCCATCTCCCCCCCCCCCAACCTCAACTCCTCTCTACAGTCGTCTCTCTACTGTTGTCTCTCTACTGTCGTCTCTACATACTACTGTCTACGGTCGTCCCACTACTATTGTTCCTCTACGGTTGTCTTTCTACTGTTGTCTCTCTTAATGTCTCTGTTGTCTCTACTGTTGTCTCTCTTAATGTCTCTGTTGTCTCTCTACTGTTGTCTCTCTTAATGTCTCTGTTGTCTCTCTACTGTTGTCTCTCTTAATGTCTCTGTTGTCTCTCTTAATGTCTCTGTTGTTCTCTACTGTTGTCTCTCTTAATGTCTCTGTTGTCTCTCTTAATGTCTCTGTTGTCTCTACTGTTGTCTCTCTTAATGTCTCTCTCTGTTGTCTCTCTACTGATGTCTCTCTTAATGTCTCTGTTGTCTCTACATCATCTCACAGTGCGGTGTAGTTGCTGCTCTGCTCTGTCTGTCCAGAGTGAGACCAGGTCTGTCCAGAGTGAGACCAGGTCTGTCCAGAGTGAGACCAGGTCCGTCTCTGGAGCCGAGCACAGAGAACACTTTAAAACCCGTTTGCACCTTTTTAGATCATTTACACAAACATGTTAACCGTCCACTGAAGAGTTTCACCCAAAGATAGCGACTGAAAATTACGTTCAACATACGCAACCGCGAATTCTGAAAGACAGGTGGGTTGTACTGGGGGTGTTAAGCCGTCCAGTAAGTGTTGCTTTAAAATCTCTTCGTACTTACATGTTAATTTAAAATATTACAACTTTTTTTTACGGTGGGAAAAAGGGTCGGTGGTCCCAAAGTGTCTTCATTAATCAGAGGGGTGTTGTGGGTAACATGCAATCAGCCAATCAGAGAACACTACAGTAGGCGATATACCGGTGTTGTAGCAGCTGATCCACTTCTCATGTTGTTAAAAGCATTAAAGTGAGAAAAAGTAATGGGACAAAAAGAAGCCAAGGGACATTTAGAATAAAAATGAGACATTAACGCGATTAATCGCAATTAACCATTTTAATCGTTTGATGCTACTAATATATACGTATATTAGTGTGTTTTTGTGCTTGTACCTATACATCGTGACCAAAAACAATAATCCGTATTAGGATGAAACTCTTCAGCTGACACAAAAATAAATTAAAAACCAAAGAAATGTTTAGCGTGTTCAGGCTGGACTCGGACCCGATCACACATGTATATATATATATATATATATTAAAAAAACAAAACTTAAAAAAACTCTGTAGGTTCCTATTATTCCAGTAAATATGACTGACGTGTGATCAGCTGTACACAAACACAGAACCAATCCATCGCAACACAACTGGACCAAACTGCTGAAAGAAAGGAGAAGACCGAGTGAAGGAAAGCTCTCCGTCGCCTCTCTGAGCCCTGAGGTTTGGCAAAGTGCTTCGCTGCTGCGATAGGTCGACGTCTTCGCTTCCTGTCGCTCCGTTGTTGCGTCGGCCGACTGAACCGACCAATGGCAGGGCAGCGCTGCGCCTGTGCGTGCAGGGCTGAGCGGGGCCGTCTTTTCCTTGCAGCCGATTGGTCGTTCAGACGGGACGGCAATCAGTCCCAAACGCCGAGAAGAAAAAAACAGTTCTCCCGTCGACTCTATCGTTTGATATTCATCTCTGGAGTGTGATGTCATGCCGTAAACACAGTTGATTGGCTGCCAAGTGATGACCAGTTCAATCTTTTAAATGACTTTCTTAAAAGGACCATACCGGTGTTAGTTTCCCTGCACGTTTTATACCATTTACCCCAACTGGCCTACACGTTTTATACCATTTACCCCAACTGGCCTACACGTTTTATACCATTTACCCCAACTGGCCTGCACGTTTTATACCATTTACCCCAACTGGCCTACACGTTTTATACCATTTACCCCAACTGGCCTGCACGTTTTATACCATTTACCCCAACTGGCCTACACGTTTTATACCATTTACCCCAACTGGCCTACACGTTTTATACCATTTACCCCAACTGGCCTACACGTTTTATACCATTTACCCCAACTGGCCTACACGTTTTATCCCATTTACCCCAACTGGCCTACACGTTTTATCCCATTTACCTCAACTGGCCTACACGTTTTATACCATTTACCTCAACTGGCCTACACGTTTTATACCATTTACCCCAACTGGCCTACACGTTTTATACCATTTACCCCAACTGGCCTACACGTTTTATACCATTTACCCCAACTGGCCTACACGTTTTATACCATTTACCCCAACTGGCCTACACGTTTTATACCATTTACCCCAACTGGCCTACACGTTTTATACCATTTACCCCAACTGGCCAACACGTTTTATCCCATTTACTCCAATTTGGTAATTTGGACCCAAAAAACTCCTTTAAAGCACATTATGCTCATGTCTTTTTGCGTTCTGATTGGCTGGGGGCCGCAGGTTCCACTGATGTATGCGGTGATACCGATACAGCGCTGATCATTTAATATCTGCATGTTGATTTTTGGCCGTCTGGAAGGATTTAAGCCATACTAGAAAACAGGGTTTGGCAGCGGGAACGTGATCCGTACTAATAACCAGTTAAACCCAGCGGTATGGCCCTTTAAAGTGAGCGAGAGGGAGTTCTCCTGTTGGATCATAAGACAGCGACTGAGACGTTGTGTCATCAAAAGTCTGAAAACAAACAGAAAAGAGCCGAAGAGCCGGCGAATGTCTCTGAGATTTCGGTTCGGTAGAAAACCAGCACACACACACACACACACACACACACACACACACACACACACACACACACACACACACACACACACACTTACACACTTGTCCCAAAGTGTCCGTGAGTCCGTCACAGATGTCAGTGAACACATCGTGACTGTTTGGGATTTGTAACAAAGCAGCATTATGGATCAAAACTTCAACATGTAAGATATTCTGCTGCATTCTGTAACACGGACCCTGAACGCATCGCACGCAATATGTTACACGTGTCTCCGCTCTTCCATGATGCGGGGTTCCCCTTTCCCAACATCTTTGCAGCTTTTTCCAACATTTTGGGGTGCTTTATTTCCACGATGGCTGAGGAACTTTAAATCTGACTTTTTTAGGTCTTAATGGCGACCAAGCTGCACGTTATACGGATATATTATATAAGTTATGCAAGCATACAGTCAAACATGTTATGGTTTTGCAATTCAATAAAAAAACACTAAACGTGTCCGTCTCTGGATGTGATCGTTTCCATTTCGTAGTGACGGTGAGTTTAATGCTGCGTTCCAGACAGTTTTTATAGTATTATTTCATGTATATTGTATCCTAGTATTTCATTATATTTATATTCTGTGCTGGAACACTATAATTTCCCATTTTATTGGGATCAATAAATATCTATCTAAACCCTCCAGCTAGCGTTAGCATTAGCTAGCAGCTATATACCGTTGACGTTAGCTAGCGTTAGCTGATACTAGCGATTTCTAGTCTGCGACATATTTTGGGCTTCATTTAACAAACATAACCTGTAGTAGTACACATCGTATGTGTACTGCACCGTACTATTACATTACTCTCAACACAGTGCAAGTACTTGCATTTTGTTACTTTTGCTATATTATTTAATTCCATATTATTCAATGTAATGTCACTTACTTACATTGCAATATCTTTTATATTATGGCCACCTCACTTTACTTCAAAATACTTTTTATATAATGCCAATATTCTCTGTTTTGTGCAGTAACACCGGCTTAAAATGTGTGTAATACTCTATTTATTCATTATTGTTGTTCACAATTACAACTTAATTATGTAAATACTGTATCATAAAACGTCCTTTAACTAAGTTATATTTCTTTATATTTATACTCTGATATTTCTATACTTCGTGCCACCGTAACACAGAATTTCCCTTCGGGGATCAATGAAGTATTTCTGACTCAGTACTTTTTGCACATTAACTGTGTTTTTGCTTTTTACTGCTGCTGTTCCAGTCCATTACGGGATGAATAAAGTATTATCTAATGTAATCTCATCGCTGCAATATGTAACTTATTACATAACGCGGAGAAATGTGTAACATGTTGTGTTTGCGGAGCGGGTGTTATTACATAATGAAGTGAGAAAGTATTACATCTTTGGAGTTTTAGTACATAATGTGTTGGTAATCAGAACCAGTTCCTGGAAAACAGATCCGGAGTCAGCCCTTAGCACGGATGCAGTTTCGGATCCACGACGTGGTCCGCTGGGTCCTTCAGGTCCACGTTAGAGTTCTGATTACGATGGGAAGTAAAGTCCGTCCTGAAAATCCAGATCTCTGAGCAGGAAGTCTGGCGTGTAAACTTGAGTTGAGACGTTCTGGAAACGTCTCCGTATGACCCGAACGCCGTCTTAAAGGACTTTGTTGTCGGTTTGTCCCTGCAGAGGGTTAGCGTCCTGCGTCCCTGTGTCCTCCGAGAAAAGCTCCTGGAGGACGTCCGATGCCGCCAGCCAGAGGTTGAGAACCGCTCGTATTCAGCGACGGTGGCGTTTCTTCCTGTTTTGGATTCTGGGAGTAACTGTTTCTAACAGGCCCCCCAACAGGAAGTGGGATCGACCGGTTGGCGTTTCCAGGATAATTTGGGTGTCGATATTATGTCCAAAGGTCACCCATAACACCCGTCTCCGTGCAGACCCGTAGAGACGTGGGCGTGCACACCGCGCTGACCCAAACACAACGAGCCAGCCGATAAAAACAAGCCGTGCCGTCTCCAACAGCTGTTTGGGAAAAATACAAAAGACTCAAAGACTCAAAGACTGCTGGGAAAGTCTCCCAGAGAGACAGAAGAGACAGTCCTCATACTAGAAATGTGAGACAGCATTGAAGCGGGATGTAAAATCCCACGCTGGTCCCGTCCTTTTGTCTCATACTGGGGCCCAGGGGGGTCAGCCGGAGTAGCCTGGGCCCTCTCTATGCTGTGGGGGGATGAGGGGGCCCCTCCCCCCTAGAGGGGGCCCAGGATGTGGTCCTCCGCCCCTGATCGGCCCGATGTGGTATGGTTCTGGTTTCCTGTGACGTGGCGGTTGATGATTGGGTTTGTCGGCTGGGTCAAAGGTCAGACAGGTGTCCGTCAGATTGTCTCTGTCTGAGTGGTCGACAGCCACGGGGGGGGGGAGATAAGGGGGGGGGGGGTAAACTGGGCGATGGGTGCCAGGGTGTAAGGAAAAGTTAAAGTTAATAATAAACAAAAACCTAAAAATAAAAAAATAAGCGCCAAAAATGACTAAAAAAAGCAAAAAGAAAACAACAACAAACGGGTTAAAAATGGAGACAATCTCAAGGTTTAACCCTCATGTTGTCCCCATGTTGTCCCCATGTTGTCCTCATGGTGTCCCCATGTTGTCCTCATGTTGCCCTCATGTTGTCCTCATGTTGTCCCCATGTTGTCCTCATGGTGTCCCCATGTTGTCCTCATGTTGTCCCCATGTTGTCCTCATGGTGCCCCCATGTTGTCCCCATGTTGTCCTCATGGTGTCCCCATGTTGTCCTCATGGTGCCCCCATGGTGCCCCCATGTTGCCCTCATGTTGTCCCCATGGTGCCCCCATGTTGTCTTCATGTTGTCTTCATGTTGTCCTCATGTTGTCCTCATGTTGTCCCCATGGTGCCCCCATGTTGTCTTCATGTTGCCCTCATGTTGTCCCCATGTTGTCCCCATGGTGCCCCCATGTTGTCCTCATGTTGTCCCCATGTTGTCCCCATGTTGCCCTCATGTTGTCCTCATGTTGTCCTCATGGTGCCCCCATGTTGTCCTCATGTTGTCCCCAGGTTGCCCTCATGTTGTCCCCATGTTGTCCTCATGTTGTCCCCATGTTGTCCTCATGTTGCCCTCATGTTGTCCCCATGTTGTCCTCATGTTGTCCTCATGTTGTCCCCATGTTGCCCTATATCAATGTTCTTTTTAATTAGGTATAATTTCCTATAAATGAGGTTTATTGACCATAAATCCCAAAAATAACTAAAACTAAAGTTAATAAGTTAGTGTTACGTAGTGTTAAACGTCAAAAAAGTGTCAAACATTGAAAAAAAGCGTCAAAAGTGATGAAAAAGGGACAAAAATGTAAAAAAACATCAATAAAAAGCGTTGATTTTTCAATTTTAGCAGGAAGACAACATGAGGACCGAGGGGGGAGGAAGAAAGGGAGGAGGAGGAGGAGGAGGAGGAGGAGGACGAGGAGGAGGAGGAGGACGATAGGAAATTAAATCTCAAGTGGTGGATGAGAAAAGAAGAAGTTCCGTCTTTTTGTCCCTGAACCTCGGTCCGTCCAACTTCTGTGTTGGTTCTCTCGTTTCAGGTGGAGGTCCTTCCTCCTCCTCGTCCGTCTCCTTCTCCCTGAACCTCCGTCCGTCCTTTCCATTCTTTGCTTTATTGTTTTTGGAACAAAAGCGTCTTCGTCCTCTTCTTCTCTCCATTTCCAGTCTCTTTTGGTGTCTTTTTGTCTCTCTCTCTCCCCTCCCGTCCTTCCCTTGAATTTTCCTCTCCCCCTGTCCCGTCCGTCCCTTAATGTCTCCTATTCCCCCGTCCCATTCGTCCCGTTCCCCTTTGTGTCTCCCCCCTGACCCGTCGCATGCGTCCTGTCCCATCCCTCTTTGTCTCCCCCCTGTCCCGTCCCTCTTTGTCTCCCCCCTGTCCCGTCCCTCTTTGTCTTCCCCCTGTCCCGTCCCTTTGTGTCTCCCCCGTCCCGTGCGTCCCACTATGTGTCTTTGGGCTCCAGCTTGCAGGACATGTCAAACAGCAGGTTCTGGTTGTCGATGACCTGCAGCTGCCGGACGTACGCCTTCGTCTGCAGGTGGGACGGGGACGTCTCCGTATCCATGGCTACCGGGGGACATGGGGAGGGAACCGAAAAGATAAAGGAGTTACTAAACAACAGGTACAGTAAGAGTACTAATAACACACTGAGACACAAAACCTCACTGCAGGTTCACTTTGATTTCTTCTATAATATTAATGTTAATATTCCAGCTTTAGTTTCTTATATTCAGACTTTTTTCTCTTTGTTTTCTTGAAATATTTTTGACTTTTTGGGGGGAAAATAACTTTTTCTTCCATTTTCATTGGGACACGTTGTGTTTTAAATGAATCCGTGGTCTCTGTGTCAGAGTCCAGAGAGCTGCAGGGACACAAAGTGTCCACCAGATGGAGACAAAGTCCAACTGAGGCGGACCTGCACTACAGTCCCGCTCTTCTTCTTCTGGTCCATGGGACCTTAAATCGGAAAAATATGACTGGAACTGAACGGGGGGTTTGAATTGAGCCGTGGATTATGAAATATGATGTTCGTCAATTTAAAAGATAATTTTTCGACTGAAGAAAGTATTAGACTGAAAATATGCATAATCTGCTCCTGACTGGCTAGTAGTCCTTACCTAGGTACTGTCAGGGCCTCATACTCTGCTCCTGACTGGCTAGTAGTCCTTACCTAGGTACTGTCAGGACCCTCATACTCTGCTCCTGACTGGCTAGTAGTCCTTACCTAGGTACTGTCAGGATCTCATACTCTGCTTCTGACTGGCTAGTAGTCCTTACCTAGGTAATGTGATGTCTCACTCTGTTAAAACAGAGAGCTCAACACACAGGGTGAAAAGAGGAGCTGCTGTAATGTTTCTTAATTTATTAAACAAAATGATTTCTTGGATCCGACGTCTTTCTAACAGATTCGTGATTTGACTTTATTTTATTTTCTATTTTGGCGTTGCAAACAGAACGAGGTCAAAGGTCGGCGGGGTGTTACCCAGCTGGCTGCTCCGGTACCGCCTGATGATCCGGACCATCTCAGCCACTTTATGCTGCAGCAGAGGGGGGGGGGGAGAGAGAGGGAGAGAGAGAGAGAGAGAGAGGGAGGGACAAGTTAGATTTGACATCTAAAACCACTGTCCCGTTGTCCCCCCATTGTCCCCCCTGTTGTGCCGTTGTCCCCCCCATTGTCCCCCCCCCCGTTTTCCCCCCCGTTGTGCCCCTGTTGTCCCCCCCGTTGTCCCCCTGTTGTCCCCCCCTGTTGTCCCCCCTGTTGTGCCGTTGTCCCCCCATTGTCCCCCCCCGTTGTCCCTTTCTCAGCTGGAACCGACCGGGACTCACCATCTTCTCGAAGTTGACGAGTTCTCCGTGAAACGTCTTGCAGCTCTCGTGGAGAAACGTCAGGTCTGAGGAAACAGGAAGCAGGAAGCAGGAAGCAGGAAACAGGAAGCAGGAAACCAGCCATTAATCAGTCAGCCAATCAAAGTCCTCGGCACACATGACGGGACGTATCATATCTTACGGCCTCTACGTCGGGGCAGCTTGTACATTTGACCCCAGCGGGGCGCCGGAGACGTTCCCTTTAATTCTTTCTTCCTTTCTCTTTTTGCTTTTTAACATTTAAAATGCAGAAATTATGAAAAAAATAATCTCTTTTTCTAGGATTTGGGGTTATTTTGTGTCTTCAACACACAAACCTCCACGGAGTGAGATCCGGTTTCTGAATGTCCTCTGATCCGGTTTCAAAAAGGTGATAAAAAGGAGACAAAAAGAGACAAAATAGAGACAAAAAGGCGATAAAACCACTACTTCCTGTCCCTGATCTACTTCCTGTCCCTGTTCTACTTCCTGTCCCTGTTCTACTTCCTGTCCCTGTTCTACTTCCTGTCCCTGTTCTACTTCCTGTCCCTGATCTACTTCCTGTCCCTGATCTACTTCCTGTCCCTGATCTACTTCCTGTCC
>JABXJD010000355.1:125000-187500 GCA_013375575.1 Percina caprodes
GATTTACCCTGCAGAGATCTGAGGACCTGGTAACCATAGTCCTCAGATTGGGCAGATAGTCTAGCTAGCTGTCTGGATTTACCCTGCAGAGATCTGAGGACCAGGTAACCATAGTCCTCAGATTGGACAGATAGTCTAGCTAGCTGTCTGGATTTACCCTGCAGAGACCTGAGGACCAGGTAACCATAGTCCTCAGATTGGACAGATAGTCTAGCTAGCTGTCTGGATTTACCCTGCAGAGATCTGAGGACCTGGTAACCATAGTCCTCAGATTGGGCAGATAGTCTAGCTAGCTGTCTGGATTTACCCTGCAGAGATCTGAGGACCAGGTAACCATAGTCCTCAGATTGGACAGATAGTCTAGCTAGCTGTCTGGATTTACCCTGCAGAGATCTGAGGACCAGGTAACCATAGTCCTCAGATTGGGCCGATAGTCTAGCTAGCTGTCTGGATTAACCCTGCAGAGATCTGAGGACCAGGTAACCATAGTCCTCAGATTGGACAGATAGTCTAGCTAGCTGTCTGGATTTACCCTGCAGAGATCTGAGGACCTGGTAACCATAGTCCTCAGATTGGGCAGATAGTCTAGCTAGCTGTCTGGATTTACCCTGCAGAGATCTGAGGACCAGGTAACCATAGTCCTCAGATTGGACAGATAGTCTAGCTAGCTGTCTGGATTTACCCTGCAGAGATCTGAGGACCAGGTAACCATAGTCCTCAGATTGGACAGATAGTCTAGCTAGCTGTCTGGATTTACCCTGCAGAGATCTGAGGACCAGGTAACCATAGTCCTCAGATTGGACAGATAGTCTAGCTAGCTGTCTGGATTTACCCTGCAGAGATCTGAGGACCAGGTAACCATAGTCCTCAGATTGGACAGATAGTCTAGCTAGCTGTCTGGATTTACCCTGCAGAGATCTGAGGACCAGGTAACCATAGTCCTCAGATTGGACGATAGTCTAGCTAGCTGTCTGGATTTACCCTGCAGAGATCTGAGGACCAGGTAACCATAGTCCTCAGATTGGACAGATAGTCTAGCTAGCTGTCTGGATTTACCCTGCAGAGATCTGAGGACCAGGTAACCATAGTCCTCAGATTGGACAGATAGTCTAGCTAGCTGTCTGGATTTACCCTGCAGAGATCTGAGGACCAGGTAACCATAGTCCTCAGATTGGACAGATAGTCTAGCTAGCTGTCTGGATTTACCCTGCAGAGATCTGAGGACCTGGTAACCATAGTCCTCAGATTGGGCAGATAGTCTAGCTAGCTGTCTGGATTTACCCTGCAGAGATCTGAGGACCAGGTAACCATAGTCCTCAGATTGGACAGATAGTCTAGCTAGCTGTCTGGATTTACCCTGCAGAGACCTGAGGACCAGGTAACCATAGTCCTCAGATTGGACAGATAGTCTAGCTAGCTGTCTGGATTTACCCTGCAGAGATCTGAGGACCTGGTAACCATAGTCCTCAGATTGGGCAGATAGTCTAGCTAGCTGTCTGGATTTACCCTGCAGAGATCTGAGGACCAGGTAACCATAGTCCTCAGATTGGACAGATAGTCTAGCTAGCTGTCTGGATTTACCCTGCAGAGATCTGAGGACCAGGTAACCATAGTCCTCAGATTGGGCCGATAGTCTAGCTAGCTGTCTGGATTAACCCTGCAGAGATCTGAGGACCAGGTAACCATAGTCCTCAGATTGGACAGATAGTCTAGCTAGCTGTCTGGATTTACCCTGCAGAGATCTGAGGACCTGGTAACCATAGTCCTCAGATTGGGCAGATAGTCTAGCTAGCTGTCTGGATTTACCCTGCAGAGATCTGAGGACCAGGTAACCATAGTCCTCAGATTGGACAGATAGTCTAGCTAGCTGTCTGGATTTACCCTGCAGAGATCTGAGGACCAGGTAACCATAGTCCTCAGATTGGACAGATAGTCTAGCTAGCTGTCTGGATTTACCCTGCAGAGATCTGAGGACCAGGTAACCATAGTCCTCAGATTGGACAGATAGTCTAGCTAGCTGTCTGGATTTACCCTGCAGAGATCTGAGGACCAGGTAACCATAGTCCTCAGATTGGACAGATAGTCTAGCTAGCTGTCTGGATTTACCCTGCAGAGATCTGAGGACCAGGTAACCATAGTCCTCAGATTGGGCCGATAGTCTAGCTAGCTGTCTGGATTTACCCTGCAGAGATCTGAGGACCAGGTAACCATAGTCCTCAGATTGGACAGATAGTCTAGCTAGCTGTCTGGATTTACCCTGCAGAGATCTGAGGACCAGGTAACCATAGTCCTCAGATTGGACAGATAGTCTAGCTAGCTGTCTGGATTTACCCTGCAGAGATCTGAGGACCAGGTAACCATAGTCCTCAGATTGGACAGATAGTCTAGCTAGCTGTCTGGATTTACCCTGCAGAGATCTGAGGACCAGGTAACCATAGTCCTCAGATTGGACAGATAGTCTAGCTAGCTGTCTGGATTTACCCTGCAGAGATCTGAGGACCAGGTAACCATAGTCCTCAGATTGGACAGATAGTCTAGCTAGCTGTCTGGATTTACCCTGCAGAGATCTGAGGACCAGGTAACCATAGTCCTCAGAAATCAGCCGCAGGTTACAGCGCCAACAAAGAGACAGAGGACGGGGACGGAGGTTAGACATAGAGACAGAGGACGGGGACGGAGGTTAGACACAGAGGACGGGGACGGAGGTTAGACATAGAGACAGAGGACGGGGACGGAGGTTAGACACAGAGGACGGGGACGGAGGTTAGACACAGAGACAGAGGACGGGGACGGAGGTTAGACACAGAGGACGGGGACGGAGGTTAGACATAGAGACAGAGGACGGGGACGGAGGTTAGACACAGAGGACGGGGACGGAGGTTAGACATAGAGACAGAGGACGGGGACGGAGGTTAGACACAGAGGACGGGGACGGAGGTTAGACACAGAGGACGGGGACGGAGGTTAGACATAGAGACAGAGGACGGGGATGGAGGTTAGACACAGAGGACGGGGCAGAAGTTAGAGACAGAGGACGGGGACGGACATCCGGAGCTTCCTGAAGTGGACCGTCGTGGACATAGACTAATATTACCATGACGATAATATTACCATGACGATAATATAACTTTATAGTGAGCAGCCGTCCTGTCAGATCTCTTTTCTTTTAACCCTCGTGTTGTCTTCTTGTTTTCTATCAACATTTTCACCCCCCCCCCTCGTCTTTGTCCTTTTTGCTACTTTGTTTCATAGTTTTTATGCTTTTTCCCCCAATATTTTGTCGCCTTGTTCAACTTTCGACCTCCCATATTTGATATAAAATAAAATAAAAATAAAAACTTGGAAACGGGTCAACGATGTCCCCAGAACACCATGAGGATCAACATGCTTCTGGATTTGGTTAAATATTAAATATTAAATACTCGCTTTACATTAAATGTATCTTAATAACTTCTTCAGGATTTCAAAAATATGTCATTGTTGGAAAGAAATAAAGGAACACAAACAAACAGCCTGCAGCCGCTGACAGGCAGAATACACACACACACACACACACACACACACACACACACACACACACACACAGAGTCTCACACACACACACACTCCTGCAGGAACACATACGTACACGCATGCATGCACACACCCACTTCATCTGTAATAAGCAGGCTGCGTTTCTGAAAGAGGACGGCAGCGATTATGTAACCACACACACACACACACACACACACACACACACACACACACACACACACACCCTCCCTCCCCCTGCAGAAAGCCAGCTTCTCTCTGCTCTGAATGTGAATATTGTCTCAGAGAAAGCGGCGAGGACGACCCGTAACCTGTCAGATCAAATCAGCGACGTTCACTCGTCGTCGTCCCCCTCCCTCCCTCCCTCCCTCCCTCCCTCCCTCCCATCCTTCCTCCCTCCCTCCCTCCCTCCCTCCTTCCCTTCGGCAGCTGCTCAGTCCTTGCACGCGACACGTAACCAAGACGTCAGAGGCTGCAGCCAACACTCACTAACCCATTAACCCATCTCCGGTTGGTCTGCTTTTGAACCCCAAACCCCCGAGACGTTCAGGGTACTGAAGGAAAACAGATTCTTTTACCTCTTTGGCTTTGGATATACTAATGTCTGTGATTGGCTGTCAGTGTGATTGGCAGGAGTAACTCTCACAGGAGTAACTCTACATTACACAGAGGCTCACAGAGAACCCCCCCCCAGTCTGAAAACTTCTTTCGGGGAGGGGGGCATAAAGTCCTCTATGTAGGCAAAACCCTGCCAGTCCATTAGAAAACATAAAGTTTCCCGTCTCACCTGTGCAGATCCCGGAGCGTTTTCCCGCCGCGCTGTCCAGCAGAGCGAGGGTCAGGTTGTCCGGCGTGTCGGGAGGAAGTGGCGTCCCCCCCCCACTCCCTCCGCCGCCACTCTCCGTGATCAGACTGGCCTCAGAGCTCTGCTCGTCGCTGGACAGAGACGGGCTACGGATGTCTCCGGAGCTGTTGGCGCTGCCGGGCGCCGGGACGACACAGGGCCCCGTGGCTGAGGGCCAGGAGGGGGGATCCTCACTGTCAGGGCTGCAGGAGGGAAGAGGGGGGGGGGGGCAAAGGTCACAGTTTAGAATTGGTTTACAAAACAAAGTTATTGAATAAGAGAGGACAAATAAAAGTAGTGATTATTTACATGGAGTCTGGTGGAGATATGCTGCTCTATACACGCTAAAAGTAGTGATAATTTACATGGAGTCTGGTGGAGATATGCTGCTCTATACACGCTAAAAGTAGTGATAATTTACATGGAGTCTGGTGGAGATATGCTGCTCTATACATGCTAAAAGTAGTGATTATTTACATGGAGTCTGGTGGAGATATGCTGCTCTATACACGCTAAAAGTAGTGATTATTTACATGGAGTCTGGTGGAGATATGCTGCTCTATACACGCTAAAAGTAGTGATTATTTACATGGAGTCTGGTGGAGATATGCTGCTCTATACACGCTAAAAGTAGTGATTATTTACATGGAGTCTGGTGGAGATATGCTGCTCTATACACACTAAAAGTAGTGATTATTTACATGGAGTCTGGTGGTGGTGTATCCACGTTTTTGATGCTTTTTTCGCCACATTTTGACATTATTATATACTGTAAATACACATATACACACACACACACAATTATACATCATTAAAATTACAAAAATATACATCATCATAATTATTATTTTTTAAACTATTTTAAAAGTTTTTTGTCTGTTTTTGTGACGCTTTTGAGATTTTTTCAAAGTTTGTTTTCATGTCTGGTACCTGAACACCTCGCGGGCCTGGCCCCCCTCCGGTGACGTCTCCCTGAAGAAAGGAACGACCCGGGACAGACTGGCCCTGCGGCGGGACGCCCCCACCCCCCCACTGGCCTTGTCCGCCACCCCGCCAACAAACCCCCCGGCCCGGGTCAGCGCCGTGGTCTGCTTCTTCAGGAACTTCTCCAGCGGCTTCATCCCCGCCGGCATGGTGGAGAGACACTGCAACAAGTAATCAGATTACTGCAGCAGAAGTACTAATATACCATACTCTGTATACTGGAACAATACTCTGCTTATACTGGAACAATACTCTGCGTTATACTGGAACAATACTCTGTCTTACACTGGAACAATACTCTGTGTTATACTGGAACAATACTCTGCGTTATACTGGAACAATACTCTGCGTTATACTGGAACAATACTCTGCTATACTGGAACAATACTCTGCGTATACTGGAACAATACTCTGTATTATACTGGAACAATACTCTGTATTATACTGGAACAATACTCTGTCTTACACTGGAACAGTAATCTGTATCATACTGAACAATACTCTGTATTCCACTGGAACAATACTCTGTATTCCACTGGAACAATACTCTGTATCATACTGGAACAATACTCTGTATTACACTGGAACAATACTCTGTATTACACTGGAACAATACTCTGTTTTACACTGGAACAATACTCTGTATCATACTGGAACAATACTTTGTATCATACTGGAACAATACTCTGTATCACACTGGAACAATACTCTGTATTATACTGGAACAATACTGTCTTATACTGGGACAACACTCTATTACACTGGAACAATACTCTGTATTACACTGGAAAAAAACTGTATTACACTGGAACAATACTCTGTATTACACTGGAACAATACTCTGTCTTACACTGGAACAATACTCTGCGTTATACTGGAACAATACTCTGCGTTATACTGGAACAATACTCTGTATTATACTGGAACAATACTCTGTCTTACACTGGAACAATAATCTGTATCATACTGGAACAATACTCTGTATTCCACTGGAACAATACTCTGTATTACACTGGAACAATACTCTGTTTTACACTGGAACAATACTCTGTATCATACTGGAACAATACTTTGTATCATACTGGAACAATACTCTGTATCACACTGGAACAATACTCTGTATTATACTGGAACAATACTCTGTATCACACTGGAACAATACTCTGTATCACACTGGAACAATACTCTGTATTACACTGGAACAATACTCTGTATTACACTGGAACAATACTCTGTATTACACTGGAACAATACTCTGTATTATACTGGAACAATACTCTGTTACATGTAAAAGTCCTGCTTTGATACTTTGTAACTAAAGTAACTAGTAACTAAAGTAGAAAGTAGCATGAAAAGAAAAGATTACAATACCTTTAATTTATCTCCGTAAGTGCAGTACTCGAGTAAATGTACTTCATTACATTCCTCCACTGGAGGTGGAGACTTTAAGGATGGCGCTGGTGCTGCAGAGGCGGGGGCTACATCATCCAGCCCCCGCGGGTCTGGGGGAGCAGGTGTGCGCGAGGGGCTGCTCTCCGGAACAACAGCACCGGGTTTTAACCCATCAGTGTAGACGAAGGTACCGGTACCGGGGTGCTGTAGAGTCCTCCTGATATCTCCGCACCGAGATATATAAATTAACACCCAACTGCTTAAAAAAATCCCCAAAAGAATCCCGAGAAAGCCGCTCCTCCCCGGCTACACCGCGTCCTCCTCCCCGGCTACACCGCGTCCTCCTCCCCGGCTACACCGCGTCCTCCTCCCCGGCTACACCGCGTCCTCCTGCCCGCTCTCCTCGCTCTCTGCAGCGGCCGCGTAAACACCAAGCTCCGGGGAAAGATTGCTTCCGTCCGCAGGCAGAAAAACCAAGGAAATGAACCCCGAACGGAGCTGTCGGTCTCCGCAGATTTCTCCGGTGGGTTCCTGTCCTTCTCCCCGGTAACGTGGACCGACCGGAACACCGTGTGCGGGGCTGTTTCTGCAGACTCCTCCGTGATGTCTCCGTGACAAACGGGCGGATCAAATGATCGACGTTGCTGGATTTTCTCACCCCCCCCCGTGCGTGCTCGCGGTTGTTCCTCCTTCACACACCTGGAGGATAAAACCCAACCTGCCCGGCGCGGTGCGTTTGGGTGCTGTAGGTTTTCTCAGCAACGGCGGAGGTTGGTGTTTTTACTGCAGCACGCGCTCTCTCTGCTAAATTAGTGGAATGAGAAGTGACTCGTTACATTCTCACCCCCACCCCCGATCTGCTGCAGTTGTGCGCTCCCGACAGCACGGGCACGCGCATGCACATTTACTTCCAGTGCTGTAAAATTGATGGAAATGAAAATATCCCTGACGACAGCAGCAGGAATATTCATCAGGACATATAAACTGGTTCTGTGGCTTAGACTACGAATATTTTTTATCAATATTAAATAAATATATAAATAAATAAATATGAGCCTGCAGTTATCTTAATGTATTAATGTTAATAATTATAATTAAGTTCTGTATTGACTCATTTATGTATTTACATTCATTTAATTCAGGATGTATTTTCATAGGCAAGCACTATGATTGGCCAGGCAGTATTTCCCCCCCCCCCACCCCCCGGACCAATCAGCTGTCCCGACTAGACCGACACTGTTTATTAGTAATGAAACCGATATTTGGGACCGATATGTATTTACAGTGAAAATGGAAATATTTTTGACATTTTTGATCCCTTTATTATTGACAGGACAGTTTAGGGGAGAGGTGGTGGTGTGTGTGTGTGTGTGTGTGTGTGTGGGGACAGCTAAGGGCTGCAGGGGCATCCAGGAAGGAGCTTCTATATCTGGGCGCACTCTACCAGGTGAGCTCCCTGACAGAGTCCTGAAGGAAGATGAACATGGAACATTTTCACTGTAAATATATATCGGCCCCAAATATCGGCCTTTATAAACAGTATCGGTCTAGTCGGGACAGCTGATTGGTCGGGGAGATACTGCCTGGCCAATCACAGCACGTCAATATAGAACTTAATTATGATTACTGCAAAATACATCGTGAACTTAAAAAAAGTTGACATATTCCAATCTGTGATTATCATCAACATCCATTCCTTTAATTTTAGTCTCAATAATTCCTAATTTCTGCTTTTCTAACTCAAACATTAGGTATAATTTCCTATAAATGAGCTTTATTGACCATAAATTCCCAAAATAACTGTAAAACTAAAGTTAATAAGTGTTGAATACGTCAAAGAAGTTGAAAAAATAAGCACCAAAAGTGTTGAAATGAAGAGACAAAAATCTCTAAAAAGCCTCAACAAGTGTTGATTTTCCAGTTCAGACGGGACGACGAGCCGAGGGTTCGAGTCCCGGGACACTTTGAGCATCTCCGACGTCTTTTCCTGCGTTCTGACTCGGAGAAATTGTTCATCAACTTCTTCTTCTCCTTTTTCAACGTGGGAACTTTTTGTTTGAATGACTTTTATTTTGGAAGGTTGTGCTGAGAAGTACAAGACGTTATTAATCTGTCATCTTAATTCTATATACTGAATATGTATGCATGAATGTATGTGTATATATCTTTTATTTTAATGTTTTGCATGTTGAAATAAACAAAAAAACTACTTTTATGCATAATGTTACGGTGGGAATCCCTTTATTTAGTCATGTGGAGAAGAAAAACACATTTTAAAATATATTAAAACCATAATGGAGGTACGCTGCGTAGACGACACGGTTGTTGGGATTATATCAATAAAACCGAGACCAGGGACCTTTGTTAGTCTGTGTGTTGTGTGTTGTGTTATCTGATCATTGGTTGTTAGTTTCACAACTGCAAACTGTAACAGGACACACACAGTCAGAGTGAGAGAGAGAGAGAGAGAGAGAGAGAGAGAGAGAGAGAGAGAGAGAGAGAGAGAGAGAGAGAGAGAGAGAGAGAGAGAGAGAGAGAGAGAGAGAGAGAGAGAGAGACACACACAGTGACACACACACACACACAGTGACACACACACAGTGACACACACACCCCCCTGTATGCATGGCCGACTCCTCAGTCTGCAACATGTCCAGTAAAGTGACACCACGCGGAGGAGAGGACTCACATTTCTTCTCTAGAGACGCCGATCGTCACCGATGTTGCGAATCCAACTTGGAGGGTCCAAACGTCGGGACTCAATCAGCTAAGAAATCACTTCTAGCCCTGATTATGTATTAAAATGATTTATTAATAAAAACAGAGCAATGCATTCCGGGCAGTTATACGTGCACGGTCCTGATTGAAAACGTGACTAGCTCAGAGGTTTTCCAAATCAAAGGCGCTTAAACAGAGTTGCGCGTGTGGTTTTAAGGTTCTCCTTAAGGGAGCCTTATTGGTTAAAAGCGACACTGGGCCGTACATATCGTCATGGCAACAATGTTTCTATTGGCCTGGTGAATGCGACATGTTATCTCAGCTAACAGAATATGTGTGTGTGTGTGTGTGTGGGTGTGGGGGTGTGTATAGGTGTGTGTGTGGGTGTGTATATGTGTGTGGGTGTGTGTGTATGTGTGTGTGTATGGGTGTGTGTGTGTGTGTGTGTGTGTGTGTATGTGTGTTATCTCATGTGGGGGGATGCTATTTTCCACTGTTAATGTATCAGTGTAATCTCTTGGCCTTTTGTTCTCCTATTTGGTTTTCCTGCCAGATGTGGTTTATTACTCTACCCCCGGAACAGGAATGTTGTCTTTATCTACGCACCAAATGGACAAGCTTCTCTCATCCTCCCTCTCACTCAGTAACTGACCCAGGCCTCATTCATTTATCTATGCATAAGTTCATTCACAGCATTTAAACATGTGTACAATACCTGAGTGTAATTTCTTAGAATAACCACAATATCTGAGTATAATTTCCCACAAATTCCCCTTTTCACACCTACTAGGTGTGAATCCTACTGTAAACAAGGAATTGTGTATAAAACCTTTTAGAATTCATTTTTGTATAAAAACGTGCAGCAAAAGTTTAATATGGTAAAAATGTATGTCCCCCTTTTCACACCTGCAAGGTGTGATATCTAACTCTCAATGTTGCCCTAATTGGACACCTGATTTCCCTGCTCTCCCTTTGCATCTTGCCCAGACATTTCTAATCTACATTATACAGGTTACTACAGACTGTGCCCCTGAATTTTCAAATTTTCCCATAACTGTCTGGTTTTCGGCTTTCCTCCACCCCATCACCACTCCATTTCTATGTCCGGATCAAAGTTCTCCTCCCCCACTCCGTCCAATATCAAAAGGGGAAAAGTTCCGGCCTCTGGTGAGTAAGGTGGTGGTGCTTTTTCCTTAGAGAGAGCAGTGGAGATCAGGCGACCAGCCATAGTACGCAAGCAGGGGATACAGCAACATCCACAGGTTACTAGAATGGCAACAAACACAGCAATTGAAACCATGAGGGACATCATCAAATCTTTCCATTTGCCAAACATGTTAGACATCCAATCTGAAAAGGGGTTATCAACACCTGATGCCTCATGCATCTCCCTAGATAGAGCCTTCAGTTGATTCAGTGCCCTGGTGACTTTCCCGTCCGGAGCGGTGTTATTGGGTATGACGGTGCAGCACATCTCTCCAAACATTGCACAGACGCCCCCCTTTTCAGCCAGCACCATGTCCAGCGCCATCCGATTCTGCAAAGTCATAAGAGAAGAGGGGGCCATCTGCTCGGCCAACCCGTCTATAGCGTCCCTAGTGGCATTTGACAAGCGTAAAACATTATAATGTACAAAATTAATCCTATCCACGTTCTTGTTGGGAGTAATTGGGAAGATTGCTGAAATAATGGGAATGTTTTCAAAGCCCGCGGATATTTGGTCTACTAGTTTGTACTGTTTGGGACGCCGCGAGGCACACCAATAGCATCTATGTACGTGGGGTGCCTACGAAGGGGTCAAATGCAAACGTTGACCTCTTCATAATGTGACGGCGGCGCCTTTGAGTGAGTCTCTGGGGTATGGTTGGCGTTATTTTGACACGATTTCCAACTATGGAGATAGGCATGGCTAGTCTAACCATGGCACACAGGCCCACGGTCTTATCTGGCAAATTAATCTGGGCGTATAACTTTAGCCTTCCACAATAATAAAATAGTCCTAATCTCGAGACGTTCCCTATGTAATCATCTCCACCCTTATTACCAGCTACTGTCCTATTGCACCATTCTGTTGGGATAGATCCTAGCCTAATGACTCCTGGTCCTGAGCTTGTGAAATTAAAACACTGATAACGTGCTCCTTCTCCTTTTATGGCCGTAAAATACCCTGGCTTCTCAATCCCTGGTGGATACACTGCTGATAAGGTGGTGCAATTTGGGGGGTTTTTACTTCGAGTTAGATTCAGCATACAATGATACCCTATTTTATCACTTTCTGGGTAAAGGGAGCCGGTTCAGTGTACATAGCCGGTCGGGCTGCCGCACAGGCCACGCAGCCCTCCATTTTTTGATCTTGGGCGTTTTGCACTAACCATTTTACCCATAAGTTATCGTTACCCGCCCCTGTGGTCAGTTCCAAAATGTCTTGGGGTTTCATTTTAGAAAAGTCTTGTACTATTACGTCTTTATTTGTTAAGGGGGCTGGGTCTTGCTCTTCTGGTTTTGCGGTGATCTTAACAGTATGTGGGTTTATAATATTTATCTGTATTAATCCCAGTGGGTCTGCCCCGCTGACTTCCACCCCTAGGATCATCCAAATTCTATTTTGATTGGTGGGGCTTTTATAAATCTTGTCTAGGGATAAAGTAAGGGGGTTTTGTGTCGGAAGTTCTATATTGTGGTGGCCTGGAGGGCTGCCAACGGCCTGTATATTCCACTACGTCTGACCAATCCCTACACCAATCACATCTCCTACGCCACCCTGTCCTCTCACATTGTGCGGCCTTGCACGAGTAGCACAGATACACGTCATAGCTTCTATATGAGGAGTTGAACCCCTCGCAATCAACCACTGAGCATAAATCGAATGTGAACGAGGTAGTGGCTCCCTTTGTGTAATTTAAGACTATTTGGGCTCTACAATTTAGATCAATTTGGGGTCTCTCGTTGGGACTCCTTTTACGGCGGGTCATTTGAGGGACTATTATCTCAGTATCATTGGTTAGAGGGAGTTCAGGAGCTTTTTCTAGAGATTCTATTCCCCACATTATCAGTCCCGCCCCTATTCCCAGCATAACACAAATTAACACTATTACTCTTCTCCCGAGCCCCATTTCTCTTAGGCTTGGTGCTCTCTGTCCAGACTGAGGGCTGTCTGGACTTCCTAAACAGCGCTTAAGTAGCCACTGCATTTTTAGATCTAATTGTGTGTCCGCTAAAGTGCGGGTTGGAGGATCTGCTGGGGCACAATGTGTCAGGTGGTGCCAAGGTGCGCCTAATTTACCTTTGACCTGGACCGAGTGTGAAGTAACCTCCTTCACCTCGTACGGACCAGTCCACCTGGGGTTGGCCCACTTCCTCTTGTGGACCTTAACCCTGACCCAGTCTCCTACCTTAATGGTCTGCCTCTCGTTCTGGGTGGGTGCTGGCTTCTTGTAGGCTTTCTCCACCTGGGTAGAGAGGGCTGAGACCAAAGAGGTTAGTTCATTCATATAGGCAGACATTTCTACCTGTTTTACATCCAAAATGGCATATGACCTCCATCATTGGGTGGACCTGGCATTGGTCTGCCAGTCAAGATCTCGTGGGGTGAGAGGTGCGTCTCTCCCTTTCGCGGCTCTCATGGCCATGAGTGCCAGGGAAGGGCCTCCACCCACTTCATCTTGCTCCCATGGCAGACCTTGGCTATTTTAGCCTTCAACGTCTGGTTGGCCCTTTCCACCAGTCCCTGGGACTGTGGATGGTACACCGATCCGAATGAGTGTGCAATTCCCAAGGTGGCCTCAACTTCTCTCAACATCTGGTTATTAAAGTGGGTGCCATTATCTGATCTGATTCGTCTTGGAACGCCGTACCGTGGTATAAGTTCAGTTTTTAACCATTTTACTACTGTCTTCCCATCTTCATGTCTAGTTGGGATAGCTTCTACCCACCTAGAAAATCTGTCTACCATTACCAGCAAATATCTTTTCCTTGTACTACATTGTCTGCTCCCATATCTGTATAATCTATACTGATGTCTTGGAAACAGGCTGTTGGAACCGGAAAAGAGCCCATTGGCGTGGTGAATGGTCTTCTTGGGTTGTGGGCCCCGCACACTTCACACTCTGCACAATACAGAGTCACCATGCTGTCCATGTGCGGGTGCCACCATAATTGTGTCATGTTAATCAATGTCTGTCTCTTTCCTTCATGTGTAGGTCGGTGTGCCTCCGGCAGGAGCATATGGCAGAGTTTGGTGGGTGCCACTAGTCTTCCGTCATGGGCTCTCCAGAGCCCATCTTCACCTTTCGTGGCCCCTTTTCTTTTCCATTCATTCCATTCGTATGCTCCCGCCTTCGCTTGAATTTCTTTTATGTCTTCTGGTGTGAGACGTGGGAGTGGTTCTGCTCTCACAATCATCATCTTGGGCGTGTAGCCTCCTGCTCTCTTTGCTGCTTGGTCTGCAGCATCATTCCCAACGCTCACCCTTGAATTGACTGTGTCGTGTCCTTTACATTTCATGATGGCCACTTGTCTGGGGAGGGAGATGGCGGCCACCAAATCTTTTATGGCCTGCTGGTGCCTGATCGGCGTTCCCGCCACTGTTGTATATCCTCGTCTTTCCCACATCGGAGCATCGATGTGAGCTGCTGCGTGGGCGTATGCCGAGTCCGTATATATGTTGACTGATTGTCCTTTTCCAATTTTTAGTGCTGCTGTGAGTGCTTTTACTTCTGCAACTTGTGCTGATGCCGGTTGTTCCAGAATCCCTGATTCCAGTTCTCTGTGATCCCCATCTGCTGTTTGTTGTACGACTGCATAGGAGGCTCTGTTGGTCCCATCTTCCTGTTTGTAGCAGCATCCATCTGTGTAGAGCCACATGTCAGCGTCCAGTAGTGGGTCATTTGAGAGGTCTGTGCGTACCTTGCTCTCTTGGACAGCTAGTTCAATACAGTCATGTGGTTGGCCTTGCTGTCCCAGGTTTGCTGCCATGTTACGCTCTGTGGTGACGTATGTAATGTGTGGTTGAGTGCAGGTCTGTTGTATCTTGGACTTACGTGTTGCACTGTAAGAAAATTCTTTGCTAGCCAAAAATGCTGAAACTCCGTGGCTTGTATGTATTTGAAGTGGATGGCACATAACCACGTGTGCGGTTTTGTCTATCGCCTTTGCCAATGCTGCTACATACCGGGCACATGTGGTCTGTCCTTTTCCACTACATCAAGTCTTGAGGAATGGTACATCAGTACATGTCTCTCTCCCCCTTTTTTCTGATACAGGACGGCGTTGAGGAAGCCGTTCTGTTCAGAAACATCAAGATGGAATGGGGAGGTATAGTCAGGTGCCATCAGGGCCGCTGCCTGAGCTAGGGCCTGTTTGAGATCAGTGAAGGCTGTTCCAGCTTCTGCTGTCCAGGGCAGAGGGGCTGTGAGGTTGCGGTTGCCCGCTTCTGCCAGTAGGGAACGGAGGGGGGCGGTCCTGTTGGTATAGTCTGGGATGTGTGAACGACTATAACCAGTGAGACCCAGGAAAGACAGCATCTCTGACACAGTGAGGGGCATTGGATGACGGAGGATGGAGTGCCTGTGGTTGGTGGAGACCCCCAGGCCTGCGGCTGATATTTCTCTGCCCAAAAACACCACCTGTCTTCGTGCTATCTGCACCTTTTCTTTCTTAATTTTGTAGCCTTTGGTGTTGAGGAAATGGAGGAGAGTCTCGGTGGTGGTGAGGCAGGCTAGGGCCGTTGTAGCAGCAAGGAGGAGGTCATCCACATACTGAATGAGGACCACTTCCGGTGGTAGGATGAGTTCCAAGAGGTGAGTCTTGAGTATCCTGTTAAAGAGTCCCGGTGAGTCGCGGTACCCTTGTGGCAGCCTGGAGTAGGTGTACTGTTGACCCCTGAATGTGAAGGCAAAAAAGGGCTGGGAGTTGGGATGGAGGGGCACAGCGAGGTCTATGACTGAAAAGTAGGTCATAGAAGGATTCAGGGAGGTGAGGGATCAAGCTGAATGTTCCTGATTTTTCCTCCAAATGTACCATTCAGTTCCATCAAGCAGGTGCGTCCCTCTAGATGTGTCAACCTTCCTTCTGGATGTGGGGACTTAATAAAAGAGGATTCAAATGGTCCAGGGAGGGAGATCTGTTTGAGGGGCTTGGTCTGTAAAAGTGGCTGGGATTCATCTCTTCAAAACTCTCGCTGAAGGGTGGCTGCTCCATTTCTGGTCTGGTGATGGAGGCCGCCTTTCTGGGGTGATAGACAAACCTGGGCGGTCCTTCTCCCTCCTGCTGATGGCTCCATGCACCTCCTGTCTCTGTCTCAGAATTCACTTTAGCACAGGGTCGTGACTGCATTTCACTCTCCAACTGGGCCACTCGTTCCTCCAGCTGGTGCACCTGGGGTCCTCTTCTACATCCAACACGATGGTCTTGACCACAGCTTCCTCAGTGGAGCTTGTGTCGCGTGGGTGAATGGGTTGGTGCTTTGTCTGGTCTTGTGATGGTTTTCCAAGGTTGTATGGAGGAGGTGGGGTGGTTTGTGAAGTTGTCAATTCTGGGTATAATCTATTTATTTTCTGAGTTTTATCCTGGGATGGGGTATCTTCTGCTGTTATTGGGGGTGCAGTTGATCTTGACATGGTGGCCACTAGGCAGAGGGCCAGGGCATGACACTCCTCTTCCTTTTTTCTGGCAACTCGTTTTGGCCTAGTTAAGCGGAATCTGCCTCCTTCTTCTTCTTTTTCAGCTCGCTTTGCATGGTTTAAACATTGATTTTGATAGTCAGTTATTTGTTGTATCTGTTGAAAAGTTGACACTCCTTCCACAGGTATCCAACCAGCCTTTTCCCATTCTGTTATTAATTTCTTTCCCCTCTTCCTGTCATTTTTTGCTACCTTTCTTTGCTAAGGCCTGTACCAGCTTTTCTCCATATAATGTCGCCATTGTCTCTCCCTTTCACTTCTTCCTCCCTCTATTCAACTTTACTGTTATCAGTCAACCCCTCTGATTGCTCCTCTAAAATTCCTTCACCCCTCCCCTCTGCTCTTTCTCTACACGCTGTCTCTGCTCCTCCTTTTTCTCTGCTTTCTCCTCCAAATTCCCTCTATTTTTAAAACCAACAAAGCACCCTATCGAACTTATAACGAGATCCACCAACAGTATTTTTACATGTAATTTTAACCTACGTATCTCTTCCTTCAACGGCAATTCCAGAGACGGGACCAGAGGCTTGGTCAATTTATCAACGCCACTTTGGAATCACACAGTCATTCTTTTCCAGACTTTCCAATTCTACATCTAAGAAATTAATTTCATTTTTATTTTAACCTTCACAACCTTTTATTATCAGGATTCATCCGTCAGTTCCTCATTCAAACTCTGCTATAATTTGTGAACTTTGTTTTAGCGGCAGCGTCCCGGCCTTCCCCTAATCACAATTATGTACAATTATGTAAGTAGGTTTAGCGCACCTCCGCTCCGCACAAATTCTATCAAACCTAATCACCTTTAACTCATTCAGACTCTCAACACATTTTAAACAATACATTAATTAACTGTCGACTTCAAATCTTTTTCTCTTAAATCCTACCCTCAATCACTCTCCACATTTCACTGAGGCTGGTCTTATGGACAAAGTCTCCTTATGATGAACGCTGGTTTGCTATCGTGCCGCGACCTTCCCGGCAGCAGAGTGATCAGCTCTACTGGCAGTTTATCGAATCTCTCACATAGCATAACTCCAAAATTATGGAATCATCTATACATCCCAGATGTATTTTTAACATTCATTCCCTCATTCAACTCTTCTTCTAGGCCTGTTTTCTCTTCAACTAGTATTTCTTTTCTCTTCTCTTTTACCTCATTCACACACTTTCATGAATATTTTACCTTATGGGTATCATAATGACAAACGCTGGCCCGTAATCGTGCCCGGCCTTCCCCTATCACCAATACTACTGCAGTAAGTCTACTGATAGGTTTATCGCACCTCTCACATTACGTGGCTCCATAAAATTATGGAATCATCTTTGCATCCCAGATGCTTTTTCTCAGTCACACTCCTCTCATTCATCAACAGAAAGCCGGAATGCATTGCTCAATGTCCACAAAACACTTAATAATTTTTAGTCTATATTTTTACATTACATTACGTACTCACCCGGAAGTTCTGATCACTTTAATTTAGTTTATACTATTATACAATATGCTGAGTTTGATGAAACCGGTTCAGCCTACCTTTTTTAGAGAGCTCTCAGTGACCAGACCTCCGAGGTTTGCACAGAATGTCTCCTTTGTCTCGTTCCTTCAGACGTGGACTGTCCGTGGAATCTGGACTTAGAGTTTAACAACTGTTAATCCTGATTCCGTGGGATTCTTAAATTTAACCGCTACTCGAAACCATCCTCTGCTACCATTTTGTTGCGAATCCAACTTGGAGGGTCCAAACGTCGGGACTCAATCAGCTAAGAAATCACTTCTAGCCCTGATTATGTATTAAAATGATTTATTAATAAAAACAGAGCAATGCATTCCGGGCAGTTATACGTGCACGGTCCTGATTGAAAACGTGACTAGCTCAGAGGTTTTCCAAATCAAAGGCGCTTAAACAGAGTTGCGCGTGTGGTTTTAAGGTTCTCCTTAAGGGAGCCTTATTGGTTAAAAGCGACACTGGGCCGTACATATCGTCATGGCAACAATGTTTCTATTGGCCTGGTGAATGCGACATGTTATCTCAGCTAACAGAATATGTGTGTGTGTGTGTGTGTGGGTGTGGGGGTGTGTATAGGTGTGTGTGTGGGTGTGTATATGTGTGTGGGTGTGTGTGTATGTGTGTGTGTATGGGTGTGTGTGTGTGTGTGTGTGTGTGTGTATGTGTGTTATCTCATGTGGGGGGATGCTATTTTCCACTGTTAATGTATCAGTGTAATCTCTTGGCCTTTTGTTCTCCTATTTGGTTTTCCTGCCAGATGTGGTTTATTACTCTACCCCCGGAACAGGAATGTTGTCTTTATCTACGCACCAAATGGACAAGCTTCTCTCATCCTCCCTCTCACTCAGTAACTGACCCAGGCCTCATTCATTTATCTATGCATAAGTTCATTCACAGCATTTAAACATGTGTACAATACCTGAGTGTAATTTCTTAGAATAACCACAATATCTGAGTATAATTTCCCACACCGACCGCGTGTCAGCGTCATGTGACCCGTGTCAGCGTCATGTGACCCGTGTCAGCGTCATGTGACCCGTGTCAGCGTCATGTGACCCGTGTCAGCGTCATGTGACCCGCCGGAGGTCGCCATAACTTATCGTACCATGTCATACGAAGTTGTTCACGAGAAGGCGTTGCCTGGCTCGCGGTTACGCTATCAGGCCTTCCAGGAAAATCCAGACTTTTTTTGTGTGATTGTTGATTATGCGACATGTTATTTTAAAAATGCGATGGAATATGCGGAATATTTATGCAATTTAATGCGATGAAATTGCGGAAACTTGCAAAAAGCGTTTGATGAAAAAGAGCCTGTTTGTCGTAAGACGTCAGACGTCCACTCAGCCTCCGCAAAAGCAGTGACGTAGGTCATCAGTCAGCTTGGATCACATTATGAATAATGTGAACGCTGAGTCACCGTTAGCTGTGCTGACATCCGAAATAACGGCACGGCGGCAACGTAACGTTGCTGCTGCGGACGCTACGTCAGGCAGCCGGTAACAAGATAACCGAGTGATGGAGCAGCGGCCCGCCGTGTTCTGAGGTCCAACGGAGTCTGGTTCGAAGAGAGCAGAGAGAACGCTTCGGTTCCCGAGAAGAGACGCTCCTGAAAGCGTGACGGAGCCGTGACGGAGCCGTGATGGAGCCGTGATGGAGCCAGGACGGAGCTGTGATGGAGCCAGGACGGAGCTGTGATGGAGCCGTGATGGAGCCGTGATGGAGCCAGGACGGAGCTGTGATGGAGCCAGGACGGAGCTGTGATGGAGCCAGGACGGAGCTGTGATGGAGCCAGGACGGAGCCGTGACGGAGCCGTGATGGAGCCAGGACGGAGCTGTGATGGAGCCAGGACGGAGCTGTGATGGAGCCAGGACGGAGCCGTGATGGAGCTGTGACACCACCGGGTGACGTGGACATCAGAAACCGAAAGACACTACGACCGTTTGTGAGAAACAACCGAGGTCTGCTTCAGACTGTCACTGTCCTACAGACAGAGTGTGTTACATAATACTGTCTGGCTGTGTGTGTGTCTCTCTTGTCTGTCTCTGTGTGTGTGTGTGTGTGTGTGTGTGTCAGCAGGATGACAGAATGGGAGCTCACTTCTGCACACGCTCAGTATCTCTCTCTGCTGGCTTAAGTGACACACACACACACACAGAGACCCACACACAGGCACACACTTGTGTGCATTAAGCGTGTGTGTCTGTCTGTGTGCGTGTGTATTACTTAAGCGTGCGTGCGTGCGTGCGTGCGTGCGTGCGTGCGTGACAGGTTCCTGGAGTTAGGACTCCATAACGAGTCCTAATGAGAGGCAGCTGCAGGAACGGGGGAACACCTCGTGGCGACGTGTTACCGTGACGATGCAGCGCTGAGCTTGGTGTAGATGAGTCCTCCAAACTAAAACTGAAAACTTCAGATCCATGTTTCCAGGGAATTATTACATCACTCATTTACCTCCAGTCAGCATCAAGAAAGAAAGACAGCAGAGGGTGTGTGTGTGTGTGTGTGTAGCTGCATGTCTGTTACTACGCATGTGTGTGTAATTATGTGTGTGTGTGTCTGCGGGTGTGTGCCTGCATGTATGTACTGTATGTGTGTATCTGTGTGTGTGTGTATCTGCGTGTATTTCTGCATGTGTGTATCTGTGTGTGTCTGCGTGTATGTGTGCCTGTGTGTGTGTGTGTGTGTGTGTGTGTGTGTGCGTGCGTGTATGTGTGCCTGTGTGTGTGTGTGTGTGTATATCTGCGTGTATTTGTGCATGTGTGTATCTGTGTGTGTTTGTGTGCCTGTGTGTGTTTCTGTGTGAGAGAAACACTGAAGTATGAGTGGTCGAGCAGCTGTTACATCATTGATAACGAGCCAATTAGAAGGCAGGAGGCTCTTCGTGTTTTGAAAGCATTACAAAACAGTTACATCATCATCGTCTTTAAAGCTCATCGCCATGGTTACAACTGACTCCTGAACAAAAGGACGATGCGACGGAAAAGCGAACGCTGGGATAAAGTTGTGTTTGAATCCTCTCTGTGCTCAGCTGCTGTTGACTATTAATGAGACGCTGTCTGCTCTCTGATTGGCTGCCAGAGCCTGTCAATCACATTACATAAGAGCTCCCGCCCCCTCTGAATATTCATGTCAACGGTCAGAGCAGCTGAGACGTTAGAATAAAGAGATTGTAATGAGGAAGGAGAAAGGAACACTATGGAAAGAGAAGGAAAGAAAGGATGAAAGAAAAATGGGGAAAAGAAAAGAAGAAGGAAAGATGTAAAGGAGGGGAAAATTAGGAAAGAAAGGATGAAAGAGGAAAGAAAGAATACAGACAAGAAAAATGGGAAAAGATAGAAAAGAAAGCATAAAGGAGGAAAGAAAAATGGGGAAAAGAAAGAAAGGAAGAAATATGTAGGAAAGATGTAAAGGAGGGGAAAATTAGGAAAGAAAGGATGAAAGAGGAAAGAAAATACAGACAAGAAAAATGGGAAAAGATAGAAAAGAGAAAGAAAAATGGGGAAAAGAAAGGAAGAAATATGTAGGAAAGATGTAAAGGAGGGGAAAATTAGGAAAGAAAGGAAGAAAGTACGACAGAAAGGTAAAGGAGGAAACAAAAAGCGGGATGAAAGAAAGGAAAGATAAAGATAAAGTAGAGAAGGAGGAAACGTTAGTTAAACGTGTTGACCTCCAGATTAACGTGATTATATTATATTATTATTATGTTATAACAACATAATCAGCCAGTCTGCATATTCATGGGGGGGCCGAATTTGTTTGAAGAAAGTCGCCCCCCCCCTCTCCCCCCCCTCTCCCCCCCCCATAAATATACGCCACACTTTCACAGCATAAATTGCAGGAGCTTGTATGATGTCATAATCCTGCATTTTCATTGTAATAAAGTCACAAATATCTCATCAGGAAGATGAATTATGACGAGATTGTATGATCTCGTCATAATTCATGACGAGATCATTTGGGGGGGGGTCCAAATACGCTGCTCTTTTGCTGCATAAATTGCAGATTTCCGCACAAAATAATTTTTTCCTCGCAAAAAATGTCACAAATATCTCAACAGGAAGTTGAAAATGTCGTTTACATCAGAGAAGAGCGCCGCTTCCCGTTTCAATAACATCGGCTTAAATTATAATTATTATATATAATTATAATATAATACTCTGCTGCTACTATCTATTCATAATTACTGTTACCATAACAACTTAATTATGTCAATAATGTATCGTATTCCTTTATGTGAACACCGTACATATCCACACGCTTTATATTTCTACTCTATTTATATACTTCGTATATTTCAAATAAATTTAGTAATTAATGCGAGTGTGTGTGTGTGAGTGCGTGTGAGTGTGTGTGTGAGTGCGTGTGTGTGTGAGTGTGTGAGTGCGTGTGTGTGTGAGTGTGTGAGTGAGTGTGTGTGTGAGTGTGTGTGTGTGTGTGTGTGTGTGTGTGTGTGTGTGTGTGTGTGTGTGTGTGTGTGTGTGTGTGTGTGTCAGGCCGTTGATTAACTGCTTAGAGACGCGGTCTTCCCTCTACAGATAATAATAATAATAATAATAATAATTATAATAATTATAATAATAATATTCATTAGATTTAATAAGTCGATCTGCTTTTAATTTGACATCAGACCACAAACACGTCTTCTTTTAACTTTAATGTAAAAACAAATGAAGAAAAATACACTTTTAATTTCTCTGAAAACAACAACTATTGTTGCAGAACCGTGGTTCTCTAGACAGGAAGTCTCCGTCTCCCTTCATCTACCAACAGGAAGCAAATTAACATGGAATTAAAAAAGGAACCGTCAAATCAAAGCTGAGGCCCGCGGCCCTAAATCAGACCGACCGTTAACGCTCGAGTTTTCCCTAGAATGTGTTTCCCGTTTCCAGTGACAGTGAACGCCTCCCGGCTGCAGGCGCCATCTGCCCGTTTGAGGTCGACGGCGTTCGATTAGATGACGGGTGGCACGAGCCCGTCTGCATCGCGCCGTCTGGTAGTCGCCGTGGTAACGCTGGCCCAGCCCCAAAGTGAGCCCCGAGGACTCCCAGACTTAACAGATCTCAGGTGCTGAGTGAGTGAGACCACATGGGCTCAGACAGGTATGAATGGGAGGGACGGCACGTCACCAGATCACGTTACCATGGCGACGTTTAATAAAGACGATGCTGACACTTGCCGGTTTGGGTATTTTCTTTCAGTTTGTTGCTCGCGCGGCCGAGGAGGAGGGCCCAGGAGACGGCCCGGACCTTGGCCGTCTCTCTTGAACCCGGCCATCTCCTGGAGATGGCCAAGACCCAGGAGAGACCCAGGAGACAGCCAAGACCCAGGAGAGACCCAGGAGACAGCCAAGGCCCATGAGACGGCTCCAGGAGATGGCCGAGGCCCGGGAGGGACCCAGGATAAGGCCGAGGCCCCAGGAGAGACCCAGGATATGGCCGAGGCCCCAGGAGAGACCCAGGATAAGGCCGAGGCCCCAGGAGAGACCCAGGAGAGACCCAGGATATGGCCGAGGCCCATGAGACAGCTCCAAGAGACAGCCGAGGCCCCGGAGAGACCCAGGATATGGCCGAGGCCCCAGGAGAGACCCAGGATATGGCCGAGGCCCATGAGACGCTCCAGGAGACAGCCGAGGCCCGGGAGAGACCCAGGAGACGGAGGCCTGACTCCTCATGTATTCTACCAGCTGGACGTGCTGCTCCGTGGTCGGGTGGCGTGCTGTTTTTATACCTTTGGAATTCCCGGATTTCCCTATGGTCTCCGCGGGAACACTTTGAACTGTGGGTAATGGGTACTCTTCACCCCCACCGCCCTCACCAAGTTGATTTGGGTTTTGGACAAAACGCCTCCGTTGACTCAGAGAAAGACGGGGGACATTTAACCAAAGAGGCCTTCAGGTGTAAGAAGTGTCGGCCGGTCTGAAGGGAAAAAGCATCCAAAATAAACAGGACCCCCAGCTGTATCTTCACGGTCACATCTGGAGGTTTTCAGGAAGCACCGACTCAGCAATTCATTAAAAATATATATACACATAACCGACTCTCAGACATGTTTGATCTCATAAAGTTTCTGTATTACGACGATGACACGAAGGGACTTCCTGTTTCATATCACAACTAAAAGACACAAAACTAAAGTACACAGTGAAACCGTTTCCATCGCCCGTAACGGCTGCTGTCCCGAGTTCAGTCCGAGTCCCGTTGGACGTGAAGGACGAGACATAAAAGAAGAAAAACAGCGTTGACCAACTCTGACCCCAAACGACTGAGACGTTAACTGCTTCTAAAAGGTTTCAACTCGCCATTTTCCAGTTTTTCCGCTTTGTTGTTTGCTCAAAGACACGTTGGTGGAATCAAACCTGCGGCCGCAGAGTTACAGAGCAGTCCGACGTTTGACACGTACGCCGCCTCCCTGCTACAGGCGAGGAGACCAAGAGGAGACACAAAAACAAAAACAAAAAAGGAGGAGAAGAAGAAGAAGTCCAGAGATCACCGCCCCTCCCTCTCTGGATGGTTGCCGTGGACGACCGGCCGCTGGTCCTCACCGACCCTCCATCCCGCTCCTACAAACACACAAACACGTGTTTAACCCTTTAAGTGTCTGATGGGGGTCGCTTAGTTGGTTATTGACATGCTTTTATTTTGAAAAGTCAAACATCTTTCACTGCTTTATTTTTTTACATTTCTCAAGTTTTTATCTTTTTCAGATCGTTTATAAAAACATTTTTCTTGCAAAGCTTCTGTTTTCTGAATAAAATAAAAAGGACTTTATTCATTTTATTTTTTACATTTACAAGTACCTCTCCCCATCGTCTCTCGCACACATTTCTCTCCACCTCCCCCCTCCCTCTCCCATCCATCCATCCATCCATCCCCCCCCCCTCTCTCTCTCTCCCTCCATCCCTCTCTCCCCCTCCCTCTCCCATCCATCCATCCATCCTCCCTCTCTCTCTCTCCCCTCTCTCTCTCCCTCCATCCCTCTCTCCCCCCCTCCCTCTCCCATCCATCCATCCATCCCCTCTGTCTCTCTCTCCCCCTCTCTCTCCCTCCATCCCTCTCTCCTCCTCCCACCATTCATCTCTCTCTCTCCCTCCCTCTCTCTCCCTCCACCTCCTCCCTCTCCCTCCATCCCTCTCTCCTCCCTCCCACCATTCATCTCTCTCTCTCCCTCTGTCTCTCTCTCTCTCTCTCTCTCTCCCCCTCCCTCTCTCTCCACCTCCCCTCCCTCTCCCTCCATCCCTCTCTCCTCCCCCCCTCCATCCATCTCTCTCTCTCCCCTCTCTCTCTCTCTCCCCTCTGTCTCTCTCTCTCTCCACCTCCCCACTGTCTCTCTCCCATCCATCCATCCATTATTTTCTAATTTCCATCTATAAAACGCATCAAAGACAATCAGATAAAGAGATAAATAAAATTGTTTTCCGTTTCCATAGTTACTAATGGGAATTGGGAAACTGGCTGTTTTTCGTTTGTTTTTTACATTTCAAAATGAAAGCCCGTTGGCCGCCGCGTCCACGGACCGTAATGGAGCCTTTAACACCAGGAAAGACACTCACGTCATTACGACGATATCTCATATGGTGATATCGGTGTAATATCCGTGTGATGCCCCGCCTACCGGGAACCAGATGTGTGTGTGTGCACCACGGAGGTCCTAGTAACACCTGTCAACAGTCGGGGGGCTCACCTGTAGTTTTGGGATCAGAGTGAGGCTGAGGCTGGGTGGCGGGGGAGGGGTGAGGGGGCGGGGGTCACTCTGTGGCAAAGTGCAACTCCGGAGGGGGGGGCTTGATGGTGACGGGCTGGGAGGTGCGGCGGGGGGGCGAGGGCTTGGGCTGAGCCTGCTGCTGCATGGTGTCGTAGTACGTCACGCCTCCGTAGGTCACCTGGGCCTGACCCTGAGACACCATTCAAAAACTTTATTATCCACAACAAATCAACAGGTCTGTCAACAGGTCTCAAACGCTTCGCTAATGACACTTTAACTGTAGAAAACATGAAGCAGAAGGACTCATTTATATGTATGTATATAAATATATATCAATATATATAAATATATGTTATGGAGTATCGGTAGAAGAGTGTGAAAGTTATGATTCATTATTATTATTATTATTATTATTATTATTATTATTATTATTATTATTATTATAATAATTATTATTATATACCTGCAAACTCAGAAGGGCTGAAAAAGTGACCAAAAAAGTGTGCGTGCATGTATGTATGTGTGTGTGTGTGTGTGTGTGTGTGTGTGTGTGTGTGTATATATGTGTGTGTGTGTGTGTGTGTGTGTGTGTGTGTGTGTGTGTATATATGTGTGTGTGTGTGTGTGTTGTGTGTGTGTATATATGTGTGTGTGTGTGTGTGTGTGTGTGTGTGTGTGTGTTGTGTGTGTGTATATGTGTGTGTGTGTGTGTGTGTGTGTGTGTGTGTGTATATATGTGTGTGTATGTGTGTGTGTGTGTGTGTGTGTGTGTGTGTGTGTATATATGTGTGTGTGTGTGTGTGTGTGTGTGTGTGTGTCTCCCAGGGATTATTAGGGGTTAGGGTGACCAGAGAGACATTATTCCCAGACCTGTGGCGTCGGGTACATGGTGGGGTAAGGGAAGGTCATGACGCCCGGCGGGGGGTAGAACGGCGGGGGCAGCAGCTGCTGTGGTTGCCCCGGCGGCAGCGTGACAGGCGGGCCGCCGTAGAGCGGGGGGTTAGCGATGGGGCCGCCTGATTGGTGGGGATGGAGACCTAAAGAGGAGGAAGAGAAAAGGTCAGTGAGAAGAAATAATAATAATAATAATTGGGCAATAAGTTAAAGGGGTTATAGAATGTGTCAGGGGTGCAACACATGGGACGGTCCGACGTGTCTGGTGCTGCAGCGGTTATGAGTCATGTGTCATCAGAGTTATACGTTCAGATGTCGGCTCTGTGGGTTGTGCTTCACGTTAGATGTGCATCTCATTGTGAGGGTTGTGTTGCGCTTATTGTGGAGAATGCAGCCGACGGGGATGTTCAATTAAAAACTGCCACTGATATAAAGCCTTAACGTGTTTACTAGGACCGCATGTTAGTCGTTATAAACCCACAATCTCGATTCACGATTTTATATATAAAAAAAAAAGAAGTATGAATTTCTCATTTAACTTTACGAGCCGACTGCACCCGACTCTGAGTCTCACCCAGACTGTACAGAACAGCTGTTGGTGGTCTTCCTCCACGAGGCCCCGTCTGCAGGCTCCTGGGGATGAGTAACGAGCTCCAGGAGCCAAAATAACGTTCGTATATTTATCGTTAAGTATCAGTTTGTTCTGTTTTGGTGAAAGAAATCGTGATTTCAATTCTAAGCTTAAAATAAATAAGTCGTGATTCGTGTTGTCCCTGAATGGAGCACGCTGGTGCTTCCTGTACCCGTCTAACGTGTCTGAGAACATGTGTTGAGATGCTTATTTTCTGTATGTTGCGTTGCCGTGGTGATGCTGGGAACCGGACACAGTCCAAAACTCACTTCCCTTCGGGGACAATAAAGTACATTTGATGTTATCGTACATCTTTAGAAAACAAACCACACTCACCGGGGTGGGGGATGTGCATCTCTGGCTGGACCAGCATGCCTTGCGGCGGGATGGGGGCGGGGCCGTCCCCGTGGGCATAGATTGGTCCCTGGTACGACACTGAGACAGAGACACGCGGAGGTTAAACAAAGTGGCGGGCTGCACATTAACTCAGTAGTACTACTACTGTACTTCATGTGGAGTCACGTCTAACTTCCACTTCATCCCAAAGCGGCACAATATATCGCTTTAATGAATCGCCATGGCGATCTCAACTAGCGCAATGCACACATATCGCGATAGACAAGATTCTTTGTGTTAGTTGAAAGAAAATATCAGTAAATTACGTCAAGTAGAAATCCAACTTCTTATTTAAGTAGTGCTGTTTATTCAATCTTCATCAATTTGTTCAATAAAAATGTTCAAAATGATTTCCTTTTAAATTCAACAAGCAGTTTGAACCAAGCGACCGCAAACCTACGTAGTAACGTTCACTCAGCGTTGCGTTTTGGTGTTAAACTGGGTGTAAAATGAGCCGGATGGTTCCAGGTAACCTCTCACGGTACCGTCTATTTGCTGGATGGTTCCAGGTAACCTCCCTATGGTACTGTCTATTTGCTGGATGGTTCCAGGTAACCTCCCTATGGTACTGTCTATTTGCTGGATGGTTCCAGGTAACCTCCCACGGTACCGTCTATTTGCTGGATGGTTCCAGGTAACCTCCCACGGTACTGTCTATTTGCTGGATGGTTCCAGGTAACCTCCCACGGTACCGTCTATTTGCTGGATGGTTCCAGGTAACCTCCCACAGTACCGTCTATTTGCTGGATGGTTCCAGGTAACCTCCCTATGGTACTGTCTATTTGCTGGATGGTTCCAGGTAACCTCCCACGGTACCGTCTATTTGCTGGATGGTTCCAGGTAACCTCCCTATGGTACTGTCTATTTGCTGGATGGTTCCAGGTAACCTCCCTATGGTACTGTCTATTTGCTGGATGGTTCCAGGTAACCTCCCTATGCTACTGTCTATTTGCTGGATGGTTCCAGGTAACCTCCCTATGGTACTGTCTATTTGCTGGATGTTCCAGGTAACCTCCCACGGTACCGTCTATTTGCTGGATGGTTCCAGGTAACCTCCCTATGGTACTGTCTATTTGCTGGATGGTTCCAGGTAACCTCCCTACGGTACCGTCTATTTGCTGGATGGTTCCAGGTAACCTCCTACGGTACTGTCTATTTGCTGGATGGTTCCAGGTAACCTCCTACGGTACTGTCTATTTGCTGGATGGTTCCAGGTAACCTCCTACGGTACTATCTATTTGCTGGATGGTTCCAGGTAACCTCCCTATGGTACTGTCTATTTGCTGGATGGTTCCAGGTAACCTCCTACGGTATTGTCTATTTGCTGGATGGTTCCAGGTAACCTCCTACGGTATTGTCTATTTGCTGGATGGTTCCAGGTAACCTCCTACGGTACTGTCTATTTGCTGGATGGTTTCAGGTAACCTCCCTACGGTATAGTCTATTTGCTGGATGGTTCCAGGTAACCTCCCTACGGTACCGTCTATTTGCTGGATGGTTTCAGGTAATCGTCCAGCTAACCCTAACCCTAATGTGTAATGTTGTAATTCTTTTTGCTTTATAAAATTGGTATCTAAAGATAAGTATTGTTTAGGAACTGGTATCAAAGCCCCGGTGTTGGTATCTGTAGCCATATCAAACATTATATTAACGATACCCTTATATTCCCTAATATTCTTAGCTTTTAAAATGCGCTCCTGTCTGATTTGAACACGTTCTCCTAAATATCAGCAGAGACAAGAGTCATTTCCTAAGTGAATGAAGCTAAAAGCATGTTGCTATTCCTGGTCCAAAAACACTCTATACCACCAAACGTTGACAAATCAAAATCATTTTATGTGACAGTAATGCTGGAACTCTTCTGCCCTCTGCTGGTCATCAGGAGGAAGTGACTGAAAGCTCTGAGTCCTCGGGTCTAATCTGACCCATTTTCAAAAACTACATCAGAAATTTGGGGTTTCTTTCAACCAAATACCCTAAAAAAAATTCCCTACGACGTTCTTCACAAGTTAAATAAACGATCAGTTCACTACTTTAATTTTAGAGCATGTAAACAAAATTTGATAAAAGAACGTTGAAAAATGTAGGAAAAATGTCGAAAAAGCACAAAAGAAAGTGACAAAAACATCGGAAAAATATTGACAGAAACGCGTTTCTGAATTATTAAAAAAATATATATGAAAATGCGTCTCATTTACCGCCTGTTGCTGCAGTTACTTCCTCACTAGCAGTGAAGGGTTACTGCGCTCACTCTACAAAAGGCGACATTACATCACTTCCTGCTAACTTTGCAGAGAACAATGAGGGCGAAGCAGCAGATTTGTTTCAGCCGCGGTTAATATCTGACGGGAACTTCCACCATTTGATCCGTAAACTCAAACCTCACAGGTCACGTGACCGGCACCATTTATTTTCATATTATTATTTTCCAATGGAAACGGTGTAATCTGGTCTTACTGGGCTCGTAGTAGTGCCCCTCCATCACTCCCAGGTGCATGGGCGGCGCCGGCTCGGGGACGGCTCTCTGCCGCTGGGACGAGTAGCGTTTGGCTCGATTGGAGCCGACGCCCATCTCCTCCATGCCGGAGAACGGAGGGGGGCCGCCGGGGATGTGCATGGTGTTGGGGAGGCCTGAGGACAGAGAGAGAAAGGTCCACATTAAAAGGTGGGGGTAACAACCCACCGGCTCATCGAACCATAAGCACTTGAATGTGCTGTTGGCCAATCAACAACTGAGTTGGCCTCGGAGAATTTGGGCCTTTTGAATTTTTAAGTTTTTTTATTGGTGATTTTTTTGTGCATTTTGATTTTCTACGAATTCTTTCCCAAACTTTATAGCAGTTTTTTTGGTATAGGAGCCATGACAAATTGGTTAAGTAGATTTTTTTTCATTAAGTGAAAGTGTTTTAAAGAAATGTCCCGTTTCTAAAATGTGAAGATTTTTCTTTAATTTAACTACATTTTCCTCATGATACTTGCAGACTTTTACTTAAGTTACATTTCCACTGCAGGACTTTACCGGTAACAGAGTCTCTTCACGGTGTGGTATTAGTACTTTTACTGTAGTAAAGGATCTGGATACTTCTTCCACTGCTGTGCAATATTTACCCTTGTGTTGCCCTCGGGTCAAATTTGAAATTGGTCAAAATTTCTGTATAAAAAATATAGGTTTCTTTCCCCCAAATAAAAATAACTTTGATAGCTGTAATTAGGCATCAACATACGTTGCTCTGATCTTATTAGCTGAAGTAATTCATAATTTCTGGGTTTTTTAACTCAAAATGTGGCATACTTGAACATAAATGAGGTTTATTGAACATGAATTACAAACATAAGTGTAAAACTAGCGGTGATAAGTTGGAATGAAGCGGGCCGAAGGAGGTCTGCACGACTCGGAGAAAATACGATTCACGATTTTTACAACATGGGGGCAACATGGGGACAACATGGGGGCAACATGGGGGCAACATGGGGGTTAAAAATGAAATCGCTAAGAGGTTGAAGTGAGATCATGATTTTATAAGGAATAATCGTGCAGGCCTACTTAGAATATATACACTTTATGCAAAATGGACTCGGGAAGACAAGACCGGGTTCCAGCGTCGCTGTGGGCTGTGTCAGGTGACCGTGACTGTCAGATAAAGGAAGATCTCAGCGGGAGTTGAACTCACCTCTCATCTCCGACCAGGATGTCGGGCTCTGGCTCCAGCTCTGTCCCCCCAGACTGATTCGAGCCAAGTCCTTTTCCAGCGCCACCAGCCCCCCTGTGCCTCCCGTCTGGCTTGGCCCGTCGTCTCCCCCTGCCCAGCTCTTCCCTCCCCCGCTAACGGGGGAGGCGGCGGCGTTCCCTCCGCCACTGGTTACGGCTGCGGTTGACTCCTCCACAGACGGCTGTTTGCTGCCCAGGTCGGCAGGCCGAGAGCGAGTCCTGCGAGCCAGCGAGTAGGATTTACGCTCCATCGCCGGCCGCTCGGTGGGAGGAGAGGCTTCCCGATTGGCCGACGGCGACTGTAAGGTGGAGTCAGATGCGGAATGAGCCAATCCAGGCGCAGATCTGTCGGCGCTGCCGCGTTGTTCCTGCTGCTGTCGTCTCTGCGGTGCTGATTGGGCCGTCGTTACAACACTTAGGTCCTGTTCCCGAACGCCTCCGTGGCTGAATGTAATATCCTCAATGACCACAGAGGGCCCCCGCCCCCCAGCCCTGCTGCCAACGCCCCTGTCTCCCGCGGGGTCAGACTGAGCTTTGGGGCCCTGTCGTTCCCTGGGGTGCATCTGGGGTGCGTTTGATTCGTTGTTCCTGTATTGGGACTGAGGCGTGGGGTGCATTTGATTCTGGTGGGAGAGTCGGCTGCGGGAGGGAGGCGGCCGGGAGGGGGGGCCGCTACGCTGAGAGGAGGAGAGAGGGAGAGACGAGGGGGGTGCGGAGGACGGTGGGTTGGATGAAGGCGGAGCGCCTCCTCGGTTCGGAGCGCCACTCTGCTGCCAGGATCGGACCGGCCGCTCTCCACCTCCGTCTCTCCACCGTTTGTCTCTGCTGGGAGACGCACTCTGTCTGCAGGGACACACAGAGACATTCAGACCCAACACATAACTCACGCAGGAGAAAGACACTTTAAAGACATCTGGGACCTGATGCAAAACCTTCCCTTTCATTTCCTCAAAACGCACAAGATCACATTACAGCCGACATGGTTCTAGTCAGGGTCGTCATGACGACACATTGGAAGGTCTGTTTACAGGTAAGATGTCGTATATCTCTGGGCACATTTTTTTTATCATAATTGTATTTCACAACTATCTCAGTAATAATACAGTTTGCTATATCTCTGGAGACTTATCCATCTCTGGAGACTTATCCATCTCTGGAGACTTATCCATCTCTGGAGACTTATCCATCTCTGGAGACTTATCCATCTCTGGAGACTTATCCATCTCTGGAGACTTATCCATCTCTGGAGACTTATCCATCTCTGGAGACTTATCCATCTCTGGAGACTTATCCATCTCTGGAGACTTATCCATCTCTGCTCTTATCTTTGCAAACCACCATCTCCCCACTGAGGGACAAAAAGGTTTCTTATCTTCTCGCTTCCCTTCTCCAGTTAGCTGTTTGGAGTTAAGCTAAAATCCTGCGTAACGTTACTCCTCATTTGACTGACAAGCATGTATACACTTAAACTGAAGATTACCCCCCCCCCCCATTTCTATCCAGGCGGTGCTCACCTCGGCCTGCGCTGCCGGTAGTTTCGGTCTCCGGAGCCGCCGCCGTTTCTGATGTCGTATCCGTAGATGGCGATGAGCTCCTCGCGGCTCTTCGGCGCCTGCTCCTCCTCCCTGAATCGGTCGTGCTCCCAGCGACCCTCGTCCTTCCACAGCTTCCTGTTTCGACCTTTTGGTCTGAGAGCATTGGGGGGGGGGCAGGATGAAGCATAAGTTTCACTGCATGGAGAAATGCTTACGAGACATTTTGGGCTGTAAAGAGGCATCGATAAATAAGAAAGAATATGCATCTGCGGTATTATGAATCAGTTTTATTTTACATTAACCCACAAAGGACAAAAATACCCACTTTATTCATATTTTACGGTACTTTTGTGAACCTAAGACTTTTGTAAAGTCATTTCAAGCACCAAAACAACTGATTGAAGGTTGGTTTTCAAAAGAGATTTGAGAAATTTCAAAAAGCCAATTTCAACTTTTCAGCTTTAGGGTCAAATTATGTCTCAACACGCTGCTCTGGGACATATTAGTTAAGTCTGAACACTGACATGAAACACGTGGGATCGGTTGTAGACACAAACCCTAAAAGGTGAATGTAAGAAGATAAGTAAAAGACCTGAGGGTTAAACTGCATAACGTAGTTTTAAAACAGCCGTGCTTCAACCTGGAATTAGTTTTACTTCCATTCATTTACACTGCAGATACACCCCACTGGCTCCTGGCCAAACTAAAATCTAAGAAAGCTTTATACGATACCAGCAGGGCTGCCCGGTATGAGGGAAACATCTAGTTGCGATTATTTTGACTGATATTGCGATACGATTCACGATATTTTAGAGGTAAAGATCATTAGACATTTCCAATGAAAAATACTAAAAAAAAAAAAATACTCTAAATACTAATTTCTGTGAGGATCTGTACCAGACGGAGATGTTTTCCTGAATTCTGTAGGACGGGATGTGAAGGCCGGGACGTCTCTGCAGCGCCACACTACTTCATTCAGAATGGTTAGACACATAGTTTGCCCCGCCCCCGATTTGGATATTGCACCAGTCCAAATTGCAATTTTGATAAAGTTGCAATTAATTGTGCAGACCTAAATAATAATAATAATAATAACAACAATAATGATGAAACCCCACCTCTCCTCCTCCTGAGCGTGTCCCCGGACATCGTGCTCGAAGAACAGACCCTTCCTCGGGATGTAGGCCGGGTTCTTCCGGTCCTCGTCGTCGTCGAGCTTCTGACCCGGTTTCCCTCCCGCCTTGGTCTCGGGGTCGTCTGTAGACTCCTGCGAGACGGGAGCCAGAGTTTCAGTTTCAGCTACACCGGACTACAGATGTGCAGGAGCGTTTGGTACAAAGCATCGCAGCATCGATTCACTTTAAAGGGACCAACTCATCAGGAGACGTTCAAGCCGATGAGATGGTCCGAATTATCATGTGTAATAATATTGATTAATGTGTATTATAAAGGGCTATGGCAGCGTGGGAAGAAGTATTCATATCCGTTAGGGGTGGAAGTCTCTGATCTAACCCGATTATCGATGCGTCGCGATTATGTACATTTGTTTATGTACATTTCCATGCGTGATTTAAGAAACTATACATATAAATCTGAGTTTGTTAGATTTTGACATACGCAGTATTTGTCATACCCAAGTTTAAAAGTCTTGTGTACTGAGGTTTTTACTGTGTAGTCATTCCTGCTTCAGCCTTCAACATGCTGAGTCACCTCCTCTCTCAGTGATCCTCCTGTCAGAGGCTGAGTCATGTTTAAAGGTGGAGAACAGGAAGCATGAGCTGGACACATGTCATGTGATGAAGTACGTTTCTTGGGCTCTCCGTTAGCGGGGGCCATAGGCTCAGCTATTGTCCCTGGAGTCCACCCAAAGCTACGTTAACGTGTGATAATTCACATTAAAACATTCAATACGTCACTGAAAGACAATAACAAGGCATAACACAGGACCTACTTTAAATGATTCACAGAATATTGAGATTATATTATTTTATGCATGTTTTATTAGATCATGTGTGTATGTACACACACACACACACACACACACACACACACACACACACACCATTGTTTGTTTTTTCTGCACTATTGCCTAAACTCTAAGTATTTGTCCAGTCTCCCGTCCTGTTTCAGTGACTGTTTTCTGATTTTTACATGTATGTATGTCTGGAGAGTTACTTTGAAATAAAAATCAACACAATTAGAGAAAAAATAAAAAATGTATTTAAATAATTGAATATTAACTCATCAGAATCGAGCATCGATCGTTTGAGAGAATCATTTTGAGAGAATTATTGTTCCCACCCCTAATATCCTTTACTGCAGTAAAAGTACTTATAACACGCTGAGAATACATTACAAGTAAAATTCAAAACTGTACTTAAGTTAAAGTAATGAAGTATCAGCTACACGTACTAACGTGAAAGTACTCATATTGTTTTTGTACTTGCAGTATATAATATATAAAGTCACAGCTGTCGTTGTTCGTGCTGCACGGATTAATGACTTGGTGTCAAGTATTTCATTATTAACTAATTAACCATTTTGAGTCATTTTTCATGATAAAAAAGGTAAACGTGTGATGTCAGCTTGTTAAATGTGAATATTTTCCAGTTTCTTCTCTCCTCTGGGACAGGAAACTGAATCTTCCTTCCTTTCATCCTTCCTTCCTTTCCTTTCTCCTTTCATCCTTCCTTTCCTCTTCCCTACATAAGTCCTTTCTTCTTTCGTTCATAATTAATTCTTCCGTCCCTTTTCTTTCCATCTTTGCCACCTTTCTTTCCTTCCCTCCTCTTCATTCCCTACGTACTTCCTTTCTTCCTCCCTTACATATTTAATTACATTAAGTCTAGAGCTGCAAAGATTAATGGATTAGTCATCATCAATTAGATTAATCTGAGACTATTTAGATAATCTATTAATCAGTTTGAGTCATTTTCTTTATTAAACTAAGTCAAACGTGTGTGATGTGAGCGTGTTAAATGTGAATATCTTCTAGTTTCTTCTCCTAATTGCGACCGTAAACTGAATATCTTTCAGTTGTGGACAAATCAAGACATTTGAGGACGTCTCTTTGGTCTTTTTGGGAAACCCTGATCATCATTTTGACATTTTAGAGACCAATGGTTGGCTGGATGGTTCCAGCGAGTCTCACCTGGCCGTCGCCGCTCTGTCTCTCCCCGGTAATGTTTTCTTTCTCCTCGGCCTTGCTGTCCTCTTTACTCTGTCCTCCTTCCTCCAACTTCACCTCCTTCTCTTCATCCTCCCCCTCTTCCTCCACCACCTCGCCCTCCTCTTCCTCTTCCCCCTCTACCTTTGTCGGTTCGACAGCTGCAGCAGCAGCAGGAGGGGAGGGTTTGGGCTCGCTGGCTGCTGCTGCCGGACCTTCTTCATCGCTGTACTGCTCTGCCTCCTCTTCCTCCTCCGCTCCCTGAAGACACACAGGAAACATCGGAGTTTAACGGATTTATCTCCAACAATCAACAGCATGTTGTAAAAAACAAAAAGAAAAAACATAAGCATATACAACACTAAAGATAAAAAACAATGACAAATCAGGGTTGTTTCACCAAAGAACAAGAAGGATACGTTTCAGAAGGAGCAGTAACGCTTATATAGTTCAGCCCAGTGTTAGAAATGTAAGAGTAGAAAACACTCGTGGGGCTGGGCATTATATCGATATCGTGATATGAGACTAGATATCGTCTTCAATTTGGATATAGAACAATCCTAATATGGCATAAGTGTCTTTTCCTGGTTTTAAAGGCTGCATTACAGTAAAGTGATGTCATTTCCTGAACTTACCAGACTGTTCTAGCTGTTCTATTATTGGCCTTTACCCACTTAGTCATTATATCTACACTACTGATGATTATTTATCTTAAATCTAAGTGTGAAGATATTTTGTCAAAACATCAGTTGTCAACGCTATCATATCACCACAACATCGCTGTCATGGTATTTGGTCAACATTGTGATATCTGATTTTCTCCATATCGCCCGGCCCTAGTCGAGATGTTGTAACATTAGAACACAGCTTGCTGTCTCGTATTCATGGCAGAGAGCGTACAGATCACCACATGGCTAACGGTGTGTTTGAGTCTCTTCCAGCATCTCTCCGGTCTCAGTCAACGCCCACGATCAAGTTTTTAGCCTCCGATACAGATTCTTAATCATCAATGAGCAACATGTGCCGAGAGACAGCCGATGAGTAGTTTAGTGTCCTGATAACCGAGGTTCTCCTCATAAAAGTCATGCCTAGAACTTGATTTTGCATCACAGAGTTGAGATTATCAAATAAACCTGAACGTAAATGGAGAGTTCAATCAGGTCTTCTGGAGAAACATTAATCAACTTAACAGTAAAATAGTGGTTAGATTTTGGGATGGAGAAATAGTCGTCAGCGGCAGAATAATGTGATGTTTATTGCACATTAACAGCAACGCGGGTCAGACATGGAGTCTGTCCGGTTAATGTTTCCCGTTTCCTTCTCTACGTCTTAATGGAAGTGGAGGCTGTACGTGAGACTCGCTGGTGTTAAGGCGATGTGTTTTACCTCTGAATGGGAGCCGTTGTCCTCTGCGTCAGCACTATCGTAGTCAGAGAGGACAGCTGCACACAGACAGACACACACACTCATCATCATCATTCTGGCCTGAAACATGTTTTAAAAGCTTGGCACGAGGCCCAGTTTGTTACGTTAATGTACAACAACAAAAAGCGTAATCAGTGTCTTCTAATTCACTTCTATGTTCATTTTACAAGGATGCAGGCTGTGTTCTGGATGCTTACCTTCTCCTACACCATCTTCACTCTCCTGCAAAGAGAGGTACAAAAACAATATCAGCATCATCATCAAGCCATTAGATCTTAAGCACAACAACAACAACAGGGATACAGTCACACTGGGAGCTGCTTATGACTCTTTTCTTCCTGCAGGACAACAGAAAGCATCATATGAGAGAATTAAAACTTAGCTTGAAGCGTTTTTGCAGGTCCCATGAGTGCAAACTGATTCTATTGATCATTCCTCTCGCTGAATTGATTTTTCCACCTGGGGTCGGATTTTAAAAACAGGCTCTCCTTGAAGCAAACTTTTAAAAAGTGAATTAAAAAAAGGGCACTGCTTTGATAAAAATACACAACAGGCAAAGGCGGAAGAAGCATGTTGTAGTCTATGAGGAAGGAAAGATAGGTGGATAGATAGATGAAGGAAAGATGGATATAGAAAGATGGAAGGAAAGATAGACAAACTTCCATCCTGCTCTTACAGCATGATGGAAGGATTAACAAGTATGTGAATACTTCCTCCACTCCTTATTGTCTGTTCCTAGTCAACATAACATCCAGGTCATGTATGTGCTGAGTTCTCCTAGTCAACATAACATCCAGGTCATGTATGTGCTGAGTTCTCCTAGTCAACATAACATCCAGGTCATGTATGTGTAGAGTTCTCCTAGTCAACATAACATCCAGGTCATGTATGTGTAGAGTTCTCCTAGTCAACATAACATCCAGGTCATGTATGTGTAGAGTTCTCCTAGTCAACATAACGTCCAGGTCATGTATGTGTAGAGTTCTCCTAGTCAACATAACATCCAGGTCATGTATGTGTAGAGTTCTCCTAGTCAACATAACGTCCAGGTCATGTATGTGTAGAGTTCTCCTAGTCAACATAACATCCAGGTCATGTATGTGTAGAGTTCTCCTAGTCAACATAACATCCAGATCATGTATGTGCTGAGTTCTCCTAGTCAACATAACATCCAGATCATGTATGTGTAGAGTTCTCCTAGTCAACATAACATCCAGATCATGTATGTGCTGAGTTCTCCTAATCAACATAACATCCGGGTCATGTATGTGTAGAGTTCTCCTAGTCAACATAACGTCCAGGTCATGTATGTGTAGAGTTCTCCTAGTCAACATAACATCCAGGTCATGTATGTGTAGAGTTCTCCTAGTCAACATAACATCCAGATCATGTATGTGCTGAGTTCTCCTAGTCAACATAACATCCAGATCATGTATGTGCTGAGTTCTCCTAGTCAACATAACATCCAGATCATGTATGTGTAGAGTTCTCCTAGTCAACATAACATCCAGGTCATGTATGTGTAGAGTTCTCCTAGTCAACATAACATCCAGGTCATGTATGTGCAGAGTTCTCCTAGTCAACATAACATCCAGGTCATGTATGTGCTGAGTTCTCCTAGTCAACATAACATCCAGATCATGTATGTGCTGAGTTCTCCTAGTCAACATAACATCCAGGTCATGTATGTGTAGAGTTCTCCTAGTCAACATAACATCCAGGTCATGTATGTGTAGAGTTCTCCTAGTCAACATAACGTCCAGGTCATGTATGTGTAGAGTTCTCCTAGTCAACATAACATCCAGGTCATGTATGTGTAGAGTTCTCCTAGTCAACATAACATCCAGGTCATGTATGTGCTGAGTTCTCCTAGTCAACATAACATCCAGGTCATGTATGTGTAGAGTTCTCCTAATCAACATAACATCCAGGTCATGTATGTGTAGAGTTCTCCTAGTCAACATAACATCCAGGTCATGTATGTGCTGAGTTCTCCTAGTCAACATAACGTCCAGGTCATGTATGTGTGCAGAGTTCTCCTAGTCAACATAACATCCAGGTCATGTATGTGCTGAGTTCTCCTAGTCAACATAACATCCAGGTCATGTATGTGCTGAGTTCTCCTAGTCAACATAACATCCAGGTCATGTATGTGTAGAGTTCTCCTAGTCAACATAACGTCCAGGTCATGTATGTGTAGAGTTCTCCTAGTCAACATAACATCCAGGTCATGTATGTGTAGAGTTCTCCTAGTCAACATAACATCCAGGTCATGTATGTGCTGAGTTCTCCTAGTCAACATAACATCCAGGTCATGTATGTGTAGAGTTCTCCTAATCAACATAACATCCAGGTCATGTATGTGTAGAGTTCTCCTAGTCAACATAACATCCAGGTCATGTATGTGCTGAGTTCTCCTAGTCAACATAACGTCCAGGTCATGTATGTGTGCAGAGTTCTCCTAGTCAACATAACATCCAGGTCATGTATGTGTAGAGTTCTCCTAGTCAACATAACATCCAGATCATGTATGTGCAGAGTTCCTGCTGGACGTGGCAGACTCACAGTAGCATTAGCTAGCATTAGCGGGGCCTAGCTGAGTTTCTAAACAAGAAATCCTAACTTCCAACACCTAGAAGTGAACACGGTCTCTGTAGATGGCTAATAAACAATGTAAAGTGTCTTATGTTTGGTTCAAACACCTCGAGAAGGCAAAGTAATGTGGGGCAGCCCGGTCCGGTGTCACAGCTGAACGCGTTACCCGTGTGAATGCGTTCCAACTGGCGCCTTTTCGTCTCGTTTCACAACGGGGGTCAAAAGCTAACTACATAGACCGTTAAAATCCTTCAAAATATTACAATTAGCTAAACACGGCAAATTATTATTAAAGTATATAACCCAGGATCCAGAAATTAGCAACATCTAGCCAAATGCTGGTAAAATATGCAAGTGACTGGTAGATTTGTTTCACTCACCAGCCCAAAATACAACTGTTATTTAACGTTATGGAGTGGCTGGTGGCATTTAAAACGTACATTAACGTTAGCAATATGGCTGGTGGGCACATACATTAATTATGGAGCCCGTATATAACGTTATATACTAACACTGTCTATGTTAGAGAGGCTCAACTTCTCTAACGTTACGTGTCCTTTACGCTGCTAAAGGAAACTCAAACAAACAGTTCAAATCAGAAGTCAAACAACTCTAAGTGCTTAATTATTTAACGGTACTGATAACCCCCACGGTAACGTCACACCAACGGCAGCGGTGTCTGTCATAGCCGCTGGCCGGGAGACGGAGCCTTTAGCCCGGCTAGCTATCTGTTAGCTACCAACGGTTCCCAACGGCAGCGGTGTCTGTCATAGCCGCTAGCCGGGAGACGGAGCCATTAGCCCGGCTAGCTTTCTATTAGCTACCAACGGTTCCCAACGGCAGCGGTGTCTGTCAGAGCCGCTGACCGACAGACGGAGCCTTTAGCCCGGCTAGCTATCTGTTAGCTACCAACGGTTCCCAACGGCAGCGGTGTCTGTCATAGCCGCTAGCCGGGAGACGGAGCCTTTAGCCCGGCTAGCTAGTTGGCTAGGTAAGTGTTAGCTACTCACACACTCGGACTCCACAACGGGTTTGGGCTCGGGTCGGATCGCTGCTGCCGTCTCCTCTGGCGGCTCTGGGTCTCTAACGCGGGGCTTGGTGCTCGGGGAGGCAGACCTCCCGCTGTCCGAACCCGAACCCGACTCGTCGTCGTCCTCGCTGTCCTGGGACGCGCGCCTCGTCCTCCTCCTTCGCCGCCGGTCCGCCATCTTAGGTCTCGAATGGTTGGAACCGGAAGAAGGCGAGGGATTGTGGGTAGGCAAGTTCTTCTTCTTTAGAGATTCAGAGCGTCATAACACAAGTTATTTCCTTGTACTGCCACCTACTGGGTCAGGGTTACACACCCAGACATTAACTTTCACAGAATCTTTCAATTATTTTGTCATCAATTATAACAATTATTTTAATATCTGTATTTATAGTACAATTTCCAAATATCATTTTATAGAATTTCATTTACTTATTTATCTCAAACAATCAAAAATGTTGCAGAATGAAGCCTAACCCTGTCCCTATTTTACAATATCATATTATTACAGAACAATTAGATATGCAAATACAGCATACAATCATTCAATAACTTACATAACTTAACTCGCATATGGCCATGAAGGCTGGGTCACGACCAAAAGAACGAGATCCAGGGTACAAGCAAGGAGGGGGGCTGGGAGGAGGTCCTGGGGAAGACCCAGGACTAGGTGGAGGGACGTCCAGCTGGGAGGAGGCCTCGGGGAAGACCTAGGACTAGGTGGAGGGATTATACCTCCAACCTGGCCTAGGAATGCCTCGGGATACCTCCGTAGGAGCTGGTTAATGTGGCTCGGGAAAGGGAAGTTTGGGGTCCCTGCTGGAGCTGCTCCCTCCGATACCGTGTAAGCAGACGAAGATGGATGGATGGTAGTGGACGTTGTACAGTACAGTAGACATTTCATTTGGACATTGGGGGGACCTAGCTGTCATGAATTAAGTGTCAGTAAAAGTGAAGACAATTGGTCTAAAATGGATAAACTAATGTCAATGGAATTCTCTGCCATTGCACCAGTGTCCAACGGGAACACTTGAACTCGAGACAAAGGCTTGAACTTGGCCGCAACATGACTTCATCTTTTCCTTATCATCACACCATCATGCCTGGTCCCGTTCTACTTGGTTTAAAGAGTAGATGGTGGTTGATACATATGTTAGATAACTATCAGTAGAAGTGTAGAAATAGGCTAAAGCAGATGAAGAACAACAACTTTAATGTGAGGCTTTTTTGTTTATGAGCAATTTAGGCACACAAACTCGGTATGGCCTCAAAAGGCCAGATTGTAGGACCTCTAGACTCTGAGTAAGACCCCCCTAAAAACACTTCCAAAGTGAGGTAAGGTCGCCAATTAGAAGATATTTGAAGACATTGTTGTTCATTTCAAATTCTCTTCTAGTGCACAGACTCCCTGGTGGTCCCTAAAAGCCACATTTTAAATATGTTGAAATGCCAACAGTTAAGGGTATGAGGATCACCCCTCCACCTATCCATAATCCTGGGGCTCAGATTTGTTTCTCCTCTCAAAAGCTGATAGCCGCTTCAGCTTCAAGTTTACAGCAGTTTTACTGGAAGTCTAGCTCCTCTTTACCTATTTTATGTTTTGCTTCAAGAGCAATCATATTAGTCAAAGAAAAGAACCAGAAGAGAACGGCTTAAACCATGAAGGTGAGGGAGCTAGGAGTTGCATACCCGCCAGGTAATGGGAGAACAGCTGGGGCCTGCTGCCAACCAATCCCTACGCTTGCACTAGCCGTGCCATTATGACGCCGCCGTTGATCACTGGAAGGTCTTTACATAGGTGTACCGTTCAGTGCAGTAGGCTGTGAGAAAGTGAAAGTGGTTTGGCAGTACTTTCATTCAAAGGCCGTTCAAGTCCAACTACATGTTCAATCTGCAATGCTGATTTGTCAGGTGGCGGCGAGGATCCTAAACACTACACAACATCGCCGTGGTTACAACTTTTGGTATTAAAACAGCTGGAAGAAGAAGAAGTGCGTGAAGGGATCTCCAGACAGCAGCATTATGCAGCTACTCCAGGTACAGCAAAGGAAGGACAGTCACAGCACAGGACACTGATTACGTCATTAATGTGGTTGCTGTGGTAACGGACTGAGGATGGGAGGGGGATTCGGTATTCAGATTTGGCAGAAACCTAACCAGTGGATTCGGTATTTGGCCCAACCCCAAAGATCGGGATTCGGTGCATCCCTAGTGAAATGGTTCCCCAAACCTCCCCAAAGCATCAATGAGCCAACTGCTGAGACACTTCAAGGGTTAAGTGGAGCAATGAATGATTTATTTCAAACAGAGACATGATAAACAGCGGTAAACAACTAAAAATGGATGCTGGACAAGACTTCAGGGCCTCTAAGGTCAAAACCACCAACGCAAATATATTGTCCTGTGATGGATTGTGATATTTCTGCGTTGACATGATTTATATGTTATTTCCAGAATCATCTATTATGTTGAATTATCCCAAAACATTGATTTAGTTTTTCATACTACTCGCTACCGTAGGAGTGCTTTGATCATTAAAGATGCTTCACATCAAAATACATTAGTTTAAAACACATGCTGAACACCACAAAAAAAAAGAGATAAACGTGTCCGTGTACATGAATCAACAGGTTAAATAAGAGGACCATTTCAGGAACTGTTGTGAGACTGGGCTGCGTCACTTATTAAAGTTTGTTAGGTCGATTCTTGACACAATATTTTCCAGCCTCAGAGCTTCAGTTCTTACTTTTAAACACAAATGTGATATGAGAGAAGCTCTTCGTAAAACTCGCATCCATTACCAAAAACTTAGAGTAACACTACACTTACTCAGCTCACATAGTCAACTGATCATGAAGAGTTTCTAGTTAAACCGTTAAAATGTTAATAATCAAAGAGATGAAATCAGACACATGGCTGTTGAGTGTTTGAGTCTGAGACAGATCTGCTTCACAGGGCAGAGTGTGTGATGGGGAACAGACTGGACTCTGATTTCAGCAGCTGATCTCCAGTCAGGGTTTCTGTCCACAGGAGAGACTCTCAGTCCTAAAGAGGACACAGAGACACTGAGGAACCAACTGACCAGACCCTAAACCCAGGATAGAGAGGCTGAGTGAATGTGGTGTAGAAGGTGTGGAGGTGGATCAGTGAGTCAGAGGAGACTGTGTAGAAGGACAGAGAGCCAGCAGGACAGTCCACATACACTGCTACTCTGTTAGAGACAGAGGAGGACGGGAGGGCTGTTACTCTGTTATTGTGCCAGACAGAGTAACCATCATCAGAGCAGATCAGACTCCAGGACTGATCATTCCATCCAAAGCAACAGTCATCACTGCTTCCTTTCCTTCTGATTCCTCTGTAACTCACTGATATATAAACCATTCCTCTCCTCTGGACCTCCCAGTAACAGCGACCAGTCAGACCATCTCTACACAGCAGCTGAGACCAGGACTCAAACCTCTCTGGATGATCAGGATATGACTGATCCTCCTCCACACCTGTCACCTTCCTGTTGTTGTCAGACAGTTTGAGGTATCTGTGTACTGTGTTTGTGTCCAGTTCCAGTTCACAGACATCTGATGGAGAGAACAAGACACAATACAGCTGCAGGTTATCATCTGATGATTTATTAACAACTTCACTGACAATTACTGAAAGAAAATCATTAAAATATTCATTTCTTGTTGAGCTGTGAATGATGTTTAACAAACTTTAACTTCAACAATCCAGTTATTGAACATGAGAGTCAGCATGTCAGGAATATTCTGCTTTATCTCCTCGGGTGGAATAAAAGAGAGAGAGAAACAGAGAGAGAGGGAGGGAGAGAAAGAAAGTTTCAAAAAAGATTTGAAACTAAATTAAAAGACGAGTATAAAGAACAACGGCAAAATGAAAACAAATACAACATAAACTCCTCTGTTATCATCCCTGTAGTAGACAGACAGGTAGAGAGAGAGACAGGTACAGCTCCTCTGTTATCATCCCTGAACAGAGACATCCGATTGGCTGAATATCTCAAAACAAAAAATCCAAAAGAAATACAAGTTTTACCAAAATCCAGAGTCCGCGACCCTGAGCTGGAGATTTAAAGTGTGGAGACCAAGAGAGAAACGTGTCTGTCCACACTGCCTCCAAGACATCATCGTATACTCACAAGCCTTTGCGTTTAGTTGGAACATCCTTTATTTTTCAACAGGACAATGACCTTGGGGACTAAAAACCTTGGTTCTAAAACCCTATGGAAAAACAAGGAAGGGATCGAGGGACTCTGCCCGGTGGAAGCCCGGGGCCCCCGTCTGGAGCCAGGCCCAGACGGCGGTCTTTTCTGCGAGCGCCTGGTGGCCAGGTTTTGCCACGGAGCCCAGCTAGGCACAGCCCAAAGAAGCTACGTGGCACCTCTCTCTCCAGCCCATGGGCCCACCACCTGTGGGAGGAACCAATGGGGTCGGGTGCGCTGTCACATAGGTGGCAGCGAAGGTCAGGGGCTTCAACAGACCAGACCCGGGCGGCAGAGGCTGGCTCTGGGGACATGGAATGTCACCTCTCTGTGGGGGAAGGAGCCGGAACTTGTGCGGGAGGTGGAGCGCTACCAGTTAGATCTGGTGTGGCTTACCTCTACGCACACTCCTGGATAGGGGTTGGACTCTGTCCTACTCCGGAGTTGCCCATGGTGTGAGGCGCCGACTCACAAGTCCCCGGCTGAGCGCCGCTGCGTTGGAGTTTACCCCGGTGGACGAGAGGGTCGCCTCCCTACGCCTGCGGTTGATGGGGGGGGGAAACTCTGACTGTTGTTTGTGCATATGCACCAAACAAGAGTTCGGAGTATTCGGCCTTCTTGGAGACCTTGAATGGAGTCCTGTATGGGGCTCCAGTAGGGGACTCCATAGTTCTGCTGGGGGACTTCAACGCACACGTGGGGGATGATGGAGATACTTGGAGAGGCGTGATCGGGAGGAACAGCCTCCCTGATCTAAACCAGAGTGGTTGTCTATTGTTGGACTTCTGTGCTAGTCATTGATTGTCCATCACAAACACCATGTTCGAACATAGGGATGCTCATAAGTGTACATGGTACCAGAGCACCCTAGGCCAAAGGTCAAAGATCAATTTTATAATTGTTTCATCTGATCTGAGGCCGTATGTTTTGGACACTCTGATCACCATCTGATGGGGAGAGTTGGGTCAGGGGATGGGGGAGGACTCTGGACAGACCTGGTAAGCCCAAACGGGTAGTGCGGGGAAATTGGGAACGTCTGGAGGAGGCCCCTGTCCAACGGACTTTCAACTCACACCTCTGGCGGAGCTTTTCGTGCATCCCTGTGTTAGGCTGGGGGCATTGAAACTGAGTGGACAATGTTCAAAGTTTCCATTGCTGAAGCTGTGGCGGGGAGCTGTGGTCTAAGGGTCTTAGGTGCCTCAAGGGGCGGTAACCCACGAACACCCTGGTGGACACCAGTGGTCAGGGAAGCCGTCCGACTGAAGAAGGAGTCTTTCCGGGATATGTTATCCTAGAGGACTCCGGAGGAAGTTGCAGGGTAACGACGGGCCCGAAGGGCTGCAGCCTCTGCCGTGACAGAGGCAAAGCAACGGGTGTGGGAGAAGTTCGGAGAAGACATGGAGAAGGACTTTTGGTCGGCACCAAGGTGCTTCTGGAAAACCGTTTGCCACCTCAGGAGGGGGAAGCGAGGAATCATCCAAGTTGTGTACAGTAAGGATGGGACGCTGTTGACCTCAACTGAGGAGGTAATAGAGCGGTGGAAGGAGCACTTTGAGGAACTCCTAAATCCAGCCGACACGCCCTCTGTGGTGGAGGCAGAGCTGGAGGATGATGGGGGATTGTCGTCAATTTCCCTGGGGGAGGTTGCTGAGGTAGTCAAACAACTCCACAGTGGTAAAGCCCCAGGGATTGATGAGATCCGTTCAGAAATGCTAAAAGCTCTGGGTGTGGAGGGGATGTCTTGGTTGACACGCCTCTTCAACATTGCGTGGGAGTCTGGGACAGTACCTAAGGAGTGGCAGACTGGGGTGGTGGTTCCCCTCTTCAAAAAGGGGGACCAGAGGGTGTGTGCCAATTACAGGGGTATCACACTTCTCAGCCTCCCTGGTAAAGTCTACTCCAAGGTGCTGGAAAGGAGGGTTCGGCCGATAGTGGAGAGAGCCTGGGAGTATGCCCAACCAGTCTACATGTGTTTTGTGGGTCTGGAGAAGGTGTATTACCGGGTCCCCCCGGGAGATACTGTGGGAGTTACATTCAGTTTATTGCACCGTTGTGACGGAAAGAGAGCTGAGCCAGAAGGCAAAGTTCTTGATCTACTGGTCAGTGTTTGTTCCTACCCTCACCTATGGTTATGAAGGTTGGGTCATGACCGAAAGAACGAGGTCCAGGGTACAAGCGGCCGAAATGGGTTTCCTCAGGAGGGGGGCTGGTGTCTCCTTTAGAGATAAGGTGAGAAGCTCAGTCATCCGAGAGGAGCTCGGAGTAGAGATCTTACATCTGGTAAGGATGCCTCCTGGGTGCCTCCCTAGGGAGGTGTTCCAGGCACGTCCAGCTGGGAGGAGGCCGCGGGGAAGACCCAGGTCTAGGTGGAGGGATTATATCTCCAACCTGGCCTGGGAACGCCTCGGGATCTCCCAGTCAGAGCTGGTTGATGTGGCTCGGGAAAGGGAAGTTTGGGGTTGGGGCTGCCCCCGCGACCCGCATAAGCGGATATAGATGGATGGATGGATATTTATTATTATATCAGATGGATCATTTATATATATCATTATATTAGATAGATTATTCATATATATTATTATTTTATTATATCAGATGGATTTACTCATTGTTGTTGTTTATATGTATGTTTGTTCTTGTGCTTTGGCAACACAGATGGAGTTTGTTGTCATGACAATAAAGCAACATGAAATTGAATATTGAGATGAAGAGACAGAGAGAGAGAGAGAGGGCGAGGGAGAGACAAAGATAGATAGAGGGAGAGAGAGGGAGAGGGAAAGAGAGACAACAATAGAGAGAGAGGGAGAGAGATAGAGAGAAATAGAGAAAGAGACACAGAGACATGAGAGAGAGGGAGAGAGAGAAAGATCTTGGCCCTTATTTATCAACCTAACATAGAAACCATAAGTCTTCATATGACAGGCTTCACGTGGGATTCATGAAACGTTCATATCCCACCAATCAGAGCGTAACAATGGTCCTACATTGATAAATGGAGCGGCTGGAAACCAGGCCGGCTAAGAAACAGAACTTTTCAGAACTTGTACTGAACTTGTTACTGAACTTCTCAGTTTAATTTGCAGTAACAAGTGTACTATTTGGCAGTCTGTACATATTATATAATTAGTATTAAGTATGTAGGATATTATTTATAAGTAGGTTATAGGTAGATAGGTATTAGGCTGTAGAAAGAATATAGAATAGAAAGAGATCAATGATGCAGTCAACGGTGTTGCTATATTAAATCGGACTCCAGCTGGAGTTTATTAAATTTATATACATCCTTGACATATGTATACTCCTAATAGTAATATACAGGCTTGGGGGCAGGGGGGTCTGTAACTTACTAACCCTTAGCCTAAATACAGATCTTCTCTAAAATACTGCTGGTTCTGTGGTGTCGGTGCTTCAAATCTGATGCCTGCAGAGCGCCATAGAAGCATCAATTGAGGAGCGTCAATTAACGCTGTTAGTGTGTTGGGGCCTTAACCCCCCACCAAAGAGCTGACATGTAGCACAAAGTTCAGACCTTTGAACATCAAATCTCAAAGTGAACTGAGTGTGAATGAACATCAGAGGGTTGTGGGTCCACCAACTGGCTTTAAGCTGGTTTTCATTGACCAGGACCAGATGTGAAAAACTCTAGCTGGCTCTCAAACTTTAAACACACTCACACTTCCTCAGACCAGGTCTCAGTCTCTGTGGTCCACCATGGTCCGTCCTGCAGGAAGAAACAAAGTCAGAATCAACTTCATACACCTTCACTCACTGTGTGACGCCTTACACCCCCACCCAAACAAACTATGAATAACAATAATATGTAATGTCCACGTTCTTACATACAACACAATATAGATTACCTTTATTCTGGAGATATAACGGTGACTTGTCCCTCTATGGGATGACCAAATCACTTAAGCCTACTTGACCATAAACACAAAAGTCAGTCTAACCAATAACTAATAACCAGTACTAGTGACCATATGAACAATTCAAAATATAAAAGGGTCTCAAATATGTATCTCCCTGTAGATTAATTTCTCGTTTATTGTTATCTCTCCCTCCTCTTTCAATGTAGATGTGGCACTTATTAACCTCACTTAAGCCTAATTGGGTCTGTCAGAGTGTGAGTGTTTAGGCTGCACACCCAATCACAAGATAGAAACACCATTCATATGTTTGTGTTATTATTTATCATTGCTAACAACATTTTCTTATTATTCTCTTTCTTATTTCTCTTGTTTGGGTTGGCTGAGCTGATTCTTGTTCCTTGCTATCACTGGCTTAAGAGACGGACAGAAAATTTGAAAAATTGTTCAAACCCTCCATTAAACATGAACCAGTCAGAGTTCATCAGTTTGAGACAGAGGGACAGTGCTGTCCATCTGTCCATACCTGAGAGTGTCCAGTCTCCAGTGTGGATCCTTAAGTCCAGCTGACAGCAGCTTCACTCCTGAGTCTCCTGGATGATTGTAGCTCAGGTCCAGCACTCTCAGATGGGAGGGGTTGGAGCTCAGAGCTGACACCAGAGAAGTACAGCCTTCCTCTGAGACCAGACACCCTGACAGACTACACACACACACATACACACACACACACACACACACACACACACACACACAGTAATTCCTGGATAGTCTATACAACGTAGTTGGAATAACCCTCATATTGAAATGGATATAATTTCAAGTGAGGAAAAGATGAAAAATAATCAATATTGTGTCATTTACCAAAATGGCATATTCAAGTCAAGTTTATGGGTTAGGGTTACGTGCCGCGAACCAAGACATACTACTGACAAGCTGCTGAGTCAACTAACCCTTTCTGTATAAAATTCTTACCACATTTAATACAGCATGATAAAAATGTTAAATTTGCATTGTTAAACAGCAGTACACTAACCTGAGAGTTCCCAGTCTGCAGTGTGGACTTTTCAGTCCAGATGACACCACCTTCACTCCTGAATCCTGCAGGTTGTTGTTACTCAGGTCCAGCTCTCTCAGACTAGAGGACTGGGAGCTGAGAACTGAGGACAGAGCTTCACAGCTCCTCTCTGATAGCTTACAGCCAATTAACCTAAAATAATTAAATATAACATTACATTCAGTATCTAATACATGACAAAAATAAGAGTTTAGAGGGTCATCATTATACAATTACAAACAGTAGTACACTAACCTGAGAGTTCCCAGTATGCAGTGTGGACTCTTAAGTCCAGCTGACACCACCTTCACTCCTGAATCCTGCAGGTTGTTGTTACTCAGGTCCAGCTCTCTCAGACTAGAGGACTGGGAGCTGAGAACTGAAGACAGAACTTCACAGCTTCTCTCTGTCAGCTTGCAGCCACTTAGTCTGCAAAGTGTCTTAAGTCAGTCCATTCTAAAATCAAATACATAAAGCGATTTAAGGCTTAGGCGGTAAACTTCTACAAATATTTGAATCCTGACCTGAGAGTTCCCAGTATGCAGTGTGGACTCTTCAGTCCCGGATTAGACACCTTCACTCTTAAATCCTGCAGGTTGTTGTTACTCAGGTCCAGCTCTCTCAGACTAGAGGACTGAGAGCTGAGAACTGAGGACAGAGCTTCACAGCTTCTCTCTGACAGGTTACAGCCACTCAGTCTGAAAATAATGTTCTGCCAGTCAATTTAATTATTAATAAAATAAGAAAAAAAAACGTAAGAGGTCATAATTTTCAAATAACAGTACACTAACCTGAGCGTTTCCAACGTACAGTGTGGACTCTTTAGTCCAGGAGACACCAGCTCCACTCCTGAATCCAGAAGCTTGTTGTTACTCAGGTCCAGGTCTCTCAGACTAGAGGACTGGGAGCTGAGAACTGAGGAAAGAGCTTCACAGCTTCTCTCTGACAGGTTACAGCCACTCAGTCTGAAAATAATGTTCTGCCAGTCAATTTAATTATTAATAAAATAAGAAAAAAAAAACGTAAGAGGTCATAATTTTCAAATAACAGTACACTAACCTGAGCGTTTCCAACGTACAGTGTGGACTCTTTAGTCCAGGAGACACCAGCTCCACTCCTGAATCCAGAAGCTTGTTGTTACTCAGGTCCAGGTCTCTCAGACTAGAGGACTGGGAGCTGAGAACTGAGGAAAGAGCTTCACAGCTTCTCTCTGACAGGTTACAGCCACTCAGTCTGAAGATAAAAAAGAAAAATGTGAAAAAAAATACAGATAATCTTTTGTGAATGAGGAAAACTCCATTTTATCTGGATAGTTGTGTGTGTACGTACAGAGCGTTGTTGGAGGCTTTGACCACTGGCAGCAACCTTAGAAGAGCCTCCTCTGAAGCAGAGTATTTCTTCAGGTCAAACACGTCCAGATCTTCTTCTGATGACAGTAAGATGAAGACCAGAGCTGACCACTGAGCAGGAGACAGTTTATCTGTGGAGAGACTTCCTGAACTCAGGGACTGTTGGATCTGCTCCACTAGAGAACGATCATTCAGTTCATTCAGACAGTGGAACAGATTGATGCTTCTCTCTGCAGACAGATTCTCACTGATCTTCTTCTTGATGTACTCCACTGTTTTCTGATTGGTCTTTGAGCTACTTCCTGTTTGTGTCATCATACCTCGTAGGAGACTCTTATTGGTCTGCAGTGAAAGACCCAGGAGGAAGCGGAGGAACAAGTCCAGGTGTCCATTTGGACTCTGTAAGGCCTTGTCCACAGCACTCTGGTAGAACTGTGTTGGTTCAGGTTCTTTCCTAAAAAGAAACCACTGGCGTGTGATTGTTTGTTCTTCTGCCAGCAGGTTGACTCCAGTGTTGGTGAAGGTCAGATGGACATGAAGAGCAGCCAGGAACTCCTGAACACTCAGATGGACAAAGCAGAACACCTTGTCCTGGTACAGTCCTCTCTCCTCTTTAAAGATCTGTGTGAACACTCCTGAGCACACTGAGGCTGCTCTGATATTGATGCCACACTCTGTTAGGTCTGATTCATAGAAGATCAGGTTGCCTTTCTGCAGCTGCTCAAAAGCCAGTTTTCCCAGAGACTCGATCATCTTCCTGGTCTCTGGACTCCAGTGTGGATCTGTCTCAGCTCCTCCATCATACTTGATGTTCTTCACTTTGGACTGAACCACCAGGAAGTGGATGTACATCTCAGTCAGGGTCTTGGGCAGCTGTCCTCCCTCTCTGGTCTTCAACACGTCCTCCAGAACTGTAGCAGTGATCCAGCAGAAGACTGGGATGTGACACATGATGTGGAGGCTTTGTGATCTCTTGATGTGGGAGATGATTCTTCTGGCCTGCTCCTCATCTCTGAATCTCTTCCTGAAGTACTCCTCCTTCTGGGCATCAGTGAACCCTCTGACCTCTGTCACCATGTCAACACACCCAGGAGGGATCTGATTGGCTGCTGCAGGTCGTGTGGTTATCCAGAGGCGAGCAGAGGGAAGCAGTTTCCCCTTGATGAGGTTTGTCAGCAGCACACCCACTGAGGTGGACTCTGTAACATCAGTCAGAATCTCAGTGTTGAGGAAGTCCAGAGGAAGTCGACACTCATCCAGACCGTCAAAGATGAAGACAACCTCTTCAAACCGGCAGATTCCTGCTTCTTTGGTTTCACTAAAGAAGTAATCAACAAGTTCCACCAAGCTGAACTTTCTCTCTTTCAGCACATTCAGCTCTCTGAAGGTGAATGGGAATGTGAACTGGATGTCCTGGTTGGCTTTGCCTTCAGCCCAGTCCAGGGTGAACTTCTGTGTTAAGACTGTTTTCCCGATGCCAGCCACTCCCTTTGTCATCACTGTTCTGATTGGTTCATCTCTTCCAGGGGGGGTTTTAAAGATGTCTTCTTGTCTGATTGTTGTTTCTGGTCTGTCTGGTTTCCAGGATGCTGTTTCAATCTGTCTGACCTCATGTTCATCATTGACCTCTGCAGCCCCTCCCTCCATGAGGAAGATCTCTGTGAACATCTGATTCAGAAGGGTTGGGTTTCCTGCTTTAGCAATCCCCTCAAACACACGCTGGAACGTCTTCTGCTGGTTAGATTTGAGTTTACGCTTACAAACTCCATGATAACTTCCTGAATGAACACACAACGAAGAAGATCATTAAGACAAAGAACACGATTCCACATTTCCTCAGAGAATGAGTAAATGAATATATTTTGTTAAATATTTTGAGACCAATATCCCGTTCATCCAGCATGTTAACTCTTTAGAGAAATCCTCTTACTGCTCTGCAGACGGTCAGCCAGCTCCTCCTGCTTCATTCTCCTCAGGAAGTGCAGTGTGATCTTCAGAAATGCCTCTCTGCTGCTCATCCTCTGCTCTTCATCCTCACCGTCCAACACCTCCTCATCCTTTCTCTGACCTTCTAAGTATTCTGGGTAATCTGGACTCAGAACCTTCTGGATCTTCTGCAGCTCATTCTTTACAAAAGTGACGATGTCGTCCTCCAGCAGCTGGAACAGAAGATTATATGAATGACCAAATCAAAGTGAAATCATGGACGCACACATCAGATCCATGTTGGACAGAATAGATGTAAAAGTAGTTGTTGTCCATGTACAGACCATAAAGATGGAGTCCAGGTGGGTTTGATGCTGCTGGGCAGACTGACCACTGGGACCCTCTGAGCTCTCCTGGTCCACTCTGTGGAGGAATCAGGAAGAATTAGCTCACATCATGTCTGTCCACACAGAGACACACACAAGGTAAAGGTCCATGAAGTGATGTTTGGATGTTAACAGTGAATCAGAGGACTCCCTGTAGTGGTCCACCTTTACTAGTCCTGCTGGGTATCAGTTTGAAATCCTCACCTTTGATCAACAGAGTGGCGGCCATCTTTGAACCATAAAGGTTCACCCATAGACCGGTCACTCTTCAGGGACACCCAGCTGGGTTCAGATTCTTCCAGATTCCTCCTGATAGAAACACAAGATAAATTCTGCCCTGCACCCCCAACACACTGAGACCAAACCTGTCAGTGGTGTAATACACCTACTGTAAGGTATAGTTGTATCCAGGAAGTTCTTGTTAACATTGGGTATGATCTATTATCAGTATTTAATTTAGACATATTTTAACGTATATATTAAACTCGTATTCAGTGCAGTGTGCAGCACAGGCTTATTGTGGGGAGACCATATTTATGGAATAGTAATACTAATGTCTATGTAACAGGGGTCATCTGTTTTCTAACAGATTGAACTTTTTAAGATAGATAGATAGATAGATAGATAGATAGATAGATAGATAGATAGATAGATAGATAGATAGATAGATAGATAGATAGATAGATAGATAGATAGATAGACCACAGCAGCTTTAAAACAAACATAACACAAATATCTTCCATACCTAATAAGATAACTACTACTACCTTCTTATCTTCTTATTGATAGATCGATATCTTGATGTGTAATGAAAGAATTGTCAGCAATATATTGATTATTGCAGATTTGCTGTATTGTGATATTATCAGTATGGTGAGCCGTGTACTGCATGGTGATGTAAGGTATCCTGTGATTCCCCCGCTAATATATAAATGCAGACTGTTGACATGTACTTGAGTCAGAAAGCCAGAGAATTGCATTGTCTGCATTGTTTTTACATAACTTTGCATTTCGGGCCACCAAAAATGTTCTTTTGCCCCAAATCTAGCGGCCTGGGGACCTGGTCAGAAGCTGGACTACATTTAGTGGTCTCAGTACCTGTACTCTGTGTTATAAATAAAGTTGAATCAAATCTAATAAAAAGAGGAAGAGACGTCGTGTCAGAGACGTGAGTTTCAGCTGAGAGTCCTTTTCTATTTTCAGCTTTAAACTTATGTTTTGTCAAATGCACAATTACAGTGAAGCAGTATATATTACAGTTAAGGTTAAATATATATTATGTTTGTAGTAGACCGGTGTACAGTTACTGCAAAATGCAGGAACTGTACTTTAAAATGTAACTTCTGCTCACCTTTGATCAGCAGACTGGCGTCCATCTTTGAAGGATATAATAAGAGGCATGGACCGGTCACTCTTCATGGACACACAGCTGGGTCCAGGTCCAGGACAGTCTGGTCCCTGATGGATCCTGATAGAAAGAAATTTATTAAAGCTCACATGTTTAGGGAAATTCTCTTGGAATCAAAGACTTAAATAATATGTAAATTAAAATGTTTGAATAAAAAAATGAAAAATATTTCATTACTGAATTGTTATTAATGAAAATTGTACAACTAATTACTTTTCATCATTTTTAAAAGTAACATAAAATTCCTTTGAATTGTCACTCTTGAAGGACAAGCAGCTGGGTTCGGGTCTGGGTTCAGGTGCAGGTACAGATCCAGGTCTGAGTCTGGATCTGGGTCTGGGTCTAGGTCCAGGTCCATGCTGCTTCTCTGGGCTGAAACACAACACACACAGAGCTCTGAGTGTGAATGATGATGATGATGGTGGAGTGATCTGAGTGGTGGACAGTTAGAGATGGTCCTCTCACCTCTGAGCTTTGGTCTGGCTGTCATGGTCCCCCCACAGAGGGGGTTTAGGGGGAGGGACTCCCTCCTCTCTGTCCTCACACTGACTCATAGCAGAGTCCACACCTTCATCTGGAGAGGAAGCACTAAGGGCCATTTCACATTGTACCTGCAAGAGGCAGCAAGCAGCAGATCAACATGCTTCAACATGTGCAGTGACGTGCATTCATGTCTCTAACAAACCTGAAAAAATTAAACACTGAATACACATGGATCCACAAACTGAACATGGGCCAGAGGTTGATTTTGGCTGTCAGCAATCTCCCAGAGCTGTACAGACACCTCGGATGCAAAGCTATGCTGTGGGGCATATTTCCACCATAACCAGATGTGTAGCTTATTGTAGCCTCTTCATCTAAATAATTCACGTTTGTTTTAGCTATGTGAAATCAACATTGACGTGTCTCCGCTGAAATACAATTATGACTATGTAATATTTTTTTCTCAGTTAGGTGCATTTGTCAAATCATAATTTACATTTGCACCACAATGAGTGCATTTCTTAAACCAACTGGTGTAAACTGCACTGCAGAGTGACTGACGTGCAAAAGCGTGTATCTTCTAGAAATCTTTTGTTTGTGTCCAAAGTTTTTCTACCAAAGACCCAATCAAACTGACAAGTCCTGACACCTTTGTTTATACCAAGATGGTGAAACTGCTTTGTTTTGTCGTCCATATTTAACAGTTCACTCTGTAACAATAGTGTTATGTACAATGCACATGAAAGGGAGAGCTATTCCCTATGTGAAGATGTTACACATTATTGTCATCTCTGAGCTGAGAAATGCGCCAAAGCAGCTGAGAAGACCTGTACTGGTGTGAGCTGACAACCAAACACCAAGTTATTATACAGCTCCATACAGGTATTTGTAGGATAAATTTGTATTTGTATGTTTATATGAAGTAAAATATGTTTGGACTGATTGATACAGGTCATGTTTGTTTTCACTGAAGTTCACATGTAGGTAGTTATATGAGTCGGTAGATGGCCTTTACACAGAATTACTACCCATTTCCAAGTGACTTCATTTCACATAATTATGCAATAAGTGTTTAAATAAGTGTTTTCCAGATTATAAATGAATGATGATGAATGTATGAATTTAGGCTCATAGCTTAGCTTTATTATACCAATATTCAATAACTGCAGACCTCTTCCTTGTGTATATGAACATGCAATGACACAAAGTGTTTTATTTAGACATGAAAACCCAGTCATAACCCATCGGGGAATCATAGGCCCGAGTCTCGGCAGCAGACTGTCAAATTGCTCCCTGTTGAGCCAAAATGACAGCTGGAACCAGTCAGCTCTCTGGACCTGAGGGTCTCTAACCCACACCCTTCTTGCTGCTGCCTTGCTCCTTATATCCTCCCAACCAGGGCAAGTGCCAAGGCTTTCTTTTGGTTCAAAGACAGGAGCATCTTCGCCACTAAATCACGAAAATCGCTTTGTATCCTACACAATGTAATGTAAACACTGGATGCAGATGTGACGTGCATTCAAATATTGGCGCATCTATGATGTAAACTTAGAAACTCTTGCTTATCTGGCGGCAACATATATATTTTGGGAATAGGACGCAACCTAATATGCTGCGTACTATGTGATCAACCCTTAGAGCAGCAGTCCAATCATTCATCAGCACATCATCACTCATTCATCCCTCACATCATTTCTCCTGGAAAAAAGCCAAATATCAGCAGCTGTCCTCTGATTGGCTGCTTCTCTCTGAGTCATATCAGTGGCAGTTGAATCCTTTTGGCTCGTTGGACTGTTGCTCAGACTAAAGAAGCAGTCAGAAAACATGATGAACTCTGGGAACTACTGAGGCCTTTTCTCATCACATAATCACATTTCATTCACTCAACACAGAGAACTGATCAACACATGGATCAATAGTGGTTTGTTATTGGACAGAGAAGATGCTGCTGCTTCTCATTGGTCAGTGGTGAGGACGAATCAGAGCAGAGGAAGCTGCCACCAGCTGTTCTACTTCTATCAGTCCACTAGATGGCCTCATGGAGCTGTTTGGAGGATTTTACTGCTTCATGGGAATCAGAGCTGGATGTCACCAAGGGGGTAAGCGAGCGTCCAGAAAGCGTACCTCCTATGGGGAGATTCTGAGGCTAACAAGCAATCACCCGCCATTAGCATCCCATTGACTCCCATTCATTTTGGTGTCACTTTGACAGAAAATAATATCTGAAGTGTTTAAAGACTCTTTTTTGCCATTGTCTATTTCTAAAGAAACACAACAATGTATAAAATGCTCCAGTACCTCATATCTCACATTATTGCGCCGTAGCGCCAATGTTTTGCTCCTGCTCCTACGCTCATGGACAGCTCCTACTCAAGGGTTGAGATTTCTCTTGCACAGCTACCAGAAGACTTACAGCTTTCAGACAGGTTGCTCACGTCACATCTACGTCTTCCAGCTCAGTTGGAGGCTGGGCAGCCATCACATGAAAAGCTTCTAATGGACTTCACTGGTCTCTGTGTCTGTGTCCATGTCGTTCACTGTCTATTGAGGTTACTTTGTATGGCGGACATCTTTTATCTTAACGTGGATGAATTAAAAAATAAAATCAAATGAAAAAAGGGGCCTCAGAAATCAGCAGGAGGTGGTCGGGTTAGCTCCGTTGGTAGAGTTCCTCTGATGGTTGAGATATCACGGCTGCTAATCTAAATCCTTCCAGAGAACATTAATGGGACTTTCACTTCTGGAATCACACTGTTGACACGTGAACTAACCGCAGACAGCTGCCTCATGCTGTGGTTCCCAAACCTCTTCACATGAAGGACCCTTAAACTAACCTCAGGTAGACCCTGACTGAGAGGATCTTAGCCTTTAGGTGTTAAATTATGAAAACCATAACCATAAGAGTCATACATTCAGTCATTGTCTTATTATGGAGAGAGTTATAGTTATAGCCACTGAGAATGACTCAGAAACACTTATTTTAAATAAAACAGGAAACACTGATATATGATAATTTGAGTTATTAATCCACGTTGCTGGACGCCTGTCTGCAGTTAGTTCTGTTCCACTTCAGCTCCGGTATGACTGTTCTTATTTTATTATGACGGCTCGGTGAAATGATGCCCCGCTACAACTAAATGACATGTAGTTAAAGAACAACGATGACATGGACTGTAATGGAAGAGAAAAGGAGAGAAGCAGTACTTACAGTTAACAGCGTCTCTCCGCTGCTTTAAGGTGTGTCGTGTTTCCCTCTGAGATCCAAATGGAGGTTTGATTCTCAGTTCCCTCTTTCCATCTGGGGCGGCCCACTAACACATGATTAAAGCAGAAGGAGCCTCGGAGACCTCAGACCTCTGCCAAGCCGGGATCTGTTTCACAATATTAACCCACTGGAGGGGAAGTCCACATGACTTCCCCATTGGGGGACACTTTTTTATAATTCCCACACCACATGAATGCAGCACAAATGCTCTCTCCTCTCCCAATGTTACTGAAAGTAAAGAACTGCCCCCGTTATTTGGGTCCTCTCCAACATGTAACGGCTTCTCTCTCGGCCCCGGCTCCACCTTTCAATCAAACACCTTGAAAGTTCTCATATTCTGCTCATGTTCAGGTTCATAGTTGTATTTAGAGGTTAAATCAGAAGAGGTTTACATGGTTTAATATTCCGAAAACACCATATATTTGTTGTAGTGCACATTGCTGCAGCTCCTCTTTTCACCCTGTGTGTTGAGCTCTGTTTTCTGTTCCATCTTTGTTGGGAGTCACACCTGCTCAGTACCTAAAGAGTCCTTCAACAGAACTGTCCATACCACTTTATTTTAAAATTTCTTCCAATGAATTAATTTCCTTTTATTTTGCTTTCAGATAAAGTTCCAGAAGAATGAAAAGTGTGAATGATGAGAGAACGTGCACCTTTCTACCATAACGTTGATTAAACTTAAACGGTCTGTTTTTAGTCCAATGCGGTTTCTACTTTGTGTTTTTTATTAACATCAAATGGTCGACCCTGTTTAGTAGATGGAGGAGAGAGAGAAACCCGGTGGAGGAGAGAGAGAGAAACCCAGTGGAGGAGAGAGAGAGAAACCCGGTGGAGGAGAGAGAGAGAAACCCGGTGGAGGAGAGAGAGAGAAACCCGGTGGAGGAGAGAGAGAGAAACCCGGTGGAGGAGAGAGAGAGAGACCCGGTGGAGGAGAGAGAGAGAGACCCGGTGGAGGAGAGAGAGAGAGACCCGGTGGAGGAGAGAGAGAAACCCGGTGGAGGAGAGCGAGAAACCCGGTGGAGGAGAGAGAGAGAAACCCGGTGGAGGAGAGAGAGAAACCCGGTGGAGGAGAGAGAGAGAAACCCGGTGGAGGAGAGAGAGAAACCCGGTGGAGGAGAGAGAGAGAAACCCGGTGGAGGAGAGAGAGAAACCCGGTGGAGGAGAGAGAGAGACCCGGTGGAGGAGAGAGAGACCCGGTGGAGGAGAGAGAGAGACCCGGTGGAGGAGAGAGAGAGACCCGGTGCCCGATCAGAACTTCATAGACAGCTTTGTTGAGTTCATCTTTGTGCTTCTTGAACAGTTGTTCTGTCTCAGTTGTACACTCTGTTGTACACAACATAGAGTCAAGATTATTATTTCAAACCCTGCATCTACATTGGAGGAAGAATTAGAAAGGCTGTCAGAGTGGTCTTGAGGTTAAATGAGACCCTGTTAATACCTGAATAGACGGTCTAGACTGATGCTTATGTAAAGGTTCAGGTTCAATCTGCTAAATGGGACAACTCTGCCACCTGCTGTTGGAAATTTCATTGAGTAGAGCTGTAACAATTCCAAATTTAACTGTTCAATTAATAGTCTCAGAAATAATCACGAACAAAATAACTCTTTTAGTATTAATCACTTTTTTGAACCCATGATACGTCTTTTGCTACATTGATGTCATGTGACCCAGATAATGTAATAACACGAGTACAGAGTCTATGAAGTAAACCCAGCCTCTTTATAATAAAAAAAATATTGTATTTTGTTCTTAAATTAACATAAAATGGAAAATTACGGTCAACAGTCATGGACCTTAACACCTTAGCTCATGTCAGCAATTAACTGTGGTTAAATAACAGATTATGTAAAAGAACTGCATTTAGATAAAGTCTAGCATTGAGTAGCAGTAGCACATGACATGCTGTCCTAAAGAACTGTTTGGACAAATATGAAATTTAAAGCACTGCAATTATTCATTTCATATATTACTGGCAGCCCCACAGTGACGTCTGCTGTCAGGCAGCTCCATCTACACCTACAAGTTATAAGCTTTTTCAAGTTTCCAAAGCTCCCACAACATGAGGCATTTTGGGACGCAACAATCTCAAAAAAAGTCACGAAATCCTGGAGGGACTGTTAAAGACACAACAGTCACTTACACTCATATGGTTGTTTCCCTGTGGCAATGGACCAAAGGAGTATCCCATAACTGAAAGACAGACAGAGAGAGTTTCATGTCAGGATTATTATCCATATCATAACTATCACACCCTGGTTGGTCGCTGGCTGGATTGTTGTCATCTGATAATTAATGCTCATGTGAGAATGAGGATATTTAATGTCATATAGGAAATCTGTGCATGAAGTCCTATTAGTATCCCTCCTACCTGAAAACAATTCCCTCTCCTGTTAAAGGACTAAGCGACTGATATTTTGACTTCCTGTCAACACTGAACATGTGTTACCATGGCAGCTGGAGTGATCCGTCTCCAGTTATTATTTATTATATGATAAAACAATTTTATTCGAGTGATGGTTCAATGCTCATACCTGTAGATATCACAGGATCTGGTAGGTTTGTACGATGTGTTAAAAGCCTCTGGTGGCATGTATGATATCGTCCCTCCTACTGGTCCACTGTCCTTGGAAACCTGCGTGACGCTGCAGGAAATCCGGGAGAGGCCAAAATCTGTAAGCTGCAGAGAGAAATAGAGAGGAAGGAGACAGAAGAGGTTCTTCATTTGAACGGGTGTGCAGAGGACATGAAACCAGCTCTGAACATGAAGGAGTCTTAATGAATGTCCGTGCTGTATTAGTAAGTCATTTGGTAAATTATGACACTTTTAATGCTAAGGTAGCATTGTTTGAAATGTTTGAAAGCCAAACAACAACATAACATAACAACATGAATCCCAAAAATAACTGTAAACTAAAGTTAATAAGTTAGTGTTACGTAGTGTTGAAAATGTCAAAAGTGTTGGAAAAAGGCTCGTAACGTAAGAAAAAGTTAAAAAAATATATATAATTTACTCAATAATAGAGCGATCTAGACCTGCTCTATCTGTAAATTATAGAGCAGTCTAGACCTGCTCTATCTGTAAATTATAGAGCGGTCTAGACCTGTTCTATCTGTAGATTATAGAGCGGTCTAGACCTGCTCTATCTGTAGATTATAGAGCGGTCTAGACCTGTTCTATCTGTAGATTATAGAGCGGTCTAGACCTGCTCTATCTGTAAATTATAGAGCGGTCTAGACCTGCTCTATCTGTAGATTATAGAGCGGTCTAGACCTGCTCTATCTGTAGATTATAGAGCGGTCTAGACCTGCTCTATCTGTAGATTATAGAGCGGTCTAGACCTGCTCTATCTGTAGATTATAGAGCGGTCTAGACCTGCTCTATCTGTAGATTATAGAGCGGTCTAGACCTGCTCTATCTGTAGATTATAGAGCGGTCTAGACCCAAGATCTTCGTAGGCGGAGTCTGACGGGCCGGTTGATAAACAGAGGCTCCACCTGCTGGATCCACCTGCTGGATCCACTGGCTGGATCAACTGGCTGGATCAACTGGCTGGATCAACTGGCTGGATCAACTGGCTGGATCCACCTGGCTGGATCCACCTGCTGGATCAACTGGCTGGATCCACCTGCTGGATCAACTGGCTGGATCCACCTTCTGGATCAACTGGCTGGATCCACCTGCTGGACCCACCTGCTGGATCCACCTGGCTGGATCCACCTGCAGGATCCACCTGCTGGATCCACCTGCTGGATCAACTGGCTGGATCCACCTGCTGGATCCACCTTCTGGATCAACTGGCTGGATC
>JABXJD010000355.1:195000-197500 GCA_013375575.1 Percina caprodes
TTGAGTATAAGTACTGTCCTAAAGACAACACATATATAAATACATGGAGCCTTGTCTGAAAGGATATCTCAAAGGCTAATTAACTTTATGTATTTATCAATGAATCAACAGATCAGATCAATAGTGATTCCCAGGTCAAATATAACGGGGCAGAAACACTAAATAATAAAACTATTTACCCCTCCTGGTGTCCTCGGGTCAAATCTGTCCCTTTAATAAATGTCTATATCTGAGATCTGAGTTTCTTTTTAACCAAATTACCATAAAATGGATCCTTCCAACGCTCTTTCATTCCTCTGATCTTAAGTATTAGTCAAAATAATTCATAATTTCTGCTTTTTTTAGTCAAATATTAGGTATAGTTCTATATAAATGAGGGTTATTGACCATGGATTCCAAAAAGTTTAAAACTAGTAAGATGGTGGTAGTGAAACTACAAAAAAGTCTGAAAAAGGGACGAAAATGTCAAATTTTTGTCCATTTTTGACCCGGGAGGACAACACCAGAGTTAAGGACATTAACTTTAATATCCTGATGTTTTTAATGGCGGTAGTTAAGTATAAGTACTGTTATCCCAGTACTGCGCCGCCACAGTGTGTAATTTGGGGGTATTTTGGAGTAATAACACGGTTTGGGAATGACTGATGTTATTTTGTGAAAGCCAAAATGGCGCAGCCGCTGTCTGACTGCAACTGCACGGGCGCGAGCGTTCACGAAGAGACATGTGGGCGGGAAAATGCTGCTGCGCTTCTACTCGGGTCTTTCCGGCAGCTCAGCGAAACGGGGATGAACACGCGCGGCGGTGCACGCGGCAGCAGCCGAAGTAGCAGAGCCGAGCACCCGCCGGAACAACCGAGCGACCCCGGGACGATTTTTACCCAGTTTTCCGTCGGGGAAACCGGGGACACCGGGCAAGGGGGGTGAGCTGGGTGCTCCGGTACATAAAGAATGAGAGAGCCCTCCTACCGGAGGGGGCGTAATCATGAACGGGGCCGTGTATATTTCGTTTTTTCAGGGCCAACTGGAGTCCGTGCTGGAGCAAGTCGTTCAACTCGCCGTCCAGGAAATCAGCAAGACGGTGGGCTCCAGCCTGAACACCCTGCTGCTGGAGACGGCCGTGAAAGAGCAGGAAAACCGGCGGCTCAGGCTCCAGCTGCAGTCGCGGGAGAAGACCGGGGGCCGAGGGAAAGGAAACGCGAACACCAACGCCACCCCTTCGGACGGCGGAGGCTCTACGGCGGCCGGTAGGGCGGACAGCGGCAGGACAAAGCCCGAGTATCCGCCGCCGCAGCAGCAGCTACACGCCCCCGGAGGGCAGGGCACCGAGCCCGGCGTCCCTACGGACATACGCCGCCTGGAGCAGCGGGGACGGGTTGTGGGTAAGCAGGGCACTCCTCCCTCTGTCTCCGGGGCTCAGCCACGTTGCGTAACTCCACGGGCCGAATTTAAGCGTTTATGTGTCAACACAACTTATTTATTTTTTTATTATTTTTATTTTTTATTACGTTTTAAATAACATACAAAATAGACATTTATTAAATTTTTTCATTTAATTTTTTAATAATTAAAAAAGTAAAATATTTTTTATTTAAAAATTAGTATATATATTTTAGTTTTATACACTTTACATCGATTTTTTATAATTAACAATTGTATTAGTTTTTTTAAAATAACATACAAATCAGACATTTTAAATTTAATATTTAATTTGTTTTTTTTGTATATTTGTTACACAACATGCAAAAAACTATATTTAATTTATTAAAAATTAGTTTTTTTAATTATACAGTTTTACATTTATTTTTATAATTTGACAAAATTATTTATTATTCATGTAATTAATTATTTAATTTATGATAATTTAAACAATTGGTATTAGTTTTTAAAATAACATACAAATCAGACATTAATTAAAAAAATTATTTTATTTTTATAATCGACATTTTTGTAAACATGCAAAAGAAACTTCATATATATTTTTATTAAATATTAGTATTTGTTTTTAATTTTTATACACTTTACATTTTTCTTTTAATATTTTATTCATATTTTTGCATTATTTACAAATATTTGAAAAAACACATGAGTTATATATAAGTATCTATGAAAATAGCAGCAATATTATCATTATTATTATTATTATTATTATTAGCAATATTATCTTCTTAGTACTCTCATTAGTGTAGAGCTGCAAAGATTAATCAATTAGTTATCAACTATTAAATTAATCTCCAACTATTTAGATAATCCATTAATGGGTTTGAGTATTTTTATGATAAAGCAGCTCGTTACGTGTGAATATGTTTAAGTTTCTTCTCTGGAGGACAGGACGCCGTCACAAAGAGACGGAAAACATGTCAAAAGTGACAAAAACATTGAACATTGGATTAAAAAAAACGACATAAACGTAGAAAAAAATGTAAAACAAAGTGTGATTTAAAAATAAATTTAATAAAAGAAACTCAGAAAAAGGGACAAACGTAGTAAAAAGGTTTGAAAA
>JABXJD010000355.1:205000-252500 GCA_013375575.1 Percina caprodes
GGGAAACACCAGAGCAGGAGGAATGAGAGGGGGAAACACCAGAGCAGGGGGAATGAGAGGGCGAAACAGCAGAGCAGGGGGAATGAGAAGGGGGGAAACACAGAGCAGGGGAAATGCAGAGCAGGAGGAATGAGAGGGGGGAAACACCAGAGCAGGGGGAATGAGAGGGGAAAACACCAGAGCAGGGGGAATGAGAGTTAATGGAAGCCAAATGGCGTTGCTATACATGCTAAAAAGCGAGTATGCGTCTTGGTGACACGCCAACGGTGTATGGCAACAACAACACAGACTGAGCTTCATGGGAAATAAGGATCGGAGGGAATAATCGAACTTTAAAGTTATTTTAACGTTAGTTACGAATGTTGAAAGCTGAACAGACTTTGAGGAAAAGACTCACAGAGATCTGAAGACCGACGAGATGTTGCCGTGGCAACCCTGAAAGACTTCCGGCAAAGTCCGTCTGGCCGAGAGCTCGTTTCAGTCCATTTCCAATCTTTTCCAAATCGAGGCGCCAACCACCACCGTCAAGGTGGCTGTACACGATGACGTCATCTCCGTCATCTCTGATTGGTGGAAGGTCTATCCAATTGCGCCCAGAGGAAGTTGTGCAGCGTCCGTTGGTGACGCCCCTTTTGGAAATGAGCTGTGAATGAGCGTACCTCCGGGCTAGGCGTACCCCGGCTAGGCGTACCCCGGGCTAGGCGGGCTAGGCGTACCTCCGGGCTAGGCGGGCTAGGCGTACCTCCGGGCTAGGCGTACTCGCTAGGCGCACTCGGCCAGGCGTACTCGGGCTAGGCGTACCCCGGCCAGGCGTACCTCCGCCAGGCGCACCCGGCCAGGCGTACCCGGCCAGGCGTACCTCCGAGCCAGGCGTACCCGGCCAGGCGTACCTCCGGCTAGGCGTACCCGGGCTAGGCGTACCGGCCAGGCGTACTCGGCCAGGCGGCCAGGCGTACCCGGGCCAGGCGTACCTCCGGGCCAGGCGTACCCGGGCCAGGCGGGCCAGGCGTACCCGGGCCAGGCGTACCTCCGGGCCAGGCGTACCCGGCCAGGCGGGCCAGGCGTACCCGGGCTAGGCGGGCCAGGCGTACCCGGCCAGGCGGGCTAGGCGCACCGGGCTAGGCGTACCTCCGGGCTAGGCGTACCTCCGGGCTAGACGAGATAAACTGCTGCCTGTGGATTGTAAAACGGGAAATAAAGATCGGAACAAAAACTCTTCTTCTTGTAAAATAAAATCTCTGCCGGACAGGAAACTCCGGCGGCTGCCGGGGAATGTTCCTCTTCTTCTTCTTCTTACTTTATTTTTTATTTTATTTTTTAAGAATTTAGTTTGGGCATTTTCGGCCTTTATTTTTGACAAGACACCTGAAGACATGGAGGGGGGGGGAGGGGGACGTTGGACTCGGAGCTGCGGCCGCTGCCTCGAGGAGCAAACCTCTATAAATGGGCGCTTGCTCGACCAGCTGAGCTACCCGGGCGCCCCAGTCTCCTCTACTTTCTTTATTTTTGGCAATAAGCTTGGACACTTCAGAGCATTATTTCCTGTCTTGTGTCTCCTGTCCCCTCTCCTGTCTCCTGTCCCCTCTCTCCTGTCTCCTATTTCCTGTCTCGTCTCTCCTGTCCCTTATCTCCTGTCTCCTATCTCTTGTCTCCTATCTCCTGTCCCCTATCTCCTGTCCCCTATCTCCTGTCCCCTATCTCCTGTCCCCTATCTCCTGTCTCCTATCCCCTGTCTCCTATCCCCTGTCTCCTGTCCCCTGTCTCCTGTCCCCTGTCCCCTGTCTCCTGTCCCCTATCTCCTCTCTCCCAGGAAGACGGGACCTTTCATTTTTCTACCCCTACAAGACGTCTTTCTCTCTTTTTAAAAGAATTCGTATCTCTAAATGTTTTTGGGGTTCTCTCCGGGTGCATTTTCGTGGACGATCTCTTTGCGTCGCGCTCGTACGGAAACAGAAGAAACTCCTCAGTGGCGTCGAATGTCGGACTCGTTGAATGTGAATCTGGCCGTTTATCCTCTTTTTACATTTGTTGTTGTTTACACTTCTCACACAGAACTGACAATGAAACGAGAGACAGAGGAAGGTTTTTACTTCTCATTCCTTCCTTCCTTCCTTCCTTCCTTCCTTCCTTCCTTCCTTCCTTCCTTCCTTCCTCCCTCGTTCTTTGTTTCATGACCTCATGTTCACACACAGATACCTCCAGAAAACACAACCGCACACGTCTCTCTGGCTTTAACTAATTATTATCTTACTTTAACCGCTTTCAAATTTTCTATATTTGAGAAATTTGGGTTTCTTTTCAAGCAGATTGACCAGAAATGACACGGATGGTTACACACACACACACACACACACACACACACACACACACACACACACACACACACACACACACACACACACAGACACACACACACACACACACACACACACAGAGACACACACACACACAGAGACACACACACACACACAGAGACACACACACACACAGAGACACACACACACACACACACACACACACACAGAGACACACACACACACACACACACACACACACACACAGAGACACACACACACACAGAGACACACACACACACACACACACACAGAGACACACACACACACAGAGACACACACACACACACACACAGAGACACACACACACACAGAGACACACACACACACACACACAGAGACACAGACACACACACACACAGAGACACACACACACACACACACACACACCAGACTCTGTTAACATTCGTTGTGGTTTTTGTTTGAATCATTCCTACATTTATTTTTATTTTATTTTTTTGGTCTTTAATTTTCTGTTCGACACTGACTTCATGTTTTGCAGAATTTGTACAACAGTAAGAGACGGAGGGAGGGGGGGGATAAAGGGAGGAAGGGATAAAGGGAGGAAGGGATAGAGGGAGGGGGGATAGAAGGAGGGAGGGGGGGATAAAGGGAGGAAGGGATGCAGGGATAGGAGGGATGGATGGAGGGATGCAGGGGTAGAGGGAGGGAGGGAGGGAGAGAGGGAGGGGTGGAGGGATGGATGGAGGGAGGGAGAGAGGGATGGAGGGTGGGATAGAGGGAGGGAGGGAGGGAGGGAGAAAGGGAGAGAGGGAGGGGTGGAGGGATGGATACAGGGATGGATGCAGGGATGGAGGGATGGAGGGTGGGATAGAGGGAGGGGTGGAGGGATGGATGGAGGGAGGAGAAAAGAAGGATCAGATGGTTCGATATCCGGATGACTTTCAGGTGTTGATGCTCCTGATTTGAACGGAAAGTGTTTCCATGACAGCGACGATCTCATTGAAGCAACATGAACAAATTAACTTTTTGGGGTTTGAACCAGGTTTTCCTCGGGTGAAATACTTTAATTAGTTAATAATTAGTTAATAATAGTTAATACGTTGATTACACTTGCGTGCACACATGTTCCCAAAGATGACAATATTCTGAGTTTGATTACCCGATGAAGACGTGTGATACGCCGAGCAGGGGGAATGAGAGGGGGAAACACCAGAGCAGGGGGAATGAGAGGGGAAACACCAGAGCAGGGGGAATGAGAGGGGGAACACCAGAGCAGGGGGAATGAGAGGGGAAACACCAGAGCAGGGGGAATAAGAGGGGAAACACCAGAGCAGGGGGAATGAGAGGGGGAACACCAGAGCAGGGGGAATGAGAGGGGGAACACCAGAGCAGGGGGAATGAGAGGGGAAACACCAGAGCAGGGGGAATGAGAGGGGAAACACCAGAGCAGGGGGAATGAGAGGGGAAACACCAGAGCAGGGGGAATGAGAGGGGAAACACCAGAGCAGGGGGAATGAGAGGGGAACACCAGAGCAGGGGGAATGAGAGGGGGAAACACCAGAGCAGGGGGAATGAGAGGGGAAACACCAGAGCAGGGGGAATGAGGGGGAGGAACACCAGAGCAGGGGGAATGAGGGGGAGGAACACCAGAGCAGGGGGAATGAGAGGGGGAACACCAGAGCAGGGGGAATGAGAGGGGAAACGTAGAAGATATTCCTATTGAAACGTAGCAGTGGTGATGTAGCCTCCGTCAGAGTATTGTGTTTTTCAGAATAAAAGGGCAAAAACGTGGAATAGTGCACGGAAGCGTATCCGCTGATGATTAATAATTTTTATTTCTTCATTTTTTTTGTGTAATTCATATCTAAGCGTCCTCGCCTTTTCCTAAATTAACTTCTTGTCTCCATCGCTAACGTCTGAATGACCCAACCAGTCCTCTGAAACATGCCAAGCGTCTCCTTTAATCTGATTGGTTGCACTTTGAGACTCAACGTGTCTCCTTTAATCTGATTGGTTGCAGTTAGCGTCTCCGCGCGTCTTCATACCTCATTAAGCATTTCCACACAGACCTCGTTACCTCGTTACTCGTACGACGTCATAACGTATCTTTCTATATTTACTGTTTTCTTTTTGTGTCTCAGCTGTTTTTAATATTTTTTAAAGTATTTCCTGTTTTCTACGTTTGAAAACGAAGATTAAGAAAGACAACGAGTGTCGGGGCGTCTCTGGAAACTCAAAACTCAGAAGTGTTCCTGTGTCGGGATGAAAAAGGGATTAATATTAATATTATTAATTAATAATTCATTAATATTTCTAGGATTGAAGAGTCAAAACGTACAAAAACACGCAACGTGCTCCATTGTGCTTTTATTTTGAAAACTTTACTTCACGTCTTCTGTTTTTATTTTTTTTCTTCAAAAAACAAAATAAAAACTAAAATATTAACTTGCAAATACCAAAATTAGACGGTGTTTTGAATTTCATTTTCTCGTTTTGGAAACCAAATTTTTTAGTTTTTGATATTTTGATTTAGTTTTATTTTTTATTTTAAAAACGAAAAAAAATGAATAATTTCTCATTTATATTTTTTAATCCATAAAGAAACACGTTAAAATATTTCCCAAAAAACAAAACATGTTTCCTTGTTGATTGCTCACAGAAACGTTTGTAATGACTTTCGTGTTAATTGTAATAAGCCAAGAAACACATCACTTCCTGTTTGACTGCCATGAACAGGAAGTAGTTTCTCTAGAACATGGCGATGAATTTTTGACACTTTTTTCGATATTTTTGTCACTTTTTCATAAATTTTTTCACTTTTTCTAATACATTTCTCACTTTTTTCAAATATTTTGTCATTTTTTCTGATATTTTTCTCACTTTTTTCAAGTATTTTGGCATTTTTTTTGGAGATATTTCTTACTTTTTCAGTTATTTTGTCACTTTTTTCAATTATTTTGTCACTTTTTCTGATATTTTTCTCACTTTTTTCAAGTATTTTGTCACTTTTTCAGATATTTTCTCACTTTTTCCAATACATTTCTCACTTTTTTCAAATATTTTCTCACTTTTTCCAGTTTTTCTCGAGAACTTGAGCGTTTTCTGCAGATCGGACACACGGCGTAAGTGGAGTTCATAAAAATAGGATTTTAATTAATCGTGACTTTGCGAATTATTATAAAAAAAACACTCAGTGCCACCTAGTGGCCGATTGACACCAGATTTGGCACAGAGCCTCGGAGGGGGGGGTCATACAAGCACCCCGGGTTTTGCATCGATGGCGTCTACCGTGGCCGAGATACGCTAAAGTTCGTGTTTGTTAGCTAGCTACAAAACTACTTAAGTTCCTAATTTGTGAATATTTTCACGTAGCAAAGTTGCTTTGATGACTCCCGTGTTTCCATTCTGACACCAGGAAGAGATTATCCCCCGACACCCTGATCCAGAATCAAACAAACTCCTTTTATCATTAATATTACTTTTAGGATTGAAGAATTAAAAGAAAGACAAAAAATCGGGAGAAAAATTCACACTTCGGCAAAAAAAAAAGTGTCAAAAAGGCGAACGTTGAAACCGCCAAGTGTTAAAAAAAACCAAAAACAAACGGTAACTTAGCAACACTAGTCACGTGACATTCTCACGGTCGGCCGGATGTGCCTTTGATCAACGTGACATCATCATGACATCATCCTGAAACATACACGCCCACTTTCTTAATCACGTTATCTGGACGCAGTTTCAGCTTCTATGTTCACGGCGTGGACATGTATGTATATATACACAGTATGTGTATACACAGTATATGTATATATGTGTATGTATATATACACAGTATGTGTATACACAGTATATGTATATATGTGTATATATACTGCATGTATATATGTATACTTATATACTGTATGTGTATATATGTATATATATATATACACATACTGTATATATATGTGTATATAGTATATGTATGTGTATATGTGTGTATTTACAGTATATGTCTGTATATATATATATATACAGTACATACAGAATATGTGTGTATATATACACACATATACTGTGTGTGTGTGTATACATATATGTGTGTGTATATACACACATATGTGTGTGTGTGTGTGTGTGTGTATATATGTGTGTGTATATATACACACACATATATACACACACATATATACACACATATGTGTGTGTGTGTGTGTGTGTGTATATATGTGTGTATATATATATATATATATTCACTTCCTGGTGAGTGTGTAACTGTGAACTTGGAACCGGCGTTCCTCAGGGAACGATTCTGGGTCCTCTGGATCTCATGAGGGTTAAGGGATGGAGGGAAAGAGGGGATGGAGGGAAAGAGGGGTGAAGGGATGGAGGGAAAGAGGGGATGGAGGGAAAGAGGGGATGGAGGGATGTTTTTAAGTTGTGTGGTTTCCATTTAATTATTTTCCTTTAAGCCGATAGACGACAGGGAGACGGTCGTGTTGTTTATGTTTTAATGTGTTTTTACTCGCTGTGTAATCGATGAACTGATGATGATTTCGGTGTTTTTTGGATCTGATGCAATACTTTTGATAAACAATGTTCCCTTTTATGTAATTCAGCAGCAGTCTAAATAAAACCAAATGTACCAGTGTTTCCTGTTTTTAATCATGAAATCAATAAAAGATGAAAGGGTCGGAGATCTTTTTACTTTCAGGTAACGTGACAGTTGATACGACCTTTGACCTTGTTCGTGACCGTGTGAGTTTTTAGTGAATAATCGCTCGTTTTCCATCTTTAAATCGGTAAAGACTGACGTCTGTCTCTCTGTCTCTAAGTATCTGTCTGTCTCTCTCACTCTCTGTCTGTCTCTTTGTCCCTCTGTCTCTCTCTGTCAGTATATCTGACTCTGTCTGTCTCTCTCTCTCTGTCTCTCTGTCTGTCTGTCTCTTTCTCTCTGTCTCTTTGTCCTTCTGTCTCTCTCTGTCAGTATATCTGTCTCTTTCTCTCTGTCTGTCCTCCCTCTGTCTGTCTCTCTCTTTCAGTATATCTGTCTGTCTCTCTGTCTGTCTCTTTGTCCCTCTGTCTCTCTTTCTCGGTCTGTCGTCTCCTTTTACGTCTGCACCATGTTTCTGCAACAATTACATTTTCTGCATGCAAATGTCTATTTATGTAAATATTATCATTATTAATTAATGAACTATTCTGCTTATTATCAACATCACGTGTTTCTGGATGTTTTATTATGAATAATATACATCTTTGATCGCAGGCTTAATTACCCCGGCAGTTATAATTTACAGTTATATGTAAAATATTAAGTGATAGCCTGTAAAATTAAAAAAAATGCCTGGATTTGTATTTGAAATATATAAATTATACCGTTGCCGTAGTTACTGTACGTGAACGTGTTTTTGCGCACGACCGACCAGTGGGCTGGCAAGAAGGAGGGAGGAAAGGAATAGCGAAGGGGTGAGAAAGGAAGGAGGGAAGGAAGGAAGGAAGGAAGGAGGGAGCGGAATTAGTCAGTGATAGAGGGGAGGAGAGGAGGCGAGGCGGCGGGTTGTTCTGCCGAGGTGGACGTGGCGGGTCCGGCGGACTTATCTACGAGACGGAGACGGAGCCATGAACCGGACCACCCGCAGGTAACGTACCGCTAACGCCGCCGCGCCGCTCGGCTTCCTGCTTCTCTTCTTGCCGCTCTGCTGTTTTTTTGTTGACATATCCGCGCCGTTTATATTTATTTTTTATATTTAATATTTTGTATTTAACCCAGTTGGGTGTCTTTTTGTTGTCGGAGCTGTCAGCCGCTGTTTCGCGGCGCTAACTCCGCCTGATCACCGCGGAGGAATAGCACCAGGCAGCCGCCGACACAGCTGCCCCCCTCCCCCGGCTGCCTGCCTCTCATCCCCGGCTTCACTCTCACTTTCTCCTCCTCCTCCTCCTCCGCGCTAACGGCAGCTAACGCTAGTTAGCTTAAGGCTACACGGGATACAGCTCCGGGGACGACAGTTACAAAAGCCACAAAAACGACTCGTCAAGATTAGTAAAAACATCGTAACTTGGATTAAAAACACTCCCGAGGAACGAACACGCGTTTCCTGTGTGGAATTATTAAAAATATATTATTATATTAGCCTAGATTTTGCGAGATACCGCGTCATTTTGCGTAACTTCCGGTCGTAGCTGTATCCCTTCTAGCCACAACCGAACCCGCTACTTAGCTAGCTTAGCATGCTGCCAGTGTGATAAACAAGATGGCCACTGGCTAGCCCTGCTAGCTAGCGAGACATGGCATCTTGCCCTGTCTTTGTATGCCACTAAAGCGCGTTTAAATCCATTTCCCTCCCCTGTCATGCGGAGTTTTCAACCCGAGAGGAAGGACAGCCGACACGGACACTTCCCGCTGATAAGAGCGGATGACGCGGTGTTATTTTGCGGGAAATCACCGCCAGATTCTTGCAGTCGGTTCGGTGCGGAGGCTGCGTGGCGAGTTGAAAAGGCTACCTGAGTGTTGGGAGAGACAGGTAATGACTTTTACACCCCGGGGTCCTGCAGCCGGTACACAGACAACCTAACGTTTCCTCTGTTGTTTTGTTGTTTTTGTAGTTTTTTTAAGGAAAGTGCAAATTGTAGTTTTGAGGGTTAACTGCTACCAGGGCTGAACTTTACAGTGTGTGTGTGCGGGGCGGCCGCTGCAGGAAGACGGATTCAGATCACTTACTTTATGTCTGTCTGTCTCTCTGTCTGTCAGGAAGACATATTCGGATAATTTACTGCAGACAAAGTACTTTGTTGACACAGTGGACATACGCGACTGCAATGTAGAGTCCTGCATTCAACCCTGTCTGAAGTAGATGTGTCTGAGTGTGTGATGGGACTACAATCTCTGAAACCAGTCCAGTATTACACAAGAAACAAGCTGTAATGTTACCCTACAGGACAGATGTTCAGCATCAGGTAGAAATCGACTCAGATTATTATTCTAAGTTTGTGACAACATTATGGGATGGATCCCTACAGAGATAGACCTTCTAGTTAAAGAGTAAGATCCTTTTAGTTTAACATGAAACAGAAATCACCATCACCAAACCCACCAGACTCCATGTAAATAATCACTACTTTTAGTGTGTATAGAGCAGCATATCTCCACCAGACTCCATGTAAATAATCACTACTTTTATCACCATAAAACTCACTTCATTCAAAGTGGACAGAAACTAAATAAAACTACCAAAAGCCGTCTTGGTTCATCTTTCCACTGTTCCACCAATCACCACTCTGGTCTGGTTGGAATAAACTCTTAATTCACCCATTTACATGTAGAGATATGCTGCTCTATACACGCTAAAACTAGTGATTATTAACATGGATTCTGGTGGAGATATGCTGCTCTATACACTCTAAAAGTAGTGATTATTTACATGGAGTCTGGTGGAGATATGCTGCTCTATACACGCTAAAAGTAGTGATTATTTACATGGAGTCTGGTGGAGATATGCTGCTCTATACACACTAAAAGTAGTGATTATTTACATGGAGTCTGGTGGAGATATGCTGCTCTATACACACTAAAAGTAGTGATTATTTACATGGAGTCTGGTGGAGATATGCTGCTCTATACACGCTAAAAGTAGTGATTATTTACATGGAGTCTGGTGGAGATATGCTGCTCTATACACGCTAAAAGTAGTGATTATTTACATGGAGTCTGGTGGAGATATACTGCTCTATACACGCTAAAAGTAGTGATTATTTACATGGAGTCTGGTGGAGATATGTTGCTCTATACACGCTAAAAGTAGTGATTATTTACATGGAGTCTGGTGGAGATATGCTGCTCTATACACGCTAAAAGTAGTGATTATTTACATGGAGTCTGGTGGAGATATGCTGCTCTATACACACTAAAAGTAGTGATTATTTACATGGAGTCTGGTGGGTTTGGTGATGGTGATTTCGGGGCTGTGTTCATTTCCACGTGTAACTGCTGTGACAGGATGCAGTCTGATTATTCCAGCTGATAGACAACACCACATCTACACACAGCATCAGGGAAACAGTTTGCATTTCTGTTGTCTGAAGACAGTCCACCAGAAGTAAAGCGGTTAATTCCCGTGCAGCCGTTTCTGCGTTGGACGGGGAGCAAAACCAGTCTTCTTCACTCCCACTTTTTCACAGTCAAGTCCTAAACTTTGTCTACGTTCAGACTGCAGGCAAAAGTGGCCCAAATCAGATTTTTTTTGGGGGTCAAGTGACTTCTTGAGAAGTAGTGTGAACTCTCAAATCAGACCCAGTGAACAACCAAGGCGGATTTAATGCAACTTTTACGTCAACCTACATCGACATTGGTCACAATCATGCGCCGGCGGGAGTTAGCCTGAGACGTTAGCTAAGTTTCCATCCACGTTTCAATCGTATTGTCTGAAGTTTGGTTAAAAAAAAACTCCTGTGAATAAATCTGGTTAAAGTGTGTTTCCATCCAACAGCTTTAAAGCCAATAAAAGTCTCTTGTTAGCATATCGGAGGCTACTTCAGACGTTACAGAAGTCTCTCGTTAGCATCTCGGAGGCTACTTCAGACGCTACAGAAGTCTCTCGTTAGCATCTCGGAGGCTACTTCAGACGCTACAGAAGTCTCTCGTTAGCATCTCGGAGGCTACTTCAGACGTTACAGAAGTCTCTCGTTAGCATCTCGGAGGCTACTTCAGACGTTACAGAAGTCTCTCGTTAGCATCTCGGAGGCTACTTCAGACATTACAGAAGTCTCTCGTTAGCATCTCGGAGGCTACTTCAGATGCTACAGAAGTCTCTCGTTAGCATCTCGGAGGCTACTTCAGACGTTACAGAAGTCTCTCGTTAGCATCTCGGAGGCTACTTCAGACGCTACAGAAGTCTCTCGTTAGCGTCTCGGAGGCTACTTCAGACGCTACAGAAGTCTCTCGTTAGCATCTCGGAGGCTACTTCAGACGTTACAGAAGTCTCTCGTTAGCATCTCGGAGGCTACTTCAGACGTTACAGAAGTCTCTCGTTAGCATCTCGTTAGCATCTCGTTAGCATCTTATATGCCACTTATCACAAAGTGACGCATGCGCGACTCAGATCTGCGCTCTCCTCCCATTGGGCAGTGACAGTAACGTTGCTAGTTAATCCGGGGATGATGCTGTGATTGGCCGTCTGCAGACAAGGCTCCTGATTGGTCGGTTTACCGGTGGGACATATGGGCGTTTTTGGTTGATCTTCATCTGGCACCGCGCCGCTTGTAGTACCAGGGTTCCCCTCGTCTGACTTAAAGAGCCCATATATGAAAGAAAATCTCTTTCTGGGATTTGGGGGGGTTATATTCTTTCTTCTTCCTCTTCTTTCTGTCTTCTTCCTTCTTTCTGTCTTCTTCTTCTTTCTGTCTTCTTCTTCTTTCTGTCTTTTCTTGTCTTGAATATGAAGTCATGTTTAAAATCCGGTATAATGTCGACATTATGAGCTGTTTGTGTGTCTGTGTGCAGGCTGGTCCCAGTCAGGCGTGGGTGGTGAGATCAGGAGGAGACGCTCTCAGGGACACGCCCCCAACAGACAAGCCCCGCCCCTCAAGCTACCCCCAACTGCCAAGACCCAGTCCCCCATCCACGTCCCCAACCCCTGCCCCCCTTAAGGCCGCCAGATTCTACAGACACAATTGGGGTAGACGGGAAGGAGTTTTCATTCGCCGGCGAGGAGGCTTAGCTCCGCCCCTTTAGCATGGCGGACCTGGAGGCGGAGTGTTCGATGCTGGCGTGCGACTCGCCTCCGGAGCTGGCGGAGCCGCTGGCGATGCTGGCGTGCGTGAAGAGCGAGCCGGAGGACGGTGAGCTGGAGCCCATCGGCACGGTGGACCTGTCGGAGATCCAGCCGCTGGCCACCGCCGAGCTGGGCCGCGACATGATCAAGATGGAGATCAGCGGCCTCGACTACATCAAGTCGGAGCACCTCGGTCACCACGACGACCACCACCTGGGCCACTTCCACCACGGCGACACCGCCGAGCTGGACTACAAGTCCCACTACGAGCCTAGCTCCGTGTTTGACTACATCTCCCAGGTAACCTCGAACCCCATTCATAGAAACAAGCTGTAATGTTACCCTACAGGACAGATGTTCATCATCAGGGAGAAACAAGCTGTAATGTTACCCTACAGGACAGATGTTCATCATCAGGGAGAAACAAGCTGTAATGTTACCCTACAGGACAGATGTTCAGCATCAGGTAGAAACAAGCTGTAATGTTACCCTACAGGACAGATGTTCAGCATCAGGGAGAAACAAGCTGTAATGTTACCCTACAGGACAGATGTTCATCATCAGGTAGAAACAAGCTGTAATGTTACCCTACAGGACAGATGTTCATCATCAGGGAGAAACAAGCTGTAATGTTACCCTACAGGACAGATGTTCATCATCAGGTAGAAACAAGCTGTAATGTTACCCTACAGGACAGATGTTCATCATCAGGGAGAAACAAGCTGTAATGTTACCCTACAGGACAGATGTTCATCATCAGGAGAAACAAGCTGTAATGTTACCCTACAGGACAGATGTTCATCATCAGGGAGAAACAAGCTGTAATGTTACCCTACAGGACAGATGTTCATCATCAGGGAGAAACAAGCTGTAATGTTACCCTACAGGACAGATGTTCATCATCAGGGAGAAACAAGCTGTAATGTTACCCTACAGGACAGATGTTCATCATCAGGAGAAACAAGCTGTAATGTTACCCTACAGGACAGATGTTCATCATCAGGGAGAAACAAGCTGTAATGTTACCCTACAGGACAGATGTTCATCATCAGGGAGAAACAAGCTGTAATGTTACCCTACAGGACAGATGTTCATCATCAGGTAGAAACAAGCTGTAATGTTACCCTACAGGACAGATGTTCAGCATCAGGTAGAAACAAGCTGTAATGTTACCCTACAGGACAGATGTTCAGCATCAGGTAGAAACAAGCTGTAATGTTACCCTACAGGACAGATGTTCATCATCAGGGAGAAACAAGCTGTAATGTTACCCTACAGGACAGATGTTCATCATCAGGGAGAAACAAGCTGTAATGTTACCCTACAGGACAGATGTTCATCATCAGGTAGAAACAAGCTGTAATGTTACCCTACAGGACAGATGTTCATCATCAGGAGAAACAAGCTGTAATGTTACCCTACAGGACAGATGTTCATCATCAGGGAGAAACAAGCTGTAATGTTACCCTACAGGACAGATGTTCATCATCAGGGAGAAACAAGCTGTAATGTTACCCTACAGGACAGATGTTCATCATCAGGAGAAACAAGCTGTAATGTTACCCTACAGGACAGATGTTCAGCATCAGGTAGAAACAAGCTGTAATGTTACCCTACAGGACAGATGTTCATCATCAGGAGAAACAAGCTGTAATGTTACCCTACAGGACAGATGTTCATCATCAGGAGAAACAAGCTGTAATGTTACCCTACAGGACAGATGTTCATCATCAGGGAGAAACAAGCTGTAATGTTACCCTACAGGACAGATGTTCATCATCAGGGAGAAACAAGCTGTAATGTTACCCTACAGGACAGATGTTCATCATCAGGGAGAAACAAGCTGTAATGTTATCCTACAGGACAGATGTTCATCATCAGGGAGAAACAAGCTGTAATGTTACCCTACAGGACAGATGTTCATCATCAGGTAGAAACAAGCTGTAATGTTACCCTACAGGACAGATGTTCATCATCAGGTAGAAACAAGCTGTAATGTTACCCTACAGGACAGATGTTCATCATCAGGGAGAAACAAGCTGTAATGTTACTCTATGCTGCTCTATCACTAAAAGTAGTGATTATTTACATGGAGTTTGGTGTGTTTGGTGATGGTGATTTCGGGGCTGTTTCACGTTAAAGAAAAACAAATTCAATCGGATCATACAAATGAAGATGAATTTGAATCAGAAAGTCCATTTCTTTAACTAGAGGAGAATCTAATCCCAGCTCTGCTTCTTGGTGTTTTCCGTGTGTGCCTGCGGCTGTTTGGGTTTCAGGTGACGGACACCCTGGAGTACATCAAGTCGGACCACCACGTGGACCTGCAGTGTTACTACGCCACCGAGCTGAGCGCGCTGAAGTGCGAGTACTCCGACTCCAACGCCATGTCGGTGCCCAACGGCCTGGAGTCCATCCACATGGCCGAGCTACGCACCGAGCTCAACAAGCTGCGGCCCGACTCCCTGCTGATGGACCCCGGCATCGCCAAACTGGAGCCGGAGTTCGGGGCGGCGCTGTACGAGCTGCAGCCGGCCGAGGTCGGCAAGACGCCGGCGCAGGCAGGAAGCGAAGGTACGGCTCTGCAGATAGTTACGTTTTGTTCTTTAAAGAATTTTTTTGGGTCGTTTTTAAGGCTTTTATTTTGATAGGACAGCTGAAGGGCGCAGGTCGGAGTTGAACCAGGGCCCGCTGCGGCAAGGAGTAAACCTCTATATATATATATATATATATATATATATATATATATATATATATGGGCGCCCACTCTACCAACTGAGCTACCCGGGCGCCCCAAATAGTCACATTTTAATCCTGATTACCAAAATATTTTAATGCACTACGGTTACTAAGGAAACCAAGTCAATAACTCTGGAGCTCGCTTCCCGTCGACAACTTTTTCTTTTCTTTTTTTAATTAAATGTTTTCTTCACTTTTTTCAACTTTTTTGGCCCTTTTTTTTAATGTTCTTTTTCTATTTTTTTCTTTTTTAAATGCTATGAAATTAAATAAAACACCCAAAATTCAATGGATGTACTTAACGGATCATTTCTTGTTTTGTGACGAGCGTTGCGTGGAACAACGAGGCGACAGGAAGGCTAAACAAACCTTTAATTTACTGCAGATCGCATTTTTATCAGCTGATCGGGACTTTCTGCTTATTTAACAGATTAGAGGAAAATTGTATTTTGAGTCGGGGGTGGTTGGGCGCCCGGGGAGCTCAGTTGGTAGAGCGGGCGCCCACATATGGAGGTGTACTCCTCAACGCAGCGGGCCTGGGTTCGACAGCTGTCCTATCAAAATAAAGGCCCAAAAAATAATATTTAAGAGTCGGGTGGTTTGCAGTTTCACGCTGTAGAGCGCCGCTTCCTGCGCGCCGTGGCTGCAACCCAGCAAGCGGCTGGAAATACGGCCGTTGCTATGGAAACCAAAACTTGTGAGTGTGAAGTCTGGATGCGATGATCGGGTTCAAAACCAAGTTTTTCTGTAGACTTTTCTGCATTCACCAGAAAGATAGTTTCAGATAATGTCTCATTTTCATATTTGAACATAGAGTAACTTACAGAACATTTCTACAGCCTGATGGGGTACGGAGCAGCGTGGGAGTTAAACTCTCTGTTTTAGGAGCCGGTTCTCGATGCCCGGTCCTAACCGCGACCTGATGTCATATCGATGCTTTGGACGATGACACATTATATGCTGATGTCTTGTCTCTTAGGAGGAGGGGGTGCGCTCACGGCGAAGACGCAGAGCCCGACGGTGAGGAAGCCTCGCAACATGCAGGGCGAGAAGCCGTTCTCGTGCACGCAGTGCGGCAAGAACTTCAGCACGCTGGGGAACCTGAAAACTCACCAGCGCATCCACACGGGCGAGCGCCCCTACACCTGCTCGCAGTGCGGCAAGAGCTTCGGCCAGGCGGGGAACCTGAAGCGCCACCAGCTGATCCACACGGGCCAGAAGCCCTACGTGTGCGCCCACTGCCCCAAGGGCTTCACCAAGGCCGACGACCTGCGCTCGCACCAGCGGCTGCACACCGGCGAGCGCCCGTTCATATGCGCCGCCTGCGGGAAGAGCTTCGGCCAGTTGAAGGAGCTGAAGGCGCATCAGCTGAGCCACACGGGCGAGCGGCCGTACTGCTGCCCTCACTGCGGGAAGAGCTTCAGCAAGGAGGCCAGCTACCGCAACCACGTGCAGATCCACACGGGCGAGAAGCCCTTCACCTGCTCGCAGTGCGGCAAGACTTTCAGCAACTCCGGCGTGCTGAAAACCCACGAGAAGATCCACTCGGGCGAGCGGCCGTTCGGCTGCACGCAGTGCGGGAAGAGCTTCGGCCGCCTCGGACACCTGAAGGCGCACCAGCAGATTCACACGGGCGAGCGGCCGTACGCCTGCCCGCACTGCGCCAAGACTTTCAGCCAGTCGGGCCACCTCAAAGCACACGAGCAGATCCACAAGCGGGAGCGGGCGGACTCGGCGAGCACCAGCAGCACCACCAGCACCACCAGCAGCAGCAGCAGCAGCAGCACGGTGGGCAGCGACAGCAGCTGAAAGCTAACGCCCGCGTTACTAGGGGTGTAAGTTTAAGATGTTCGATTCCTTCTTCTTTACCGATGCCGACACCTGAGCTTGCCGTACAGAGTACAGGTCCAATGCTACGGGGGGGAATCAGCAGACGCCTCCGATACGATATCATCACAATACTTATCCCACGATACGATATTATTGCGGTTTTTAACATATTGCAGTATTCTGCGATATTTTGTAATTTATTACCTTTTTTCCAACTTCTAATTTTTCCCCAAAAGGAAACTTATCAACATGTTTCATCTAAAAAGAAACATTTCTCTGTTTGTTCATCTCACTTCAATGTTATTACTGCAGAATGGGACAAACTGACAACTATATATATATATATATATATATATCTATATATATATATATATATATATCTATATATATATCTATATATATATATATATATATATCTATATCTATCTATCTCAAAAAGAACTACTTCCTGTCCCTGTTTGCAGGTATTCTACATTTCATTTTTTTTCAGATTTAAAATGAGTCCATGGAAATGAGAAAGTGATGATAATGATAAATAATCATATTACAATCACAGCATCAGTCACAATAATCACAATGAGATGTTTTCCTCATATCGTGCAGCCCTACACGGTACAATTACTGCATTTCACCCGTCCTGAGTATTAGGAGCAGTACTTCCAGTACTCGACCCGATACCACGTTATCAGGCCCAGAATAGTCCACTTTGTCCTCCTGTTGTCCTCCGTCCGTCCCTCTTCAACGCCCAAAAATAACATGAATGGTTCAACGCAGCGCTCTGCAATTAAAATGATTACGATGTCAAAGAATATCGACTGAAATGATATAAAAGCAACTAAAGGCGTTGAAAGCCAAGAAAACAACAGAATGAACTTCAGGAAAAAAGCGTCAAACAAGGAGCAATGTTTAAAAAAACAACACGCGTTAAAAATGTATCTGATGGAAAAAAAGCACCGAAAAATGTGTCAAACGTGAAAAAAGCATCAAAAAAGGCGCCAAAATATTTGAAAAAAAGCACAGATTTTTTTAAACAATGTGCCAAAGATTTGAAAATAGCATCAAAAAAACTATTGATTTTTAGAGAGGACAACGTGTGTGTGTGTGTGTGTGTGTGTGTGTGTGTGTGTGTCGGGCAGCAACAGGTCCTCACAGGGATAGTAGTACGCGGTAGTGTACATAGCTGTATATGTATCTTTAACACGCTGGTGTCTGATCTCAGTGTTGTCCAACACGAGGTTCGGGGGTCTGTGTGTGGGAGGAGGAGACGGTATCGCAGGGTCCTGGTCCCGGTCCCACGTTACATCCGTTCTCTGGACAACGATACCATCTTACTGATGTCTTACAGTCAACTAACGATTTGGATTCAATGCGGCGGCCTGAGACGAAAAGATATCAACACATTATTATTATTATTATTATTATTATTTTTAAGATTAATTTTTTGGGCTTTTCCACCTTTAATTTTTGACAGGACAGCTACAGAAATCGTCACAAGTCAGATTCGTCCCTTGGACCTCTGCGTCGGGGCATTGACCTCAGTACATGGGCGCCCCCTCTACCGCTGAACCAACCCGGCCACAATAATGCAAATGTAACGTACATTAATCTCAGTCCCTGGACAGCAACTCAGCTACGACGTCAGTTATATAGTGAAAAGCAAGCAAAGAAAGTGGGAATCTAACATAAAGAAGCATCTTACGTGTCGATGATATCGGATCGATGTTGTCACACCCCGACTGCTCACCCTTTAACCTCTCGGGAAAACAAAGTATTACTCCTCTTTTTTATAAATACTATATATAAAGTTTTTTCCTTATGAATTTTCTTACATTTTCATACCTTTTTGTGCTCTTTTGCATCATATATATATATGTGTGTGTGTGTGTGTGTGTGTGGGGGGGGGTGGACTCTGACTGATTTGCTCTTATGCAAGAGTCCGTCCGTCTGAGTGTCAGTGTGTCCCGGTGTGTCCGAGTGTGTCCTGGTGTGTCCCGGTGTGTCCCGGTGTGTCCGAGTGTGTCCTGGTGTGTCCCGGTGTGTCCGAGTGAGTGTCGGTGTGTCCCGGTGTGTCCGAGTGAGTGTCGGTGTGTCCCGGTGTGTCCGAGTGTGTCCCGGTGTGTCCGAGTGTGTCCTGGTGTGTCCCGGTGTGTCCGAGTGTGTCCCGGTGTGTCCCGGTGTGTCCGAGTGAGTGTGTCCCGGTGTGTCCGAGTGTGTGTCCGAGTGAGTGTCGGTGTGTCCGAGTGAGTGTCGGTGTGTCCGAGTGAGTGTCGGTGTGTCCGGGTGTGTGTCCGAGTGTGTCCCGGTGTGTCCGAGTGTGTCCCGGTGTGTCAGAGTGTGTCCCGGTGTGTCCCAGTGTGTCCGAGTGTCTGATACCGAGGGGCTTGTAGATAATCTTTGAACCGGGACCGAGTCCCAGGATTCTTCTGAGTACTTACTGATACACAAGCACAAATGGGCTCTGGTTCTGGAAGTGATCCCCCCCCCCCATCAGTATCTCTCTCTGGCCTTTCAAAATAAGACTCGTTTGAACGGTTCTTCAGGCCAAGCAGCACCGAGAGGAATCGCGAACACATTTTGTTTTATATATTGTAAATTTGGCTTTTTTTTTTTGTTTTATGTTTTTGCCGTTTTTTCCAATATTTTTGGCGCTTTATTTTACATTGTTTTTGGCGCATCTTTTAATGTTTTTGGCGGGTTGTTTTCCTGATGATCTGAATATTTGGGGGGGGGGGAGGTGGGGGTTTACTTCCAGAACCTGTTGAGCTCTAATCTTCTTCAGTGACCAAGTCCGAGTACTTGATTGAGTTTCTGTTGGACTGAAGCCGACCAGCAGCTCGTGATCCAGACCCCCGTGTACTGACCATGAAGATCGTAAAGACCACGGCTAGTGCTGGATATTGGGGGTATAGTCATACATGGTGACGGCGTAAATGCCTTTTAACCCTACAGTTACAACAGCTCCATTAAGGACACGTTAGCATGCTAGCTTAGCATGCTTTAACCCTACAGTTAGCATTGGCTACAGAAGACAGCGACGCCCACTTGTTTGATGGGCGGTTGCTTGGCAACTGTAACCGTCGGGTGCTACCTTCAAGCCCGTCTTACGAGTCACGTCGGAGGCATCGTCGAGTCACCAGAACGGCGTTTTGGGATTTAAATATTAGTTTCTGGATAGAAGTATAAGATCTCGTCAGATAGACGTTTCCGCCATCTTGAGTTATTTTCTTCGACTCGAGCGATCGCTCATTTGCATAAAATAGACTTCCTGTCTGTTTTGGCGCCGCCCTGCTCGCTGGCATTCGGCCCCTCCCATTGACTTCTCTCCGAAATCTTTTTACATTTTTTTAATTCATTTTTTATTAATTTTTTTTGTCACTTTTTTGGTATTTTTTTTTTTAAACTGTTAGTCTTTTTTTTTTTTTTTTTTTTTTTTTTTCTTACTACGTGTTTTTGTAAAAAAATAAACACGTTCTGGTGTTATTTTTTTGGGGTCTTTTTTTCCTGCGTTTTTGTCGATTTTAATTCAAATTTTAAAATTGTTTTAGTCAAATTTTTTTAACAAGTTTCTCAAAAAACATTTCTTCATCTTCAGAATTCGGGGTTCTGGATCCGAGTCCTCTGCAGTTATTTAAGTACTTCAAGTACTTTTCAATCTTCTGCCAAATGTGTGCGAGTACTTCCTTGTTTTAAAGTATTTTCTGCCAGTTAACTAGTATTTTACTTCCAGGTGTACGGGGAACTCGCTCTGTTAACTGTTGTTTTTAACAATCTGATGCTATGATTTATTTTTTATCGTCCCAGTAAAACATGAAACATTCCTTCTGGTCCTCGGACCAGGACCGACCTGCCGATCGCTCACTGTGGACAATCTTTACTGATCTCTCATTCCTAATAAAATGTTAAGAAACTTAAAAAAAAGATGAGAAAAGTGATGCAGCATCTTGTACTGGAAAATAATTATTAAAGAAACTAATGACACGTCTCTGTTGTTTCTGAGATTATTTCGGTCAAACATCTTTGTTTTTTTCCTGATGTTTTTGAAGCTTTTACCAATGTTTTTATGGACATTTTTTTTTTTGGTTTGTTTTTACACTCACTCTCTCTCACTAGTCTTTTTTTTCCACTGTTTTTTCTCTCCATATTTTCCAAACATTTTTGGTCTCTGGTCTGGTTGAAATAAACTCTTAATTCATCCATTTACATGTGGAAATATGGAGTCTGGTGGAGATATGCTGCTCTATACACGCTAAAAGTAGTGATTATTTACATGGAGTCTGGTGGAGATATGCTGCTCTATACACACTAAAAGTAGTGATTATTTACATGGAGTCTGGTGGAGATATGCTGCTCTATACACGCTAAAAGTAGTGATTATTTACATGGAGTCTGGTGGAGATATGCTGCTCTATACACGCTAAAAGTAGTGATTATTTACATGGAGTCTGGTGGAGATATGCTGCTCTATACACGCTAAAAGTAGTGATTATTTACATGGAGTCTGGTGGAGATATGCTGCTCTATACACGCTAAAAGTAGTGATTATTTACATGGAGTCTGGTGGAGATATGCTGCTCTATACACACTAAAAGTAGTGATTATTTACATGGAGTCTGGTGGAGATATGCTGCTCTATACACGCTAAAAGTAGTGATTATTTACATGGAGTCTGGTGGAGATATGCTGCTCTATACACGCTAAAAGTAGTGATTATTTACATGGAGTCTGGTGGAGATATGCTGCTCTATACACGCTAAAAGTAGTGATTATTTACATGGAGTCTGGTGGAGATATGCTGCTCTATACACACTAAAAGTAGTGATTATTTACATGGAGTCTGGTGGAGATATGCTGCTCTATACACACTAAAAGTAGTGATTATTTACATGGAGTCTGGTGGAGATATGCTGCTCTATACACGCTAAAAGTAGTGATTATTTACATGGAGTCTGGTGGAGATATGCTGCTCTATACACACTAAAAGTAGTGATTATTTACATGGAGTCTGGTGGAGATATGCTGCTCTATACACACTAAAAGTAGTGATTATTTACATGGAGTCTGGTGGAGATATGCTGCTCTATACACACTAAAAGTAGTGATTATTTACATGGAGTCTGGTGGAGATATGCTGCTCTATACACGCTAAAAGTAGTGATTATTTACATGGAGTCTGGTGGAGATATGCTGCTCTATACACACTAAAAGTAGTGATTATTTACATGGAGTCTGGTGGAGATATGCTGCTCTATACACACTAAAAGTAGTGATTATTTACATGGAGTCTGGTGGAGATATGCTGCTCTATACACACTAAAAGTAGTGATTATTTACATGGAGTCTGGTGGAGATATGCTGCTCTATACACACTAAAAGTAGTGATTATTAACATGGAGTCTGGTGGGTTTGGCAACTTCTAGACTGTTTTTCATACAAGTACAGTTGTTAGAAAGTAAAAAAGTTTTGAGTGCAAAGTCTCTGTCTTCCTCCCCCTCTCTCTCTCTCTCTCTCTCTCTCTCTCTCTCTATGTTGTAACTTCCTTTTCAGCTTCTTACTTTCACTTCTTCCCTTGCTGTGGCCCAGATTTTTCCTCCAGGTTAAACTTTCGGTAAGTGACTTTTTTAGCAGATTTCTGATCTTTTAATTTCCTCTAGATGTAAAAACTGTGTGTGTGTGTGTGTGTGTGTGTGTGTGTGTGTGTGTGTGTGTGTGTGTGTGTGTGTGTGTGTGTGTGAGAAGAGTTTAGCTGTGTGCTAACAGTTAGCTGTTAGCCTCCTATAGTCAGGATGACCAGCTGCTGTAACAACAGGAGCTAACAATGCTAACCAATTACAAAATAAGTCAGAAATCAAATACGTATCTACTGAAGCAGTAAAAGTATCAACGCCACCATGTACAAATACTTTGTTAGTAAAAGAAAACCTGACTTGGCTCCTTCCTGTTATGCAACAACAGGAAGTACTTCCTCATAGTTATTGTGTCAGATGAGAAGGCTCAGAGCCGTGCGTCTCAACGCTCTTTCAATAATCTCCCCCTTCAACCGTTTAAGCCTTGTACCCCCGATACAGCAAATAAGATCAAAAAGTCTTCATAAAGAGGAAGAATACAGAGATTCAGAGATAGATTCACTAACCAACAGCCTTGGACCTGGAAACACTGATGCAAAAAGAAGGGAGGAAGAAGGAATGAAGGCAAGAAGAGGTCGGAAATAGTGACAAAAACCTCAGGAAAGAGCAAGAAGAAGACAAAATTAAATAAATACAAATGTTGAAAAAATGACAAACTTTGAAGATAAGAGAAAAATATATAATAAAGTGAGGAAGAAAGGAAGAAAAGGTCAAAACAAAGTGAGAAAAAGACGGATACAAAGGTTTATACACACAGCGATACAGAATGCCTCCATCTATAGGAGAATAAATACAGAGTGATACAGAATACCTCCATCTATGGGAGAATAAATACAGAGCGATACAGAATGCCCCCATCTATAGGAGAATGAATACAAAGCGATACAGAATGCCTCCATCTATAGGAGAATGAATTCAAAGTGATACAGAATACCTCCATCTACAGGAGAATAAATACAGAGCGATACAGAATGCCTCCATCTATAAGAGAATAAATACAGAGCGATACAGAATGCCTCCATCTATAGGAGAATAAATACAGAGCGATACAGAATGCCTCAATCTATAGGAGAATAAATACAGAGTGATACAGAATGCCTCCATCTATAGGAGAATGAATACAAAGCGATACAGAATGCTTCCATCTATAGGATAATGAATACAAAGCGATACAGAATGCCCCCATCTATAGGAGAATTAATACAGAGCGATACAGAATGCCTCCATCTATAGGAGAATAATTACAGAGCGATACAGAATGCCTCCATCTATAGAAGAATAAATACAGAGCGATACAGAATGCCTCCATCTATAGGAGAATGAATACAAAGCGATACAGAATGCCTCCATCTATAGGAGAATGAATACAAAGCGATACAGAATGCCTCCATCTATAGGAGAATAATTACAGACCGATACAGAATGCCTCCATCTATTGGAGAATAAATACAGAGCGATACAGAATGCCTCCATCTATAGGAGAATAAATACAGAGTGATACAGAATGCCTCCATCTATAGGAGAATAATTACAGAGCGATACAGAATGCCTCCATCTATAGGAGAATGAATACAAAGCGATACAGAATGCCTCCATCTATAGGAGAATGAATACAAAGCGATACAGAATGCCTCCATCTATAGGAGAATAAATACAGACCGATACAGAATGCCTCCATCTATTGGAGAATAAATACAGAGCGATACAGAATGCCTCCATCTATAGGAGAATAATTACAGAGCGATACAGAATGCCTCCATCTATAGGAGAATAAATACAGAGCGATACAGAATGCCTCCATCTATAGGAGAATGAATACAAAGCGATACAGAATGCCTCCATCTATAGGAGAATGAATACAAAGCGATACAGAATGCCTCCATCTATAGGAGAATAATTACAGACCGATACAGAATGCCTCCATCTATTGGAGAATAAATACAGAGCGATACAGAATGCCTCCATCTATAGGAGAATAAATACAGAGTGATACAGAATGCCTCCATCTATAGGAGAATAATTACAGAGCGATACAGAATGCCTCCATCTATAGGAGAATGAATACAAAGCGATACAGAATGCCTCCATCTATAGGAGAATGAATACAAAGCGATACAGAATGCCTCCATCTATAGGAGAATAAATACAGACCGATACAGAATGCCTCCATCTATTGGAGAATAAATACAGAGCGATACAGAATGCCTCCATCTATAGGAGAATAAATACAGAGCGATACAGAATGCCTCCATCTATAGGAGAATAAATACAGAGCGATACAGAATGCCTCCATCTATAGGAGAATAAATACAGAGCGATACAGAATGCCCCCATCAATAGGAGAATAAATACAGAGCGATACAGAATGCCTGAAGGAAGTGAATAGTAAAGTATTTCTCTTTGTTTGAATAACTAATTAACCCGACACATTAATACTGGAAGAAGAAAACACATCAAGTTATATTACAGCGCCATTTTGAATGATGACCACTGTAAATAAGGCCCCCCCCCTCCCTACAAAAGCCTGATTTATCCCCTGGTACTAAATAATAAAGTGTATACATGCATACATATACACATACGGACATAACGTTGCATATCCACAGATCTTTGAAGCTTAATAATCAGTAAGGTCATTAGTGCAGATGATCCAGTAGATGGAGCCAACGTCCAATCAACGTTGGAGTTCCAACGGGTTCTTCCTCCAGAACAGGTCACATAAGATCAGGAACTACTAGAACTTAATGTACCCTGTTATTTGTATACTGGCAGTACTTTTGGAGCAACTTGTATACTGGATAAAGTTTTTTGTTGTTCATGATCCAAAAACATTCCCCCCCTCCTCTGCTTTTTTTCACAAATCCCACCCTGAGAATATTGTGTTTTTCAGAATAAGGGCAAAAAATGAATATATAGTAATATGTTGTGCTTATTAAGAGCCAGTGTTCTGGTGACAGGTCTTCTCTCCCAGCAGGTGTTTCCTCTCCAGATGGAGGTGTGGACTCTGCTATGAGTCAGTGTGAGGACAGAGAGGAGGGAGTCCCTCCCCCTAAAACCACTGGGCCTGATCCTGAATCTGGATCTGGACCTGGACCTGGACCCAGCTGTTTGTCCTTGAAGAGTGACCGGTCTAAGAGTGCTATTATTAACTTTAAAGTTGGACAACCTGCTGATGGAAGGTTAGTATTTAAAACTGAAGTTCACTATCTGACTTTCCCAGTGGTGTAGTATGTAATGTATTGCATATATTTATATATATATATATATATAAAGCTCTTCACAATGCATGGAGGGTTTCACCCCAAATCCAGCACCCTGAGACTGTACACCAAGCGTAGCGAGGGAGGCCGAGGGCTAGTGAGTGTCAAGACCACTATCCAGGATGAAACAACGAAGATCCAGGAGTACATCCGAAAGATGGCCCCCAAAGATGAAGGGCTTAGTGAATACCTCAGGCAGCAGAAACCCGAAGGTGAGGACAAGGAAGATGAAGAACCATCATGGAGGGACAAGCCGCTGCACGGCGTGTACCACAGACAAATAGAAGAAGTGGCTGATATCAAGAAATCCTACCAGTGGCTGGAAAAGGCTGGACTGAAGGACAGCACAGAGGCTCTAATCATGGCAGCACAAGAACAGGCACTCAGTACAAGATCAATAGAGGCTGGGGTCTACCACACCAGGCAGGACCCCAGGTGCAGACTGTGCAAGGATGCCCCTGAGACAGTACAGCACATAACAGCAGGGTGTAAGATGCAGGCAGGAAGAGCGTACATGGAACGCCATAACCAGGTAGCTGTCATAGTGTACAGGAACATCTGCCACGAGTATGGGCTGGAAGTCCCAAGGTCAAAATGGAAGACACCTCCTAAGGTAGTCGAGAACGACCGAGCTAAGATCCTGTGGGACTTCAAGATCCAGACTGACAAACTGGTGATGGCTAACCAACCAGACATCGTGTTGATCGACAAACAGCAGAAGAAGGCAGTAGTGATAGATGTGGCGATACCAAGCGACAGCAACATCAAGAAGAAGGAACACGAGAAGCTTGAGAAATACCAAGGGCTGAAAGAGGAGCTAGAAAAGATGTGGAAAGTAAGAGCAACAGTGGTGCCGGTTGTAATCGGAGCACTGGGGGCTGTGACCCCCAAACTGGGAGACTGGGGGGGGGCTGTGACCCCCAAACTGGGAGACTGGGGGGGGCTGTGACCCCCAAACTGGGAGAGTGGCTCCAGCAGATTCCAGGTAAAACATCAGAGGTCTCTGTCCAGAAGAGTGCAGTCCTAGGAACAGCTAAGATACTGCACAGAACCCTCAAACTCCCAGGCCTCTGGTAGAGGACCCGAGGTTGAGGATGACACATACCCCCCATCAAGGGGTGAGAGGGGGATTTTTTTATTTATATATATATATATATATATATATATATGGGACTTTTGGGAGAGGGGGGCATATCATATTGGGGGGAAGGGGGGGTCTGGGGTCCTCCATCAGGGACATTTTCAGCATCAAAGAATTCATTTCCTGCATTCTGAAAAACCTTTACCAACCATTTTACTGTGGAAATACCTTTATTTAGCCAATGAAAAGATAAAAATCAATTCTAAATATATCAAAGATATAATGGAAAGTATGTAGATGCGAGTCATTGGGCATATTTAAGGGCTGTAAGAACTGTGGATATACCAAACACTTTGAATATTATTAACAGTTAATATACTGACATATAGGTTTGGTTTCTTTATTAGCACCTGAGGATAAATCTGTTGAGCAGAAAGGGAACAGCGATCATCACACATTATGTATTCATGTAGAAACTCTCTCAAACAGCAGACAGAAAAACTGGGAAAAGTATTTCTTCTACATTTTAAACTGCTTTTCAGGATGCAACAGAAGAAACCAGTCTCTCCTGGACCTGGACCTGCATCAGTACCTGGATCTGGACCCAGCTGTGTGTCCATGAAGAGTGACCGGTCTAAGAGTGCTATTATTAACTTTAAAGTTGGACAACCTGCTGATGGAAGGTTAGTATTTAAAACTGAAGTTCACTATCTGACTCTTAGAAGATGATTTGCTGTCTAACTTCATCTTTTCCCACGTTATGTTGGTGGAAAGCTTCTCCAGCAGATGCTTGGTAATGCGATGGCTGAGGTCAGGGTGGTCCTGTCATCCATGTAGAGTGCATGGGGGGTAGCCGCTGTTCAGACCGCAGCCCTTCTTGTCCAATGACCCATCTGGAAGCTCAGATGATCAACTCCATTGTCGTGGTCAAGGCTGACTTGGTGTTTTAAGCCTTACCCTACAGGACAATATATGACATCATCCTTAATGTGTTGTGGTGTGGACCTTTGTTCAGGTGGCCCAGACAACCTTGATCAGACCCCTTAGATAACTCCCTTCTGGTCCACCAGCATCTGGATCTCTCAGCTGCCTCTGATGTGATCCTGAAGACTGGTGTAGCTCTGCAGAGTGGCTGCTTTGAAGAGCAGCCAGCCATTAAACATCTTCATCCTACATCCACAGTCCCACAGCGAGTTTACCATCCCCTCCTCTGAGACCGCTCTAACATCTCATGAGGTTTCATTACATCAACAATGCCTGCCGCATCCATTTAAATGGAAGCAGCCGTTTCCCAGAGGAGAGGCCATCAGGTGGTGTCAAACCTTCATGGAGGGTTTCAGCCATTCATTTTCGAGTCACAGTTCCTCTCCTCCAAGCCTCCAGCTATTGTCCTCTCTCTTACGCCAAAGCCAACGAGAGCCTCCTTCCTCCGCTGCAACAAGCCTTTGACTAGCTGTTTTTTTCTTGGGCCCTCACTCCCACATTTGTCATCAGATTCCATACGAGTTGGGCTGGGAATCCACTATGTCGTTCATACTTTGTCCTTGCTGTCCTGGACCAGGTGTTGATACAAGGTCTTCATCTCTTTCTCTTCATTATTAGGGTTATCCTGCCGGGTCAACTGTATCAGTTTCAATACGTCATTAAAAAATGCTAAAATATAGGAGACAAAGATTAAATAATACATTTTTCATTTATTTTTGTCTTTTAACTAATTTATTTAATGCCTAAAATGCTTATGTGTGGTTGTAATAACGTGACAGTGTGGAGGAGAGGGGGGTGGTGGGGGGATTGGGGTCTTGAAGAAGACCAGGACTTCTGCAGCGGTGCAGCATTTGGGGCTGCTCCCTAATGAGAAGGGAGAGGTGTTTCAGTATCAGTGTTTGGTTTTCACTCTCTGAACGTTGGAGGCACACGCCAACAGCTTGGTGACGCCGTCTGAGCCTTACGTCATCTTTTTTAATGAGTCTCGGTAATACTGTATACGGCAGTCAGACAGGGAGGAGGTTTGACGGTATCAACACTTGGATACCGCCCAACTCTACTCATGCTTTTCTTTCCTCCTGAGTACCAGTAGGGTTTGGTATAGTACCGCTTCTGGAAACTGTTTTCTGCCTCTTCTGACTGGTGGGACTCCTTATTAATCTGTTCTTTCCAGGGTACAACCAGCCCACGCTACCTCCTGAGTCACATTTGCCCTGTCGTTCTGTCTTCATCTTAGCACCTTAACACCTTCAGCCTCTTAAGAAACGCTTGACATTCCATGCTTTATTGCTCTAAACGTCATACCCAAATTAAAAATGGTACAGCTCCCATTTACTTTGGCCCTCTGGGGCGTGCCTGATATCATCAGAAAGGTAACATCCTCAAGTCTCTGGTACAAGTGTCAGGTTGTTTCTAGGCCTTACTGACACAGAGTTACAGAGGCTAGAATGGAGGTTTGAGACGTTAAATGTCTCTAAACATGACATTCCTCCACAGAGTGGACCAGGAGAGCTCAGAGGGTCCCAGTGGTCAGTCTGCCCAGCAGCATCAAACCCACCTGGACTCCATCTTTATGGTCTGTACATGTCCAACAACTACTTTTACATCTATTCTGTCCAACATGGATCTGATGTATGCTTCCATGATTTCACTTTGATTTGGTCATTCATATAATCTTCTGTTCCAGCTGCTGGAGGAAGACATCGTCACTTTTGTGAAGAACGAGCTGAAGAAGATCCAGAAGGTTCTGAGTCCAGATTACCCAAAATGCTTAGAGAGTCAGAGAAAGGATGAGGAGGTGTCGGACAGTGAGGATGAAGAGCAGAGGAGGAGCAGCAGAGAGGCATTTCTGAAGATCACACTGCACTTCCTGAGGGGAATGAAGCAGGAGGAGCTGGCTGACCGTCTGCAGAGCAGTAAGAGGATTTCTCTAAAGAGTTAACATGCTGGATGAACGGAATATTGGTCTCAAAATATTTAACAAAATATACTCATGTACTCATTCTCTGAGGAAATGTTGAATCATGTTCTTTGTCTTAATCATCTTCTTTGTTGTGTGTTCATTCAGGAAGTTATCGTGGAGTTTGTAAGCGTAAACTCAAATCTAACCAGCAGAAGACGTTCCAGTGTATGTTTGAGGGGATTGCTAAAGCAGGAAACCCAACCCTTCTGAATCAGATGTTCACAGAGATCTACCTCATGGAGGGAGGGGCTGCAGAGGTCAATGATGAACATGAGGTCAGACAGATTGAAACAGCATCCAGGAAACCAGACAGACCAGAAACAACAATCAGACAAGAAGACATCTTTAAAACCCCACCTGGAAGAGATGAACCAATCAGAACCGTGATGACAAAGGGAGTGGCTGGCATCGGGAAAACAGTCTTAACACAGAAGTTCACTCTGGACTGGGCTGAAGGCAAAGCCAACCAGGACATCCAGTTCACATTCCCATTCACCTTCAGAGAGCTGAATGTGCTGAAAGAGAGAAAGTTCAGCTTGGTGGAACTTGTTGATTACTTCTTTAGTGAAACCAAAGAAGCAGGAATCTGCCGGTTTGAAGAGGTCGTGTTCATCTTTGACGGTCTGGATGAGTGTCGACTTCCTCTGGACTTCCTCAACACTGAGATCCTTACTGATGTTACAGAGTCCACCTCAGTGGGTGTGCTGCTGACAAACCTCATCAGGGGGAAACTGCTTCCCTCTGCTCGCCTCTGGATAACCACACGACCTGCAGCAGCCAATCAGATCCCTCCTGGGTGTGTTGACATGGTGACAGAGGTCAGAGGGTTCACTGACGCCCAGAAGGAGGAGTACTTCAGGAAGAGATTCAGAGATGAGGAGCAGGCCAGCAGAATCATCTCCCACATCAAGAGATCACAAAGCCTCCACATCATGTGCCACATCCCAGTCTTCTGCTGGATCACTGCTACAGTTCTGGAGGACGTGTTGAAGACCGGAGAGGAAGGAGAGCTGCCCAAGACCCTGACTGAGATGTACATCCACTTCCTGGTGGTTCAGTCCAAAGTGAAGAACATCAAGTATGATGGAGGAGCTGAGACAGATCCACACTGGAGTCCAGAGAGCAGGAAGATGATCGAGTCTCTGGGAAAACTGGCTTTTGAGCAGCTGCAGAAAGGCAACCTGATCTTCTATGAATCAGACCTGAGAGAGTGTGGCATCGATATCAGAGCAGCCTCAGTGTGCTCAGGAGTGTTCACACAGATCTTTAAAGAGGAGAGTGGACTGTACCAGGACAAGGTGTTCAGCTTCATCCATCTGAGTGTTCAGGAGTTTCTGGCTGCTCTTCATGTCCATCTGACCTTCACCAACTCTGGAGTCAACCTGCTGGCAGAAGAACAAACAACATCGCACCAGTGGTTTCTATTTAGAAACAAACCTGAACCAACACAGTTCTACCAGAGTGCTGTGGACAAGGCCTTACAGATTCCAAATGGACACCTGGACTTGTTCCTCCGCTTCCTCCTGGGTCTTTCACTGCAGACCAATCAGACTCTCCTACGAGGTCTGATGACACAGACAGGAAGTAGCTCAAAGACCAATCAGAAAACAGTGGAGTACATCAAGAAGAAGATCAGTGAGAATATGTCTGCAGAGAGAAGCATCAATCTGTTCCACTGTCTGAATGAACTGAATGATCGTTCTCTAGTGGAGCAGATCCAACAGTCCCTGAGTTCAGGAAGTCTCTCCACAGATAAACTGTCTCCTGCTCAGTGGTCAGCTCTGGTCTTCATCTTACTGTCATCAGAAGAAGATCTGGATGTTTTTGACTTGAAGAAATACTCTGCTTCAGAGGAGGCTCTTCTGAGGCTGCTGCCAGTGGTCAAAGCCTCCAACAAAGTTCTGTACGTGCACACACAACTATCCAGATTAAATGGAGTTTTCTTCATTCAGAAAAAGATGAGCTGTAATTGTTTTCTCATACTTTTCTTTTTTATCTTCAGACTAAGTGGCTGTAACCTGTCAGAGAGAAGCTGTGAAGCTCTGTCCTCAGTTATCAGCTCCCAGTCCTCTAGTCTGAGAGAGCTGGACCTGAGTAACAACAACCTGCAGGATTCAGGAGTGGAGCTGGTGTCTCCTGGACTAAACAGTCCAAACTGTACACTGGAAACTCTCAGGTTAGTGTACTTTTACTTGCATATTAATATGTCTACCTGCGAGAATACCCGTTAGACTCTCAAGTTAGTATAGAACTATTTGAAAATGATGACTCTCTGATCTGTTATGTTTTTATATTAATCACTGAATAGACTTATCATCTGATTGTTTCAGACTAAGTGGCTGTAACCTGTCAAAGAGAAGCTGTGAAGCTCTTTACACAGTTCTCAGTTCCCAGTCCTCTAGTCTGAGAGAGCTGGACCTGAGTAATAACAACCTGCAGGATTCCGGAGTGAAGGTGGTGTCAGCTGGACTGAAGCGTCCACACTGCAGACTGGAAGACCTGCAGGATTCAGGAGTGAAAGTTGTGTCTCCTGGACTGAAGAGTCCACACTGTGGACTGGAAACTCTCAGGTTAGTGTACCACTGTCTGTGATTGTAAATTGATAACACTTTAAACTGTTAATTTTGTCATGTATTAGATATTATTCAATTATTTTAGGTTAAGTGGCTGTAAATTGTCAGAGAGAAGCTGTGAAGCTCTATTCTCAGTTCTCAGCTCCCAGTCATCTAGTCTGAGAGAGCTGGACCTGAGTAATAACAACCTGCAGGATTCCGGAGTGAAGGTGGTGTCAGCTGGACTGAAGCGTCCACACTGCAGACTGGAAACTCTCAGGTTAGTGTACTACTGTTTGTGATTGTAAAATGATGACCCTCTAAACTCTTATTTTTGTCATGTACAGTATTAGATACTGAATGTACTGTTTTATTTAATTATTTTAGGTTAAGTTGCTGTAAGCTGTCAGAGAGAAGCTGTGAAGCACTGTCTTCAGTTCTCAGCTCCCAGTCCTCTAGTCTGAGAGAGCTGGACCTGAGTAACAACAACCTGCAGGATTCAGGAGTGAGGGTGGTGTCAGCTGGACTGAAGAGTCCACACTGCAGACTGGAAACTCTCAGGTTAGTGTACTGCTGTTTAACAATGCAAATTTAACATTTTTTTTATGCTGTATTAAATGTGGTAACAATATTGTACAGCAAGGGTTAGCTGACTCAGCAGCTTGTCAACAGTATGTCTTGGTTCATGGCACGTAAACTTGACTTGAATATGCTGTTTTGGTAAAAGACACAATATTGATTATTTTTTCATCTTTACCTCACTTGGAATTATATCCAGTTCAATATGAGGGTTATCACATCTATGTATAAAGGAATTACTGTGTGTGTTTGTTTGTTTGTTTGTGTGTGTGTGTGTGTGTGTGTGTGTGTGTGTGTGTGTGTGTGTGTGTGTGTAGTCTGTCAGGCTGTCTGGTCTCAGTTGAAGGCTGTATTTCTCTGGTCTCAGCTCTGAGCTCCAACCCCTCTCATCTGAGAGTGGTGGACCTGAGCTACAATCATCCAGGAGACTCAGGAGTGAAGCTGCTGTCAGCTGGACTTAAGGATCCACACTGGAGACTGGACACTCTCAGGTATGAACAGATGGACAACATTGCCCCTTTGTCTCTAACTGATGATCTTCAAACATCATTTTTATTATAAAGTACTGGTTATTAGTTATTGATTAGACTAACTATTGTGTTTATGGTCAAGTAGGCTTAAGTGATTTGGTCATCCCAAAGAGGAAAAAGTCACCTTTATATCTCCAGAATAAAAGTAATACATATTGTGCTGCATGGAACAACGTGGACATTACATACTGTTGTTATTCTTAGTGTGAGTTTGGGGGGTGTAAGGCCTCACACAGTGAGTGAAGGTGTATGAAGTTGATTCTGACTTTGTTTCTTCCTGCAGGACGGACCATGGTGGACCACAGAGACTGAGACCTGGTCTGAGGAAGTGTGAGTGTGTTTAAAGTTTGAGAGCCAGCTAGAGTTTTTAACATCTGGCCCTGGTCAATGAAAACCAGCTTAGAGCCAGTTGGTGGACCCACAACCCTCTGATGTTCATTCACACTCAGTTCACTTTGAGATTTGATGTTCAAAGGTCTGAACTTTGTGCTAAATGTCAGGTCTTTGGTGGGGGGTTAAGGCCCCAACACACTAACAGCGTTAATTGACGCTCCTCAATTGATGCTTCTATGGCGCTCTGCAGGCATCAGATTTGAAGCACCGCCACCACAGAACCAGCAGTATTTTAGAGAAGATCTGTATTTAGGCTAAGGGTTAGTACGTTACAGACCCCCCTATCAGTGTGGGGGGGGCATTACTTTCTCCCTTGATGGACACAACTGTCAAACCTCCTTCAACCCTGCAGTCACTTTCCATCACCAAATAGATGATTGTGTTTTTCAGTGACAGTGCAGGTCACTACAACATAAATATGTAGTTAAAGTGCTTGTTCTTCAAGTTCTTCAAAAAAAACTGACAAAGTTCTTGTATCTCTCACTCTATCCCTCTCTGTCTCTCTGTCTCTCATGTTCAATAACAGCTCAACAAGAAATGAATATTTTAATTTTCTTTCAGTAATTGTCAGTAAAGTTGTTAATTAATCATCAGATGATAACCTGCAGCTGTATTGTGTCTTGTTCTCTCCATCAGATGTCTGTGAACTGGAACTGGACACAAACACAGTAAACAGACACCTCAAACTGTCTGACAACAACAGGAAGGTGACAGGTGTGGAGGAGGATCAGTCATATCCTGATCATCCAGAGAGGTTTGACTCCTGTCCTCAGCTGTTGTGTAGAGATGGTCTGACTGGTCGCTGTTACTGGGAGGTCCAGAGGAGAGGATGGGTTGATATATCAGTGAGTTACAGAGGAATCAGAAGGAAAGGAGACAGTAATGACTGTTGGCTTGGAGCAAATGATCAGTCCTGGAGTCTGATCTGCTCTGATGATGGTTACTCTGTCTATCACAATAACAGAGTAACAGTCCTCACGTCCTCCCCTGTCTCTAACAGAGTAGCAGTGTATGTGGACTGTCCTGCTGGCTCTCTGTCCTTCTACATAGTCTCCTCTGACTCACTGATCCACCTCCACACCTTCTACACCACATTCACTCAGCCTCTCTATCCTGGGTTTAGGGTCTCCTCTGGTTCCTCAGTGTCTCTGTGTCCTCTTTAGGACTGAGAGTCTCTCCTGTGGACAGCAACCCTGACTGAAGATCAGCTGCTGAAATCAGAGTCCAGTCTGTTCCCCATCACACACTCTGCCCGGGAAGCAGATCTGTCTCAGACTCAAACACTCAACAGCCATGTGTCTGATTTCATCTCTTTGATTATTAACATTTTAACGGTTTAACTAGAAACTCTTCATGATTCCTGTCATCAGCTGACTGAGCTGAGTAAATGTAATGTTGGGCCGATTCCAACATCTTTGTTGTATCTGTGACCCAGACCAAGAGATTGTCAGACCGATAGAGGTTATAAACCAACATCCACCAGGATGTCTTCAACAAGGCTCAGGTTACCTCGACATCTGAGCTCTGTAACAGGAAACTTAGACATGTGGCCTTTGCAACCATCGTGGAGTAAGGGAGTGCAATCATTTCATAAGGCATGTATGACATCAACACATGTGTTACCTGTAACACTGTGTTTGTTGTACACCGCTTATCTTCTACACATGGTTGCTTTTACAAAGGCCGGACAGAGACACGCCTGAAAGACAGAGTCTCTCAACACAAGTATGCCATTAGAAAAGTTAATGTGGATTACCAATGGCTAAACACACATAACAGAGACCCAGACAGCTGTATAGTTGGAGGCCTTGAAGCCATAAATAAGAGCATTTGGAGGGGGGAGTGGGGGTTCGACAAACTGCTATTGCAGAGAGAAACCAGAAACCTTCTATATATAAAATATAAAATATGCAGGCCACGATTGATCTAGGACTCAATGAAGGGATTGATTCCATTCTTTCTTTGGTAGTCGAACATATGCTTTGATGCTTTAGCAGAAAATCCTGAACATTTATAATTAGTCATAAACAGTTTAGTTGGATACACACCCATGTTCTTTCCTTTTTTGTTTCATTTTTCTCCTATATTGTTGCATCCAGAGACAGTAAATAACATAAGCTTCACCTCTTCAACTTCCTTGCAGGATAAAACACCAGCAGGGGGCGAGACCATGCGTGAATAGTTGGAACCCATCATCAGCTTGTGTTTCTCTAGGGAACATTTAAACTGGTGCACATTTGTGAAAGCAGGTGGTGAAAAGTTTGGAGCAAAGCATTTCTCTGAGATTCCTCCGTTAACGAGGAGACGCGCTGTCAGACACATTCAGATCATCATTTGAGAAACTGGAGACGCAGCCGGTAGGGAGATGGACGTTGTTTGGGTCAAACTGCTGCCAGCTGTTAAGTCCTGGATCCACCTGGTCTCACACAATTCTGGGAAATGATCACGGCCCCTTAACTCAAAATCTGTGGTAGTTTCACGTAATCTCCGAGAAGTCTGATGGGCCCACGGAAGAATTTTTTGAAATTAACACGGCATCTAAAGTTAAGGAAAAGGTTGTGGGTGGGGGGGACAACAAGGAGTTGGGTTCAGGAAAAGAAGACCGTGTTGGGTTTAGGAATCTTGACATGCGGGGCACGAACCCCGGTCTCCTGGGTGATAGTCCTGTGTTGTTTGACCCCCCTCCCCCGGTTAGGGTTAGGGTTACGGTTCCCACATACACTCGCCTATAGGATTATGAGGACCACCATACTAATACTGGATCCACATCCAGGGCACCAAGCTCCCGGTCCACCACATCCCAAAGATGCTCTATTGGGTTGAGATCTGGTGACTGGGGGGGCCATTTTAGTCCAGAGAACTCAGTAGGCTTGTTCGAGATGAACTGCGCCTCGCCTGTAAAGTAGACGAGAGCAGGCGGCAGCAGCGGGGGGGGGGAGTTAGGGGAGACGACAAAAAGCTGCGGTAAAGTCGGACAGTTTCCATCCGATTCCAGCCGCCTTCAGACTGGACAGGAAGTGACAAAAACACTGTGGTGCGATTATGATTTAATAAAATATAATCAGACCCACAGATCAGCTGGTCCAGTCTCTCTAGTTGTTTTAATGATGACAGAGTAGATCTCAAAATGTTCTACATGAGATCTGCTGCTGATTTTAATCAACAACAGACTGGAGATGATCCGTGATCTGGATTCAGTCTCTCTGACTTCTTAACATCACTATCAGCCACACAACGTGTGTTTTGTACAGAATAATCTTTAAATCAGACAAATAGCAACTAAAATCCTCCGATTAAAAAACAATAAAAAGTTTATATCAAACGTCATCATGTTGTAAACGAATCAGCTGTTAAATCAGCTGTTAGGCCGGCGTTTCCCAGCATGCTCTGGGTCCGCCTGGCTCTTGCAGTCGGTGAAAAGCAACTGCGCTGCCTGCGTCTCAGACCTGCGGCCGCCTTGCTCTCGTGAGATTCCCGTTGCCCACGTGTGCATGACGTCAGAGCAAGTCAGGATCAAGTCGGACACAAATCTACCCAGCATGCAACGGACGCCGATCGCCGGTGATCGATTCTGCACAGACCTGGATCATCTCCAACGAGCCTGTTGTCATGTTCAAGAAACCAATTAGAAATGATGTGATCTTTGTGACATGGTGCATTATCCTGCTGGAAGTAGCCATCAGAGGAGGGGACATGGGGGCCATAAAGGGGGGGACATGGTCAGAAACAAGGCTCAGGTAGGCCGGGGCATTTAAACCAGGCCCAATGGCACTAAGGGGCCTAAAGTGGGCCAAGAAAACATCCCCCCCACCATTACACCACCACCACCAGCCTGCATAGTGGTAACAAGGCCTGATGGTCCATGTTCTCATTCTGTTCTGACTCCACCATCTGGAGGTCTCAACAGAAACCAGACTCATCAGATCAGCAACATGTTACAGTCTTCAACTGTCCAGTTTTGGTGAGCTCTTGCAGATTGTAGCCTCTTTTTCCTATTTGCAGTGGAGATGAGGGGTACCCGGGGGGGTCTTCTGCTGTTGTAGCCCCCCCCCTCAAGGTTGTGCGTGTTGTGGCTTCACAAATGCTTTGCTGCTACCTCGGTTGTAACGAGTGGTTATTTCAGTCAAAGTGTCTCTTCTATCAGCTTGAATCAGTCGGCCCATTCTCCTCTGACCTCTAGCATCAACGAGGCATTCCCCCAGGACTGCTGCATTCTGGATGTTTCCCCCCCCCCAGGACTGCTGCATTCTGGATGTTTCCCCCCACCCCAGGACTGCTGCATTCTGGATGTTCCCCCCCCCCAGGACTGCTGCATTCTGGATGTCCCCCCCCCCAGGACTGCTGCATACTGGATGTCCCCCAGGACTGCTGCATTCTGGATGTGTCCCCCAGGACTGCTGCATTCTGGATGTTTCCCCAGGACTGCTGCATGCTGGATGTCCCCCAGGACTGTTGCATGCTGGATGTTCCCCCATTCTCTGTAACCCTAGAAATGGTTGTGGGTGTAAATCCCAGTAACTGAGCAGATGGTGAAATCCTCAGACCGGCCCGTCTGGCACCAACAACCAGGCCACGCTCCAAATGTCTTAAATCACCTTTCTTTCCCATTCTGACATTCAGTTTGGAGTCCAGGAGATGGTCTGGACCAGGACCAGGACCAGGACCACACCCCTAAATGCATTGAAGCAACTGCCATGTGATTGGTTGATTAGATAATTGCATTAATGAGAAATTGAACAGGTGAGTGTACTTTGGCCCTCTGGGATGTTCTTGAGGTCATTGAGGTCAACAATGCTGCTGAACGCTGAACATTTAACATAAGGATTTCATTTGATTCCATCTTCTATTTGATGTGTAGTGAATGTTTGTCATGTAGAAATCTTCAGGACTGGTCTAATGGGACTCTGACAGGGAGCAGCATGGATCCAGTCCGCTGTCAGCTGCACTCTTATTATGTTTTGTGTCTTATTGTCTTTGTCATATCATTTCATCATGCTGCTTCATTAAAGCTTTTAATTCTCAACTGGACCTCTAGCCTCTCTCCTTCCTCATCACATCAAAGAACACGAGACCAGAGAGACAAACCAGACTAGATCCAACGTGCTGATTGGTTTAAAGTTGCTGTGTCATTATGAGTCTCTTGCTGAGTCAGGTTAACTTCAGCTCTAATTCATTAGTCTTCTTCCTAAGTCTTCCCTTTTTCTCCTAGTTTTCCAAATCATTTCCCATCACTACTAGTTTCCCTTCATCAGGTAGCCTGTGATCATATCTCATTTATTTCTGCTGTCTTAGCTATAGTTATGATGTTCTGCTCTGTTCTTCTGATTATCACATTAATAAATCGTTGTCTGTCTAACTCATGAGTAGATGTTGGGGTCAATATACAGCTACGAACTTTACAGCTTTCCATGTGAGATTGAATAAAGTATATTTATTGAATATAATCAGTGATTAAATGAGAGTATCCTTTAGATTTGATCATTTAATCCATTCAACCTGAGCTCCTTCTGGTCTTAAACCAGCTGCTGCCCCATTAACGAGTACAGATGAAGGATTGATTTCTACATTGTTCCATACATGTGGAGTTATTCATTGATTCCCGATTCAAGCTCCACAGCGAGCGCCCCCTTTCTGAATGGCTCTGGTTCTGATCCCTTCTGTGATACACCGCCGCTGTGGACATGGATCACCGTTAAGTTTCTCCTCAATGACCACTGCCAAGCAAAGAGAAGCAGCTAAAATTAAAGGAATGGATGTTGATGATAATCACAGACTGGAATATGTCAACTTTTAGGTACTGTCAGGGTCCTCAAACTCTGCTTCTGACTGGCTAGTAGTCCTTACCTAGGTACTGTCAGGGCCCTCATACTCTGCTTCTGACTGGCTAGTAGTCCTTACCTAGGTACTGTCAGGACCTCATACTCTGCTCCTGACTGGCTAGTAGTCCTTACCTAGGTACTGTCAGGGCCCTCATACTCTGCTTCTGACTGGCTAGTAGTCCTTACCTAGGTACTGTCAGGGCCTCATACTCTGCTCCTGACTGGCTAGTAGTCCTTACCTAGGTACTGTCAGGGTCCTCAAACTCTGCTTCTGACTGGCTAGTAGTCCTTACCTAGGTACTGTCAGGGCCTCATACTCTGCTCCTGACTGGCTAGTAGTCCTTACCTAGGTACTGTCAGGGCCTCATACTCTGCTCCTGACTGGCTAGTAGTCCTTACCTAGGTACTGTCAGGGCCTCATGCTCTGCTCCTGACTGGCTAGTAGTCCTTACCTACACTGTAAAAACTGCTACTTAAATATAACTTAAAAATATTAAGACAACATTTTCCAACCACTTTATGTTAGTTTAGTGAACATCATGATTTTTTACATTGGTAAAACTCATCAATAAACATTTTTGTACATGTTAAATTAGTAAACATCCAATCTGTTTGCTGATGCTGGTAAAAAACAATATTTAGGAAACAGAAAAACTTGCGTTGCCTCCGTTTTTTCTTCTTTCAGTCGGAGTTCTTTTCTACGGCGCAGGTTGCTCCCGCTAACGTTACCGTGCAGTAATAATGATCTATAATATAATCTAACGAACGGGAAGACGCAGTCCGGCAACAGTTCAGTCAAAGCTGGGAATTATGGATGTGATTATTGAAATCTACTAAACAGGGTCGACCATTTGATGTTAATAAAAAACACAAAGTAGAAACCGCGTTGGACTAAAAATACACCGTTTAACTTTAACGTTAGCTAATCATTTGAGCTTAACGTGCAGATTTGAAGACGCCTCGTGGCTTCCTCCCGAACGGTAAAGTTAACGTTAGACAAACGGAAACTGAGAGCTATTTTAGCGTGAGATAGAGAAAAATAGACTTTCACTCATAAAAATGGTAACTTCCATATATTTTGAGGAGAAATGCCGTCCAAAAGCTCGGAGAAATAACCTCACGGCCAGCAGCAGGTCGGTCACGTCCAGACACCCCCCCCCCCGCGTTACTTTGGTCATAAGTCCTAAAACTGAGTTTATTGTAAAATACAACAAAATCAACGTTATGGTAGAAAGGTGCACGTTCTCTCATCATTCACACTTTTCATTCGTCTGGAACTTTATCTGAAAGCAAAATAAAAGGAAATTAATTCATTGGAAGAAATTTTAAAATAAAGTGGTATGGACAGTTCTGTTGAAGGACTCTTTAGGTACTGAGCAGGTGTGACTCCCAACAAAGATGGAACAGAAAACAGAGCTCAACACACAGGGTGAAAAGAGGAGCTGCAGCAATGTGCACTACAACAAATATATGGTGTTTTCTGAATATTAAACCATGTAAACCTCTTCTGATTTAACCTCTAAATACAACTATGAACCTGAACATGAGCAGAATATGAGAACTTTCAAGGTGTTTGATTGAAAGGTGGAGCCGGGCCGAGAGAGAAGCCGTTACATGTTGGAGAGGACCCAAATAACGGGGCAGTTCTTTACTTTCAGTAACATTGGGAGAGGAGAGAGCATTTGTGCTGCATTCATGTGGTGTGGGAATTATAAAACAATGTCCCCAATGGGGAAGTCATGTGGACTTCCCCTCCAGTGGGTTAATATTGTGAAACAGATCCCGGCTTGGCAGAGGTCTGAGGTCTCCGAGGCTCCTTCTGCTTTAATCATGTGTTAGTGGGCCGCCCCAGATGGAAAGAGGGAACTGAGAATCAAACCTCCATTTGGATCTCAGAGGGAAACACGACACACCTTAAAGCAGCGGAGAGACGCTGTTAACTGTAAGTACTGCTTCTCTCCTTTTCTCTTCCATTACAGTCCATGTCATCGTTGTTCTTTAACTACATGTCATTTAGTTGTAGCGGGGCATCATTTCACCGAGCCGTCATAATAAAATAAGAACAGTCATACCGGAGCTGAAGTGGAACAGAACTAACTGCAGACAGGCGTCCAGCAACGTGGATTAATAACTCAAATTATCATATATCAGTGTTTCCTGTTTTATTTAAAATAAGTGTTTCTGAGTCATTCTCAGTGGCAATAATAATTAATTATAACTATAACTCTCTCCATAATAAGACAATGACTGAATGTATGACTCTTATGGTTATGGGTTTCATACCCGTTCTGTAATTTAACACCTAAAGGCTAAGATCCTCTCAGTCAGGGTCTACCTGAGGTTAGTTTAAGGGTCCTTCATGTGAAGAGGTTTGGGAACCACAGCATGAGGCAGCTGTCTGCGGTTAGTTCACGTGTCAACAGTGTGATTCCAGAAGTGAAAGTCCCATTAATGTTCTCTGGAAGGATTTAGATTAGCAGCCGTGATATCTCAACCATCAGAGGAACTCTACCAACGGAGCTAACCCGACCACCTCCTGCTGATTTCTGAGGCCCCTTTTTTCATTTGATTTTATTTTTTAATTCATCCACGTTAAGATAAAAGATGTCCGCCATACAAAGTAACCTCAATAGACAGTGAAAGACATGGACACAGACACAGAGACCAGTGAAGTCCATTAGAAGCTTTTCATGTGATGGCTGCCCAGCCTCCAACTGAGCTGGAAGACGTAGATGTGACGTGAGCAACCTGTCTGAAAGCTGTAAGTCTTCTGGTAGCTGTGCAAGAGAAATCTCAACCCTTGAGTAGGAGCTGTCCATGAGCGTAGGAGCAGGAGCAAAACATTGCTGAAAGATTTGGTTCTGATGCTTTTCATGGACTCTCTACGGCCTTCTCCCTTAACTGTCTGCCTCCACGTCCCCCCGATTGCCTGCGAGCTTCTCCTGATTATATGGTAATAAATCAGAAGATACATTTTTACAAAAACGTCTGCTACGGTGCAATAATGTGAGATACGAGGTACTGGAGCATTTTATACATTGTTGTGTTTCTTTAGAAATAGACAATGGCAATAAAGAGTCTTTAAACACTTCAGATATAAAGTTATTTTCTGTCAAAGTGACACCAAAATGAATGGGAGTCAATGGGATGGTAATGGCGGGTGATTGCTTGTTAGCCTCAGAATCTCCCCATAGGAGGTACGCTTTCTGGATGCTCGCTTACCCCCTTGGTGACATCCAGCTCTGATTCCCATGAAGCAGTAAAATCCTCCAAACAGCTCCATGAGGCCATCTAGTGGACTGATAGAAGTAGAGCAGCTGGTGGCAGCTTCCTCTGCTCTGATTCGTCCTCACCACTGACCAATGAGAACCAGCAGCATCTTCTCTGTCCAATAACAAACCACTATTGATCCATGTGTTGATCAGTTCTCTGTGTTGAGTGAATGAAATGTGATTATGTGATGAGAAAAGGCCTCAGTAGTTCCCAGAGTTCATCATGTTTTCTAACTGCTTCTTTAGTCTGAGCAACAGTCCAACGAGCCAAAAGGATTCAACTGCCACTGATATGACTCAGAGAGAAGCAGCCAATCAGAGGACAGCTGCTGATATTTGGCTTTTTTCCAGGAGAAATGATGTGAGGGATGAATGAGTGATGATGTGCTGATGAATGATTGGACTGCTGCTCTCAGTGTTTCCTCTCCAGATGAAGGTGTGGACTCTGCTATGAGTCAGTATGAGGACAGAGAGGAGGGAGTCCCTCCCCCTAAACCCCCTCTGCGGGGGGACCATGACAGCCAGACCAAAGCTCAGAGGTGAGAGGACCATCTCTAACTGTCCACCACTCAGATCACTCCACCATCATCATCATCATTCACACTCAGAGCTCTGTGTGTGTTGTGTTTCAGCCCAGAGAAACAGCACGGACCTGGACCTGAACCTGGACCTGGATCCAGACCCGGAACTGGACCTGGACCCAGCTGTGTGTCCTTCAAGAGTGACATCTCAAAGAAATTTGATATTAATTTTAAACAAAGATATGACAAAAAGTAGGTTGTTTTATTTTTATTTGATTTTATTAATTTAATTTTATTAAGAATGCCTGATGAACAGACATCATATTCAATCGAGGATAAAAACACAATAAATTTAGGACTTATTTCCATTGTGGATCTAAATTATGTTCAGTAACACGTCCATAATGTCAGTAATGAAGCACATTTTTTGCATTGTATTCAAAGATTTTTAAGTTAGATATTATTTCACAAAGTATTTCCCTTAAATACCTCACTAACTTTATTTTAATAGCACAGAGTACCGGTACCGTTACAACAAAATGTCATTAAGCTTCTAACCACAAGAGCAAAAATCAGTAAAGTGCAGCATGATGTCCAGAATATATACCAAGGAAAGATGCTAATAGTTTAAAGCACTGGACCAACGGGCCACCAATGCTCTTAATGTCTATGTTTGGTGGGACATTTGGGAGCTGACATTAGCTAACGTTGATGGAAACACACATGGATCAGAACATGGTTAGACAAATGTTGAGTAGCTCCAACACTGTCGAGGGCTACCGATCTAGTTCTGCCATCTGGAAGAGCTTGTACATATGATCCTAATCTGACATTAGCATTACTATTCCACCATCAGGGTCACCCCCCAGCAGCATGTTCAAGCCTGTGTTTCACACGGCACTGAATACAGCTTTAAAACATGGGTAAATTAAATACTGATCATGGATCATACACAATGTTAACAAGAACTTCCTGGATACAACTATACTGTACAGTAGGTGTATTACACCACTGACAGGTTTGGTCTCAGTGTGTTGGGGGTGCAGAGCAGAATTTATCTTGTGTTTCTATCAGGAGGAATCTGGAAGAACCTGAACCCAGCTGGGTGTCCCTGAAGAGTGACCGGTCTATGGATCCTCCTTTATGGTTCAAGGATGGACGCCACTCTGTTGCTCAAAGGTGAGGATTTCAAACTGATACCCAGCAGGACTAGTAAAGGTGGACCACTACAGGGAGTCCTCTGATTCACTGTTAACATCCAAACATCACTTCATGGACCTTTACCTTGTGTGTGTCTCTGTGTGGACAGACATGATGGGAGCTAATTCTTCCTGATTCCTCCACAGAGTGGACCAGGAGAGCTCAGAGGGTCCCAGTGGTCAGTCTGCCCAGCAGCATCAAACCCACCTGGACTCCATCTTTATGGTCTGTACATGTCCAACAACTACTTTTACATCTATTCTGTCCAACATGGATCTGATGTGTGCTTCCATGATTTCACTTTGATTTGGTCATTCATATAATCTTCTGTTCCAGCTGCTGGAGGACGACATCGTCACTTTTGTGAAGAACGAGCTGAAGAAGATCCAGAAGGTTCTGAGTCCAGATTACCCAGAATGCTTAGAGAGTCAGAGAAAGGATGAGGAGGTGTTGGACGGTGAGGATGAAGAGCAGAGGTGGAGCAGCAGAGAGGCATTTCTGAAGATCACACTGCACTTCCTGAGGAGAATGAAGCAGGAGGAGCTGGCTGACCGTCTGCAGAGCAGTAAGAGGATTTCTCTAAAGAGTTAACATGCTGGATGAACCGGATATTGGTCTCAAAATATTTAACAAAATATATTCATGTACTCATTCTCTGAGGAAATGTTGAATCATGTTCTTTGTCTTAATGATCTTCTTTGTTGTGTGTTCATTCAGGAAGTTATCGTGGAGTTTGTAAGCGTAAACTCAAATCTAACCAGCAGAAGACGTTCCAGTGTGTGTTTGAGGGGATTGCTAAAGCAGGAAACCCAACCCTTCTGAATCAAATGTTCACAGAGATCTTCCTCATGGAGGGAGGGGCTGCAGAGATCAATGATGAACATGAGGTCAGACAGATTGAAACAGCATCCAGGAAACCAGACAGACCAGAAACAACAATCAGACAAGAAGACATCTTTAAAACCCCACCTGGAAGAGATGAACCAATCAGAACAGTGATGACAACAGGAGTGGCTGGCATCGGGAAAACAGTCTTAACACAGAAGTTCACTCTGGACTGGGCTGAAGGCAAAGCCAACCAGGACATCCAGTTCACATTCCCATTCACCTTCAGAGAGCTGAATGTGCTGAAAGAGAGAAAGTTCAGCTTGGTGGAACTTGTTGATTTCTTCTTTAGTGAAACCAAAGAAGCAGGAATCTGCCGGTTTGAAGAGGTCGTGTTCATCTTAGACGGTCTGGATGAGTGTCGACCTCCTCTGGACTTCCTCAACACTGAGATCCTGACTGATGTTACAGAGTCCACCTCAGTGGGTGTGCTGCTGACAAACCTCATCAGGGGGAAACTGCTTCCCTCTGCTCGCCTCTGGATAACCACCCGACCTGCAGCAGCCAATCAGATCCCTCCTGGGTGTGTTGACATGGTGACAGAGGTCAGAGGGTTCACTGATGCCCAGAAGGAGGAGTACTTCAGGAAGAGATTCAGAGATGAGGAGCAGGCCAGCAGAATCATCTCCCACATCAAGAGATCACGAAGCCTCCACATCATGTGCCACATCCCAGTCTTCTGCTGGATCACTGCTACAGTTCTGGAGGACGTGTTGAAGACCAGAGAGGGAGGAGAGCTGCCCAAGACCCTGACTGAGATGTACATCCACTTCCTGGTGGTTCAGTCCAAAGTGAAGAACATCAAGTATGATGGAGGAGCTGAGACAGATCCACACTGGAGTCCAGAGAGCAGGAAGATGATCGAGTCTCTGGGAAAACTGGCTTTTGAGCAGCTGCAGAAAGGCAACCTGATCTTCTATGAATCAGACCTGACAGAGTGTGGCATCGATATCAGAGCAGCCTCCGTGTACTCAGGAGTGTTCACACAGATCTTTAAAGAGGAGAGAGGACTGTACCAGGACAAGGTGTTCAGCTTCGTCCATCTGAGTGTTCAGGAGTTTCTGGCTGCTCTTCATGTCCATCTGACCTTCACCAACTCTGGAGTCAACCTGCTGGCAGAAGAACAAACGACCTCACGCCAGTGGTTTCTATTTAGAAACAAACCCGAACCAACACAGTTCTACCAGAGTGCTGTGGACAAGGCTTTACAGAGTCCAAATGGACACCTGGACTTGTTCCTCCGCTTCCTCCTGGGTCTTTCACTGCAGATCAATCAGAGTCTCCTACAAGGTCTGATGACGGAGACAGGAAGTAGCTCAAAGACCATTCAGAAAACAGTGGAGTACATCAAGAAGAAGATCAGTGAGAATCTGTCTGCAGAAAGAAGCATCAATCTGTTCCACTGTCTGAATGAACTGAATGATCGTTCTCTAGTGGAGCAGATCCAACAGTCCCTGAGTTCAGGAAGTCTCTCCACAGATAAACTGTCTCCTGCTCAGTGGTCAGCTCTGGTCTTCATTTTACTGTCATCAGAAGAAGACCTGGACGTGTTTGACCTGAAGAAATACTCTGCTTCAGAGGAGGCTCTTCTGAGGCTGCTGCCAGTGGTCAAAGCCTCCAACAAAGCTCTGTACGTGCACACACAACTGTCCAGATTAAATGGAGTCTTCTTAATTTAGAAAAAGATGAGCTGTAATTGTTTTCTCATACATTTCTTTTTTATCTTCAGACTAAGTGGCTGTAACCTGTCAGAGAGAAGCTGTGAAGCTCTGTCCTCAGTTCTCAGCTCCCAGTCCTCTAGTCTGAGAGAGCTGGACCTGAGTAACAACAACCTGCAGGATTCAGGAGTGAAGGTGGTGTCAGCTGGACTGAAGAGTCCACACTGCAGACTGGAAACTCTCAGGTTAGTGTACTGTTGTTTAACAATGCAAATTTAACATTTTTATGATGCTGTATTAAATGTGGTAACAATATTGTAGGGAAAGGGTTAGCTGACTCAGCATATTGTCAACATTATGTCTTGGTTCACGGCACGTAAACTTGACTTGAATATGCTGTTTTGGTAAAAGACACAATATTGATTATTTTTTAATCTTTACCTCACTTGAAATTATATTCAGTTCAATATGAGGGTTATCACAACTATGTTGAATAGACTATAAAGGAATTACTGTGTGTGTGTTTGTGTGTGTGTGTGTGTG
>JABXJD010000355.1:262500-275000 GCA_013375575.1 Percina caprodes
TTGTGCCTTTTTGATTCTGAGTGTGTGTTTGTAGTGTTTGAGTGTGGCGCAGTAGAGAAGGCGTAAGTCTCCATTTCCTGGATCTCTGTGTTTTTGGTTAGATAATCGCCGAACGTTTTGTCTAATTTCTTTACATTCTTTGTCAAACCACTTGTCATCTTTGGGGTTCTTAGGTTTATTTTTGGATAGTTTTAATTTTGATTTCTTTGCGGTTTCCATGACGATGTGATTGACATGTCTAACTGCGTTATTTACGCCTTCTGGACTGTGTACATATGTGGTGTCCAGAAAGGTGTCCAGTAGTGTCTGGATGGGGGCCGAGCTGATTGCTTCCTGGAAGTCCTCGCTGCTGTTTTCGGTCCATCGGTACGATCTCCTGATATTAAACAGCTTACTGGGCTGTGGGGGGGTGCTGTTGTTTGTCACTGACCTTCTGAGAAACACAGTAATTTGGCTGTGGTCAGACAGAGGGTCAGTGGTTTGACTGTGAATGCACTGAGAGAGGACGGGTCTACATCTGTCACCATGTAGTCCACGGTGCTGCTGCCGAGAGGCGAGCAGAACGTGTTTCTACCTGAAGAGTCTCCTCGCAGCCGACCGTTGACGATGTACAGACCCAGGCTTTGACAGAGCTGCAGTAACTCTCTGCCGTTCTTGTTGACCTGGACGTCCCAGTTGGAACGGGGGAGGTTAGTTTTGTTTTGTGGATAATTTTGTCCAAATATATGAATGTTTCCTAGTTCTGAGTTGTAGTCAGGAGGGAGCCAGTACGTGCGTTCAGGTCCCCACAGATCAGCACACTTCCCTGGGCCTGGAAGCTGCTGATCTGGTCGTGGAGGAGGGAAGATATCCTCATCATAGTACGGGGAGTCACTAGGGGGGATGTATACGGCACACAGGAACATGTCTGTTGGAGGGTTGGTGATGTCTTGTTTGATTTTGAGCCAAATGTGTGAGCGTTCATATTTTATAGGGCTGATGTATGTTGAGATTTCTTCTTTGTACCAGATGATAACGCCTCCTGAGTCCCTCCCTCTTTTAACAGTAGGGAGTTTGACTGATGGCAGGATGATTTCTCTGTAGTTTGGGGGCAGTGAGTGACAGAGCCGGCTCTACACCAGGTCTCTTGGAGGATGATGATGTCTGTGTTTTTGGTGTTGTCTTTGAATTCAGGGGTTTGACTTTTACATCCAAACAATGCCGAGTTAAGGCCCTGAATGTTCCACATGGAGACGGTGAATGGTTTCATTGTTAGTAAATACAAATATGAACAGTTTTAAAAAGAGATAAACCTACAGTAATACATATTAATACAGTTATTGAGTGAGATGTAGGGCTGTCCTAGACTAAAGTAGTAGAGTTACAGGCTTACAGTATGTGAGAGGCCAAAAGATGTCCTCTTCATTTTGAAGTAATTATTGATAAAAAAGGCTAATTCATTCTGTACTGGATGGAAAAAGTAAATAGAAATAAATTAGTTAAAGTAAAATAGTTAAAGTAAAGTACAAAAAAATAAAAAATAAATCTCTAATAATAGCCTTATAATTTAAATCTGAACTGGATAGTCAATCAACTACTTAAGACAGAACAGCCCTAATTAAAAGTGGGTAATTGTTAACGTTTAGACCTGTTCAGAAAACACGCTGTCCCTCTAAAGTAAGAATAGAGTTCATGACGCCATAGAGTCCACTTAGCTGATCAGTCTGGAGCAGATAGACTGAGCAGGTGTCTGATCTCCCCCAGGTCTGCAGGGCTGCCACCACTGGTTGGTGCCAGTGTCTCAGCGTAGCTCCTCGGCCCCGGGAGCTGAGCGTGGTGTTGGGCAGGTCCAGCAGGGGGGGGTCCAGGCTGAGGCCTGGGGAGTATGGGCGGATCAGATCTCTCTCGGACTGGTGTTGCTGTGGTCCTGGGGTGGCAGCCTTGTGCATAAGAAGGTGGGGGGTGGTGTGGGCTGGATCTGGAAGGTGGTGGAGGGTGATGGGGCTGGGTCTGTGGGGTGTTGAAAGTTGCAGACCGGCTGCGTGGAAACTGCTTCGTCTGCTGGTGCTGGGGGGGTTTCTTTGGTTGCGTCCTAAAGCCACATCTTTTAATGTCTTTGCAAAGGTGCTGACGGTGTCTTTGCGGAGGTGGACATTGTCATAAAGACTGTGGATGTTGAGGGTAGGGTGGTGGGCCAGGTGGACGTTTGGCATGAGGGCACATCCACGTGAGATGTCAGCATTTATCCGGTGGATGGTGTCAGGATGGAAGTCTCTTCGTGGGAGGAGGGTGGAGATTATGATCTTAGATGAGGGGAAGGTCTGTGTAGCCCTCTGTGCCACTCTCCTCACAGACTCTGCCACCCTCTCCTGCTGGAGTCTCAGGTCATTAGTACCTGTGTGGATGATGATATGGCTAGGCTGACCCAGAATGGACTCAGTGAGTAGCTGGAGGGCGTTGTCAGTCCTGGGGCATTGGATTTTAGTGACTTTTTGTCGTGGGAACAACTGGGCCTCGTTCACAAATTTCCCATTGGAGTCAATTAGGATGACGATATCAGCGTCAATCGCTTTCTTTGGCTCTCCAGATGTTTTCATGGTAGTGGCCTCTCTATGTGGGTCGGTGGTGGAGGGGGGGGGCATTACTTCAGGTTGTTGTGATGGTCTGATCTTAGTTAGGGTGGGGGTGGATGGCTGTGGTTCGGGTTGAGGGGGGCTGGTGATGGTGATGGGGGGTTGTGGTTGGTGTTGGGAGGCTCTCAGACTGTGGAGCTGCTCCTTGAGGCTGAGGATGGTTTTCTCCCTCAGGTTCAGCTCCTGTCTCACAGCAGTGAGCTCTGTCTTCAGGGCCTGTCTGTCCTGCTGTAGCTCCTGTCTCACAGCAGTGAGCTCTGTCCACAGGGCCTGTCTGTCCTGCTGTAGTTCCTGGACCTCTCCTCTTAGCTCCTGTATGGAGGCCTTCGTCTCATTCCTCACCTGGCTGAGCTGGTCCCGTAGCTGCTGTGTGGATTCAGCTGATGTCTGATTTGACAGCAGTAGCTCCTTCAGTTCCACCAGCTCTACCTCTTGCAGAGACAGACTGTCTCTCATCTGGGACACTCTGGTCTCCAGCTGACTGCTGTGCCCTAAACGGTCTCCTAACGGCTCCTCCTCTTCCAGCTGTTCTCCTGGTGGCTGCACTGTGGGGTTGATGGTGCTCTTCTCCTCACTGCTGGTCTTCTCCTGTCTCTGTTTCTCCGTCTCAGCCAGACCTTTGATGGTGTTAAAGTCCTCTTGGACAGAGCTGAGACTGGCCTCGTTGCCTTGGAACATGATGGTCCCATTGTGGTAGATGTTGACAGTGAGAGGTGGGCTGTCTTTGTCTGTGTCTTCGATGACCACCTGTCTCCCGCTGCTTATGCCCCTCTTCTTGTGGTGGTCATAGTGAGCCCAGACAGCTCTGTGCCATGCTTCAGGGTTGTCTGTGTACAGCAGTAGATTACTGGGTCCTCCTGTGTGGCTTATATCTGCCGTCAAGGCCTCTGGGTTTTCTCTTAATAGTTTGTGTCTATGGGCTTTCCTCGCCTGTGTACTTTTGACTTCTTTCGGGTAGCCAATCAGGAGGAGGCAGGGCCGTTTCCCGGGAGACTGCAACATTGTATCAGTTCCTAACTGCTGCTCTGCTGCTACTTAGCCGGCTATGTGGAGTTAGCACAGCTAGCCGTGGTTTACTGAGGTACAGATTATAAATTAACTATTTAGGATGAATAAAGCTTACCTTCCTGCTCTATTGCAGCTTTTCGTGAGTAAGAAGGAGACGTGTTAGCCTTTTGGTGATTATTCTTTCTTTTTGGGGTTTTGAGCCTTTTGTCTTTAGCTTAGCGTAGCCTAGCCTTCTTGCTCCTCTTCTCTGTCCTTAGCTGTGTGTTAGCAGCGTTAGCTCGTCTGTGTCCTCGCTTCTCTTGGCTTATAAAATCATTTTCTTGGTGATTTTCTTCCCAAAAGTCTTCTTCTCTCTGTTTCCTCTTGTTTCCTCTTGTTTCCTCTTGGTTTTAAGAAAATTTAGTAGGTTTATCTCATTTTAAAACTATTGATTTGTTATTTCTGTAGGAGCTTCAAAAAATCATGACTCCTCCAATCTCTCTCTGTCTCTCTCTGTCTCTCTCTGTCTCCCTCTCTCTCTCTCTGTCTCTGTCTCTGTCTCTGTCTCTCTCTCTCTCTGTCCCTCTCTGTCCCTCTCTCTCTCTCTCTCTCTCTCTCTGTCTCTCTCTCTCTCTCTGTCCCTCTCTCTCTCTCTCTCTGTCCCTCTCTCTCTGTCTCTCTCTCTCTCTCTGTCCCTCTCTGTCCCTCTCTCTCTCTCTCTCTCTCTCTCTCTCTCTGTCCCTCTCTGTCCCTCTCTCTCTCTCTCTCTCTCTCTGTCTCTCTCTCTCTCTCTCTCTCTCTCTGTCCCTCTCTCTCTCTCTCTCCCTCTCTCTCTCTCTCTCTTTTATTCCACCCGAGGAGATAAAGCAGAATATTCCTGACATGCTGACTCTCATGTTCAATAACTGGATTGTTAAGTTAAAGTTTGTTAAACATCATTCACAGCTCAACAAGAAATGAATATTTTAATGATTTTCTTTCAGTAATTGTCAGTAAAGTTGTTAATAATCATCAGATGATAACCTGCAGCTGTATTGTGTCTTGTTCTCTCCATCAGATGTCTGTGAACTGGAACTGGACACAAACACAGTAAACAGAAACCTCAAACTGTCTGACAACAACAGGACGGTGACAGATGTGGGAGAGAATCAGTCATATCCTGATCATCCAGAGAGGTTTGACGTCTGGTCTCAGCTGCTGTGTAGAGATGGTCTGACTGGTCGCTGTTACTGGGAGGTCGAGAGGAGAGGAGGGGTTTATATATCAGTGAGTTACAGAGGAATCAGCAGGAAAGGATACAATGATGACTGTGTGTTTGGACATAATGATCAGTCCTGGAGTCTGGTCTGCTTTGATGGTCGTTACTCTGTCTGGCACAATAAGAGAAGAACAGACCTCCCGTCCTTGTCTGTCTCTAACAGAGTAGCAGTGTATGTGGACTGTCCTGCTGGATCTCTGTCCTTCTACAGAGTCTCCTCTGACTCACTGATCCACCTCCACACCTTCTACACCACATTCACTCAGACTCTCTATCCTGGGTTCATGGTCTGGTCGGTTGGTTCCTCAGTGTCTCTGTGTCCTCTGTAGGAAGAGACAACTTCCTAGTCTGTGGTTTAAATGTTGATGGAGGACGAGGCTTCACGTTGGTTCACATTTGTCTCACTGATTGTGTCTTTATTGTCAGATGAAATCTTCTTCTTCTTTAGTAATGTTGCAGTGATCTCCTCCGAGATGAAAACTACTTCTGTATGAACTGTGTTGACTTTGATTTTCACTTTAATCATTTTTTATTGGAGCAGCTTCAGCTGTTAGTGATTTATTTCCATTAAGGTTAAAAGATAAAAAAAGACTCGACATGTTTTAACAAATGTAAATCTGTGTCAGTTTGAAAATCAAAGAATGAAGATGTTTCCTTCCCAATTAAGGTATTCTCTGCATTTGTTCTTCTTCTGTATATAATCCACAAGAGAATCTACAATGTAAATAGTCCTGAAAATAAAGGTATATACTTCATATACTGTCAACCAACAAGGTCAGATATGCAGCTTACACAGAAGAAGTTGACATGATTATTTATTGAATGTACTATAATACTGTTGATAATAGAATAATACTGTCAACTATTAATAATACAGTCAAAAGTCTGACTTCACTGTAAATCCTTCAGTCACTCAAAGAAAGATGAATCAGATTCTTCTGTCATCATCCACGAGGTTTTGTCTTTATCAACACAAATAAAGCTACTAGGACAGCACTCGTTTAACGCACTCGTTTAACACACTCGTTTAACGCGCTCGTTTAACGCGCCCGGTATACCCGCCGTTCTCCACCTGTCGAGCCCAGTGTGACATCATGGGAGCGCCGTGACTGTTTCTACTCCCGCGTGGTGGTCGCGACACTCGCTGCAGTCTTCTCCTGAACAGAGGTGGCGCTAATGAGGAAAGGCTACCGACTTCTACGGACTAGAAGAAGAAAAAGGTAAACAACGGTAGAACTGGCAGCTGCATTGCCGTCAATGCTTGTATTTGATTGGATGGCCTACTTGGTGGGTTCAAGCCCTTCATTCACCATAGAAGAAGTCATCTTAACCCAGTGAGTCTACCTGAGAGACCTGCAGTCACTCTGAGAGTCCTGGCATCAGGTCACCCTCGAGCTCCTTCACACTTCCTGTTTCCGCTTTGTCGCACGCTGCTGAAAGATAGAGTGGTGCCCCCCCCTCTGGACCCGCACCGACATCCTGCCGCGCCAGCGAGATCTACGTCGTTTTGACGTCACATTGGCGCTCGACGGGTCGGGAACGGAGGTTGTAAAAAGGCCACAGAACAGGTTTTTGGGGCAGTGTCCTTTTAATTAGGAACAAAAACGACGAGCACTCCACTTAACACATTTATTCACACATTAATATATTAGAAATACTGTATGGTCAACAGTCCTAGTCTGACCATGCTGAGACAAGTCCTAGTCTGAACATGGTGAGACAAGTTGAGATGCTTAGGAAACCAACAAGTCAATAAAGACTTTATATTTTTTGAGAAAATATACAAGCGATGACACTATATAACTGATATAGATACTTGGTGAGCAACATTATATTTTTTGGTCCTTTAGACGTTAAAGTTCCCTCTTTGATTAACCAGCGTCTGCAGGTTGTCTCTTACGTTGCCAAAGTAACGCTTGATGTCAGTCTTCTGCCTGTTGTATCTGTGATGATAATAAGCCTCAAAGTATTCGTCAAGGTCGCCATGATCAGACATCTTATAACTGACGTTTAAATCATCATCTACCAGATATTTAGCAGCCAGAGCGTGATATCCAACTACCGCGTCCACTCTGCACTCAGCCTCCACCATTTCCCTGTGCTCGATGAACAGCGTGTCCAGGTCTCTCAGGTAAGTCGAGAGGAGTGTCTCCACAGGGTCGCAGGTTCGAGTCCCTCCCAGTCTCACCAGGTGGATCAGCATCTGGATGTGGAAGGCTGCCCCGTTCACCCAGGCCTTCAGAGCCTGAGAGGACATGTGGCCGTCCCTCACCATGGAGTTCTTCAGCTTGGTGATGGCGGCGCTCAGCCGGCACTCGATCCGTCTGATGTCAGTCGCCAGTTCGTGGTCGTTGTTGATGTGCATCACGCATCTCTTCAGGCACTCGTCGATCCGATCCCAGACCTCGGAGGCCTTCTCCTCGGCAAACACGCTCCGCAGAGCGTCCTTGGTGCTTTCCTCAGGCGGACTCAAGGAAACCAAGTCGATGAGGACGGCGATGGCCAGCGGCCCGAGGCCCCCCAGTGCAGAAGCTGGTATATATTCACCCAGCTTACCTGCTATGGTCTTGATCAAGTCCTCAGGGGAGCCGCCCGCCTCCCTTTTCCTCTTCTCGTAGTGTTTTCTCAGATTGTCTGAAGACCGAAGACCTGAGAACATCACAATGCTCTTGTTGACTCTCAGATCTGGAGCTCTTCCATCGTTGAGTCGTTCCAAAAAATCTTCCATTTCTTTTTCACGCATCTGCCTCGCCTCCTCCTCCAGACTGCTCCACACTTCACCCATCTTCTTGTCTTCAGGATCAAAGATGGAGGTTGTTGTTCTCTGTGTACCGCTGCAACACACAGATATACATACAGGGAACATGTTCATCCAACTGGACAAAATGGACCAAAATACTTAGAAAGTGATGCCAACTAATACCTGGACTATCTGAGAGGGACTAAGAAGGAAACTATTCCCATGCCTGAAATGGTTCCTAATGAAACTGTAATTAAAATAAATGATATGGATGTACCGTACATGATGTAAAATAAACACTACAATGGTTAGCATAGCATGGCCTGTTAGCTTTAGCCTCAGTCTATTAGCATGATATATCAAACAGGTCCCAGACCACAGATCAGCTGTGGAAGATGATTCCAGTTGTTCTTGATCAACAGATCAGTGAATAATCATCAGAAACCTCCAGACAGTAAAGTTTTTACCTCAGCTCAGACGTCTCTCAGCTCCAGTTCAGTCTCTGTCTCCTGGAGATATTTCTGTCCCAAGTTAGAACTGACCTTTGAAAGTGAAAGTACATTCAGATCAGCATAAACAGGCTGATGGAGCCCCCTGCTGGTCCCTCAGACATCTGATGTCCACCAGGTCCCATCAGGAGACATCCTAACCCTGCTGGTCCCCTCAGACATCTGATGTCCACCAGGTCCCATCAGGAGACATCCTAACCCTGCTGGTCCCTCAGACATCTGATATCCACCAGGTCCCATCAGGAGACATCCTAACCCTAACCCTGCTGGTCCCCTCAGACATCTGATATCCACCAGGTCCCATCAGGAGACATCCTAACCCTGCTGGTCCCTCAGACATCTGATATCCACCAGGTCCCATCAGGAGACATCCTAACCCTAAACGCTTTTTTAACTCAAATATTAGGTATAATATCTGACATCTTTCCGTTAATGTATAGGACCTGATCGTGTGCCCCCCCCCCACACACACACACACACTCTGACATCTCTCCATTAGTGCATGTCTAGGTACTGAGCATGTGTGGGTAGCCTGGGCAGCAACACAACAGAGCCTAGAGTCAGGTAACTCTCCATGAAGAAGGAGCCTGGGCAGCACAGGGCCACCAGGGGCCCGGTTCTTACTGGTTAAGATAAGATGAAGAAACCTTTATTTGTCCCACAGTGGGGAAATTGCAGTTTGCAACAGCAAAGATAAGAGCAGAGATAGATAAATGTACAGAGATAGCTAACAGTATTATGCAATGTATTATGAGAATTGCCCAAATGAAAGATTATGCTCAGATGTAATGACAATGGCATATGGGACGTTTAACATGTTCAGCTGGAATATCATCCTCATTATCTCCTAACTTCAATATCGCTTCCTGGACGTCAGCAGAAGTGACATCATCATCATCATCATCATCATCATCATCATTGGACTCATTACACTGTAAATAATCTGATGTCTCCAGTTATTACTGTAGATTTCACAGTAACATTACTGGAAATGATTTTACAGTAGAATGCTGTAAAGGTACATTACAACCTTGTCGCCATGACAACATCACAGTAGTCTGAGTATTACAGTAGAAATCACAGTAGTCTAAATCTCTAATTTAACCCCTGTATGTGTAGACTGTCCAGCAGCTGCAGGTCTCTGGTCGGCCAGCAGGCGGCGGTAACCTTTATTGACACCGGATTAAAATACAAAACACAGCGGCCGCCATTTTTCTCTGAGCGGAAGGAGGAAGAGCAGAGGGAAAACATTAAACTCTTCAAGGAAATATCCTCAATAAATAGATATTCTCTGTGATGGAGGTGCCCGGGCAGGACAGCGACTGGAGGAGCCCTCAGTTCCGACAGAAAGTCGTCGCTCAGATGTGAGATATCTGGTTTCACTGTTGTGTTTTTTAGCTAAATCACTGGTTCTGTTTCTGCTGCGTTAGCCCAATGAGCTAAGCTAACGTTAGCCCGGTGAGCTAAGCTAACGTTAGCTCAGCAGGAAAGCACGTCACGTCAAACCGCGTTTAAAAAAGCGCCGAATTAACACTTTGTTGTAAAAAAGAGAAGTAAACAGCGATCCGTCAACATGTCAGTGAACATGTTAAGAATCATTTTAGCTCACTCTTCAATTCGGCTCGCTTCAAATAGTTGAAACAATGTTAAATGGCTTTTTATTTCCTATTTAGTAGTTAGCATCATTAACGTTAGCTAGCTGCTAGCGTGAAGCGAGTTAACTCTTTAACGGTCTTCCTGTTGTAGTCGGTTTAATGTCACAGTCTAAGTTGTGTGTTATGTTTTTAATCATGAACACATCATATTAGACACTGTTTTTTCAAAAACTGTGTTCATCGAAAGTTACAATAACAGACAGACACACATAGACACAGACTGACACACAGTTCACACACACACACACACACACAGACTCCCCCCCCACACACACACAGTTTCCCCCACACACACACGCGCACAGTCTCCCCCTACACACACACAGTCTCCCCCACACACACAGCCCCCCACACACACACTTGATTTGCATCGAGTAGAGACGAGATAAGTCGAGCTGTTACCAGCAGTGGACAACGCTATTCCACATATATGTGTGTGTGTGTGTGTGTGTGTGTGTGTGTGTGTGTGTGTGTTTTGACTGTGTGTGTGTGTGTGTGTTGTTTTAGTGTCTTCTTGCCTCTACTGAAATGTTTTAAATATATTTAAATTTTTTTCCAGCGAGGAGGCGATGAGGAAGGCAGGAACGGCTCACACCAAGTCCAGCAACGACATGGAGAACCACGTCTACGTCAAGGCCAAATCCAGAGTGAGTAGACTCGGCAAGCCCCGCCCACTCTGCTGGTGGCCTAGTCTAAAGCCCCGCCCACTCTGCTGGTGGCCTAGTCTAAAGCCCCGCCCACTCTGCCGGCGGCCTAGTCTAAAGCCCCGCCCACTCTGCCGGCGGCCTAGTCTAAAGCCCCGCCCACTCTGCCGGCGGCCTAGTCTAAAGCCCCGCCCACTCTGCTGGTGGCCTAGTCTAAAGCCCCGCCCACTCTGCTGGTGGCCTAGTCTAAAGCCCCGCCCACTCTGCCGGCGGCCTAGTCTAAAGCCCCGCCCACTCTGCTGGTGGCCTAGTCTAAAGCCCCGCCCACTCTGCTGGTGGCCTAGTCTAAAGCCCCGCCCACTCTGCCGGCGGCCTAGTCTAAAGCCCCGCCCACTCTGCTGGTGGCCTAGTCTAAAGCCCCGCCCACTCTGCTGGTGGCCTAGTCTAAAGCCCCGCCCACTCTGCTGGTGGCCTAGTCTAAAGCCCCGCCCACTCTGCCGGCGGCCTAGTCTAAAGCCCCGCACACTCTGCCAGCAGCCTAGTGTATGTATATATAAGAACATCTGCCTCTGCACCACCAAAGTGAACATAAAATATATAAATATATAAATACATATGACACTGTTGGCAAAACCCACACAATCGACATATAGACACACCTGCAGACGCCATCTTGGGAGTTTGTGATTAATACTGTATGGTGATGTCACCAAGTGGTGTCCCATTTCATAGGGGGGTGTTTTCACCCCTAGCTCTTACCCCTTGGTTTCAAGGGGTAAGGGCTAGGGGTAAGGGCTAGGGGTAAGTGCTAGGGTAAGGGTAAGGGCTAGGGGTAAGTGCTAGGGTAAGGGGCTAGGGTTAAGGGCTAGGGGTAAGGGCTAGGGGTAAGGGCTAGGGGTAAGTGCTAGGGTAAGGGTAAGGGCTAGGGGTAAGTGCTAGGGTAAGGGGCTAGGGGTAAGGGCTAGGGGTAAGGGCTAGGGTTAAGGGCTAGGGGTAAGTGCTAGGGGTAAGGGGTAGGGGCTAGGGGTAAGGGCTAGGGTTAAGGGGCTAGGGGTAAGGGTAAGGGCTAGGGGTAAGTGCTAGGGTAAGGGGCTAGGGTTAAGGGCTAGGGGTAAGGGCTAGGGGTAAGGGCTAGGGTTAAGGGCTAGGGGTAAGGGCTAGGGTTAAGGGCTAGGGGTAAGGGGTAGGGGCTAGGGTTAAGTGCTAGGGTTAAGGGCTAGGGTTAAGGGCTAGGGGTAAGGGCTAGGGGTAAGTGCTAGGGTTAAGGGCTAGGGGTAAGGGCTAGGGGGTAAGATGGAGAAATGGGGTTGAGTCTTGATCTCTGTGGTGAAAGAGAACCGAGCTAACGCGTCTCTCCGTTCCAGGAGGAGTATCTGTCTCTGGTGGCCAGGCTCATCATCCACTTCAGGGACATCCGTAAGTATGTAGATCAGGGTCTACGTAACTCTCAGTCTGTAAGCAGAGTCACACCGTTGGTCTGAGGCTGGGTTCAGACCAGAGCCCGACCGATAAAGGATTAGGAAGGCCGATACGAATGTTTGGTTATTTAAAAATCCGATATGCAGATAATCAGCCGATAAGAAATACAACCGTCCGTTTTTATTTGATATTTTAAATATTCATTCATCAGAATCATTATCAATGATTATTATTTAATTTTTTATCGGCTAGTTTTAATGCCGATACCGATAGATCATAACGCCCCCGTGTCCCACTGAGGTGGCCAGTAGAGGGTGATGAGATGGATCAATTTCACTGTTTACTGCATTTTATTGTTTTTAACTGTCTGCAAGTCAGGAAATGTCTGGTGTGTGTGTGTGTGTGTGTGTCTGTCGTGTGTGTGTGTGTGTGTGTGTGTGTGTGTGTGTCTGTGTCTGTCGTGTGTGTGTGTGTGTGTGTGTGTGTGTGTGTGATTTGTACTATTCTACCTGCTGCACAACAAATGAAGTGACTTGACTGACTGTTGCTAAGGTGATGGGGGGGTGGAGCAGAGGAACCAGGTGGTAGATAACGAGCTCTCAGATCTAACGACCACTAATAACTCGTCTCGTCTCGTTTGCAGACAAGAAGACGCTCGGAGTCCAAGGTGAGTCTG
>JABXJD010000355.1:280000-282500 GCA_013375575.1 Percina caprodes
TCGTATCAGCCGTAAAAAGAGACTGAGTTCGACGGGGAAGCGGTCGGCGTTTCGCAGGCTTGCCAGATGAAGTCAGCTGCGGGATAAAGTGTTTTTTTTTTTATCGGTTGGGATGTTTCTCTGGACTACTTCATCTTCCCTTCAGCTAAACGGACTGTGGCGAGGTTGCATAAGTTACCTGTGGGACTATTATTGGCTGCGGCGTCTCGCCACGCTTCACCTTGCGTCTTTATGTTCTGTTTTCTAATGAGGACTCTGTTCTTTATCCGGACTATTTAAGTTAAATGGATGAACACTTGATCTGTCGGGACATTGGGGTTTTGGGGGTGGGAGTCTTTGAGCATGTTAAATATGTGTGTATGAAGGAGTAGTGGGGCCAATCCTCCTGTAACGCATACCTGTGGGTGAGGCCGGTGTTTATTAACGACGATGTATTTATAATACACGCTGTTAATAACGATGTATTCATAATACACACAGTTAATAACGATGTATTCATAATACACGCTGTTAATAACGATGTATTCATAATACACGCTGTTAATAACGATGTATTCATAATACACGCTGTTAATAACTATGTATTCATAATACACGCTGTTAATAACGATGTATTCATAATACACGCTGTTAATAACGATGTATTCATAATACGCTGTTAATAACGATGTATTCATAATACGCTGTTAATAACGATGTATTCATAATACACGCTGTTAATAACGATGTATTCATAATACACGCTGTTAAATTCATATCTATGGTCTTTCTTTCGTCCATGTACATGTTTATAAAGCCCACTTAAAGGCAGTTAGAGGGTATGAAGGTAAGCAGGTTAGACTGTATTCACCTCATCAGATATCAGATCCGCCTGTTACTTATATTTTGTGTGATGTACTTTTCGCAAACTGTTACACGTTTTGGTTAAAAACAAACATCTTCTGCTACGTTTACACCTCGCATCCACACTACTGCGGCGTTTCCGAGCCCCTAAAACTTTTGGAAAGTGGGGTTCCTGCATGTGCAAAGCAACACCGATCCCAGTACCAGGGCTAACCCGACCCCTTTGGTGGAGAACAGCGTCAACATCGTCCTTCGTTTCTTTTCCAGTTGAATCTGTTCGGTCACACTGCTGGGCTCCAGTCGCGCTTACCCCTCCTCTGCTTGCATGCTTTGCTGTGTGTGTGTGTGTGTGTGTGTGTGTGTGTGTGTGTGAGTGTGTGTCTGTGTGTGTGTCTGTGTCTGTGTGTGTGTGTGTGAAAGCAGGCCCGTGCTCTGCAGCAGCAGCAGGCCCAGCAGGCCCAACAGGCAGCGCAGCAAGCCGCTGCTCAGGCGCAGCTCAACGCAGCGGCTGCAGCCGGTGTTCCTGGACAGGTGAGAGGGCAGCCGCCTCCTGCTTCATGTGTAATAACTGGGGGATCACCAGCCGCCTCCTGCTTCATGTGTAATAACTGGGGGATCACCAGACGCCTCCTGCTTCATGTGTAATAACTGGGGGGGGGGATCACCAGACGCCTCCTGCTTCATGTGTAATAACTGGGGGGGGGATCACCAGACGCCTCCTGCTTCATGTGTAATAACTGGGGGATCACCAGACACTTCTCGATACAATCTCATCACGAATCAAATGGGGGTCTAATTTGATACCCTCCATTCATATTTTAATATCTGATTAATTATGCCTTCTGTCACACATTTTTCTGCAACTTCTTCCGTATTTTCTGCCTGTGTCTTGTATGTAATGGAATCCTAAGGTCGGGTCTGGCGAGTTCAGGTCCGACATTTCTCTGTTAGACGGGTTTGTTTTAGTACATTTCTGGGTATTTTGGGGTTTTGGGAGACTTTGAGTTTTGGGATGTGTGCCTCCTCTCTGCTCACCTGTCCTGTCCTCTGAAGTTGGTGCGTCCTGGGATGCCGATTCCTCCCCGGATGCCTCGAGCCCTGAATCCCTCCATCCCTCCTCCAAACGCTGCTGCTGCCGCCGCCGCCGCCGCTGCCGCCGCCGCCGCTGCTGCCGCCGCCACTGGGGTGGGGGCACAGCAGATGACACAGCAGGTATTTCTCCTCTGCCACGGTCGCTGATTACAGATCGTCATCGTTCAGCCGTGGGGAATAGAGTCCGACCGATACTTACTTATTTTTTAAATATTCATTCACTCTGGGATGTTATTTATCTCCCAGGTCTTTCATAAAGAGCAGGTCTAGACCGGACTCTGGGATGTTATTTATCTCCCAGGTCTTTCCGTAAAGAGCAGGTCTAGACCGGACTCTGGGATGTTATTTATCTCCCAGGTCTTTCCATAAAGAGCCGGTCTAGACCGGACTCTGGGATGTTATTTATCTCCCAGGTCTTTCCATAAAGAGCAGGTCTAGACCGGACTCTGGGATGTTATTTATCTCCCAGGTCTTTCCATAAAGAGCAGGTCTAGACCAGGACTCTGGGATGTTATTTATCTCCCAGGTCTTTCCATAAAGAGCAGGTCTAGACCGGACTCTGGGA
>JABXJD010000355.1:285000-297500 GCA_013375575.1 Percina caprodes
TCACTTGACCTTACCCTAAAGGACTCGACTCCTTCACTTGAACTTACCCTAAAGGACTCGACTCCTTCACTTGACCTTACCCTAAAGGACTCGACTCCTTCACTTGACCTTACCCTAAAGGACTCGACTCCTTCACTTGACCTTACCCTAAAGGACTCGACTCCTTCACTTGAACTTACCCTAAAGGACTCGACTCCTTCACTTGACCTTACCCTAAAGGACTCGACTCCTTCACTTGACCTTACCCTAAAGGACTCGACTCCTTCACTTGACCTTACCCTAAAGGATATGTTGCATTTATTGAAGGTAAAGAAATACAGTGAAACCTCCTTGAACTGAGACTTTACCTGTAACTTCTTTTCCCGCCTCCGTTCAGGAAGTTTTAAAGGTCACTGTGCTACTCCAGCAGCTGCTTCTCCTCCTGTGATTGGCTAATTCTTTTCTCGTCCAATCACTTTCTTCCATAGGCACAGCAGCAGCATCAGATGATGTCATCACCTTCACCTGTGCAGGTGCAGACTCCTCAGTCGATGCCCCCCCCTCCCCAGCCGTCGCCTCAACCCCCAAACTCACAGCCCAACTCAGTCAGGTACAACAAGTTCTTCAATTCATTTTTTTATAGTATCAAGACACAGATAGAGCAGGTCTAGACCACTCTATAATTTACAGATAGAGCAGGTCTAGACCACTCTATAATCTACAGATAGAGCAGGTCTAGACCACTCTATAATCTACAGATAGAGCAGGTCTAGACCACTCTATAATTTACAGATAGAGCAGGTCTAGACCACTCTATAATCTACAGATAGAGCAGGTCTAGACCACTCTATAATTTACAGATAGAGCAGGTCTAGACCACTCTATAATCTACAGATAGAGCAGGTCTAGACCACTCTATAATCTACAGATAGAGCAGGTCTAGACCGCTCTATAATCTACAGATAGAGCAGGTCTAGACCACTCTATAATTTACAGATAGAGCAGGTCTAGACCACTCTATAATTTACAGATAGAGTAGGTTCTTCTCGACCTGTAAATTATAAAGACCCAACAAAGCATTTAGTGTGACAGTGGCAAGTAAAGACTTCCCTTTAGGGAGAAGCCTGGGACAGACCCAGGTTCTTGGTGGGCGGAGTCGGTTGGGGGGGTGATGAACAGAGGCAATAACAGTCACAGTAAAGATAATGGAACAGTGACTAGAAATAGTAGTAGTTGTACTTGGTGTAGCTGGGCACTAAAAGGCGTAGCAGGGTGTAGCAGGATAAAGCAGGGCGTAGCAGGGTGTAGCAGGGCACTGCAGGGTGTAGCAGGGCGCTGAACAGGACCACGGGGACAGCTGCACCATGATTTAGGTACCACCCTGATCCAAGGAAAACTCCGGTGTGAGAAAACATAAGGACACCGGGGGATAACTCCCCAGGACTCAGTAACAAGCATATCTGGGACAGGATGCACACAGAAGGGAGAGGAGAGGAGAGAGGGGCTTGGTGGGTCCAAGGAAGTCCCCCGGCAGTCTGGAACTATAACAGCAGAACTAAGAGGTGGTGCAAGGCAGACCTGAAAGTATTAATATGAAAGCCGGTTTATAAAAAGTACTTCCTGTCTCCAGCTCTGGTCCCACTCCGTCTCCGGGGGGTTTCCAGCCCAGCCCCTCCCCTCAGCCCTCACAGAGCCCCGCCACCGCCAGGACCCCCCAGAACTACGGAGTCCCGTCTCCTGGACCGCTCAATACTCCAGGTGAGTGCTGGAAGAAGTATTAAGATTACTGCAGTAAAAGTACTATTACCACACTGTAAAAATACTCTGTTACAGTAATACAGTATTAGGGACCACTAAGGTCTATATAAAGAGACTTCAGATACAGTATTAGGGACCACTAAGGTCTATATAAAAGAGACTTCAGATACAGTATTAGGGGACCACTAAGGTCTATATAAAAGAGACTACAGATACAGTATTAGGGACCACTAAGGTCTATATAAAAGAGACTTCAGATACAGTATTAGGGGACCACTAAGGTCTATATAAAGAGACTTCAGATACAGTATTAGGGACCACTAAGGTCTATATAAAGAGACTTCAGATACAGTATTAGGGACCACTAAAGTCTATATAAAGAGACTTCAGATACAGTATTAGGGGACCACTAAGGTCTATATAAAGAGACTTCAGATACAGTATTCGGGACCACTAAGGTCTATATAAAGAGACTTCAGATACAGTATTAGGGACCACTAAGGTCTATATAAAGAGACTTCAGATACAGTATTAGGGACCACTAAGGTCTATATAAAGAGACTTCAGATACAGTATTAGGGACCACTAAGGTCTATATAAAGAGACTTCAGATACAGTATTAGGGACCACTAAGGTCTATATAAAGAGACTTCAGAAACAGTATTAGGGACCACTAAGGTCTATATAAAGAGACTTCAGAAACAGTATTAGGGACCACTAAGGTCTATATAAAGAGACTTCAGATACAGTACTAGGGGACCACTAAGGTCTATATAAAGAAACTTCAGATACAGTATTAGGGACCACTAAGGTCTATATAAAAGAGACTTCAGATACAGTATTAGGGACCACTAAGGTCTATATAAAGAGACTTCAGATACAGTATTAGGGACCACTAAGGTCTATATAAAGAGACTTCAGATACAGTATTAGGGGACCACTAAGGTCTATATAAAGAGACTTCAGATACAGTATTAGGGGACCACTAAGGTCTATATAAAGAGACTTCAGATACAGTATTAGGGGACCACTAAGGTCTATATAAAAGAGACTTCAGATACAGTATTAGGGACCACTAAGGTCTATATAAAGAGACTTCAGATACAGTATTAGGGGACCACTAAGGTCTATATAAAGAGACTTCAGATACAGTATTAGGGGACCACTAATTATACTTACTTATTATAATTATTATTATTAGGTAACCCCAGCTCGGTGATGAGTCCGGCGGGGGCCACGTCTGTGGAGGACCAGCAGTACATGGAGAAACTCAAACAGTTGTCTAAATACATCGAGCCTCTGCGCCGGATGATCAACAAGATTGACAAAAATGAAGGTTTGTAGTCTCCTACATGTCCTGATGGGAGTGAGACCATCGGGACATTTCCTCAGGGGGACATTTCCTCCAGGGGACATTTCCTCAGGGGGACATTTCCTCCGGGGGACATTTCCTCAGGGGGACAAACACCGCTGCCCTGGCAGGGTTGTTTGGCAAGGCAGCTTTAACTGGACGCTGCATCAGGGCCATTCAAAAAGATTCAAATAGTGAAAGTTACAGGGCAGCGGGAGAAAGTCACCATTAAAGAGCCGCTAGAAACTGTCAAAATAAAATACTAATATAGAAGTTACAGTGCTGTATGAGAAATTAAAGTTTATTTTTGTTTATTTTAATATTTAAAATGTAAATAAAAGTTTTTTTAAGGCGCTTTAAAGACAAAACAAGTGATGATTTACTGAGAAAATCAAAGTTAAATAATGATCTTCATCATTAGAGGTTATTAGATATGAATAATAATTAAAAGATGTTGTTGTTGACAGACAGAAAGAAAGACCTGAGTAAGATGAAGAGTCTGTTAAACATCCTGACTGATCCAAACACCAGGTAACACACACACACACACACACACACACACACACACGCAGACACACACACACGCAGACACACAAACACACACACACAAAAGTTCAGTCATTGATTGGTGTGTGTGTGTGTGTGTGTGTGTGTGTGTGTGTGTGTGTGTGTGTGTGTGTGTGTGTGTGTGTGTGTGTGTGTGTGTGTGTGTGTGTGTGTCCTGCAGGTGTCCTCTGAAGACGCTGCAGAAGTGTGAAATTGCTTTAGAGAAGCTGAAGAACGACATGGCCGTGGTGAGAACTTCTAATTATAAAAAAGAATAACGTCATTTGTTTGAATAAAGGTTTGAAGTTTGAATAAACAGTTTTGTGTGTGCTGTTCCAGCCGACCCCCCCTCCCCCCCCAGTGCCCACCAAGCAGCAGTACCTGTGTCAGCCGCTGCTGGACGCCGTCATGGCCAACATCCGCCGCCTGTCTTCAACCACTCTCTGCACGGACCTTCGCCCCCGCCATGACCGCCATCCACGGGCCGCCCATCACGTACGTCTGCTCCACATCTGCACCACATCTGCACATAGTCTGCTCCACATCTGCACCACATCTGCACATAGTCTGCTCCACATCTGCACATAGTCTGCTCCACATCTGGACATAGTCTGCTCCACATCTGCACATAGTCTGCTCCACATCTGCACCACATCTGCACATAGTCTGCTCCACATCTGCACATAGTCTGCTCCACATCTGCACATAGTCTGCTCCACATCTGCACATAGTCTGCTCCACATCTGGACATAGTCTGCTCCACATCTGGACATAGTCTGCTCCACATCTGCACATAGTCTGCTCCACATCTGCACATAGTCTGCTCCACATCTGCACATAGTCTGCTCCACATCTGCACATAGTCTGCTCCACATCTGCACCACATCTGGACATAGTCTGCTCCACATCTGGACATAGTCTGCTCCACATCTGCACATAGTCTGCTCCACATCTGCACCACATCTGGACATAGTCTGCTCCACATCTGGACATAGTCTGCTCCACATCTGCACATAGTCTTCTCCACATCTGCACATAGTCTGCACCACATCTGCACATAGTCTGCTCCACATCTGCATCACATCTGCACATAGTCTGCTCCACATCTGCATCACATCTGCACATAGTCTGCTCCACATCTGCATCACATCTGCACATAGTCTGCTCCACATCTGCACATAGTCTGCACCACATCTGCACATAGTCTGCTCCACATCTGCACCACATCTGCACATAGTCTGCTCCACATCTGCACCACATCTGCACATAGTCTGCTCCACATCTGCACAGTCTGCTCCACATCTGCACATAGTCTGCTCCACATCTGCACATAGTCTGCTACACATCTGGACATAGTCTGCACCACATCTGGACATAGTCTGCACCACATCTGGACATAGTCTGCACCACATCTGGACATAGTCTGCACCACATCTGCACATAGTCTGCTCCACATATGCACATAGTCTGCTCCACATCTGTACCACATCTGGACATAGTCTGCTCCACATCTGCACATAGTCTGCTCCACATCTGCACATAGTCTGCTCCACATCTGGACATAGTCTGCTCCACATCTGGACATGGTCTGCTCCACATCTGGACATGGTCTGCTCCACATCTGCACCACATCTGCACATAGTCTGCTCCACATCTGGACATAGTCTGCTCCACATCTGCACATAGTCTGCACCACATCTGCACATAGTCTGCTCCACATCTGGACATAGTCTGCTCCACATCTGGACATAGTCTGCTCCACATCTTTACATAGTCTGCACCACATCTGTCTCGTGATTTTATCTCCTGGTGTTGTGTCCCCTGATGTTTTGTCCTCTGGTGTCTTGATGTTTTGTCCTCTGGTCTCCTGATGTTTTGTCCCCTGGTGTCCAGCGGTCCCAACGTCTCCGGGAGGAAGAGGAAGCAGGAGGAGGACGAGCGTCAGACCATCCCCAACATCCTGCAGGGCGAGGTGGCCCGCCTGGACGTCAAATTCCTGGTGAACCTGGACCCGTCCTTCTGCAGCAACAACGGCACCGTGCACCTCGTCTGCAAACTGGGTAAATACAGACGGTTACCATGGTTACCGTGTCTCGTCCTTCCTCCGGGGCACACACAGCCTGTATCCAAAGACGCCACCGTGTCTCCACTTCCTCCCACTGCCCGTCCCGGGTTGAGCAACTCGTAGAATTTTTGATGCACAAAAATAACTTTTAGCCCCAATAAATAATAAATGGTGCGTTCACTTGAAACTAGTAAACCTCGTGGTGCATTCAACGTTGTAAAATACCCTTTCGTTGTTTTTTTAAAGTATCGTTTTAACACCGATATTGGGGGAAAACAAACGATACCCAACATTAGTAAACACACAAAGTCCCGAGGGCGTAGAGACGTCATCAGCTCTCTGAACTGTGTCTGTGTGTGTGTGTGTGTGTGTGTGCGTGCGTGTGTGTGTGTGTGTGTGTGTGCATGTGCGTGTGTGCGTGTCTGTGTGTGCGTGTGTGTGTGTGTGTGCGTGTCTGTCTGTGTGTGTGTGTCTGTGTGTGTCTGTGTGTGTGTGTGTCTGTGTGCGTGTGTGTGTGTGTGTGCGTGTCTGTGTGTGTGTGTGTGTGTTGTTCCAGATGATAAGAACCTCCCCAGCGTTCCTCCTCTGCAGCTCAGCGTTCCTGCTGATTACCCCGACCAGAGTCCTTACTGGGCCGACGACGGGGACCAGTACGGTGAGACACACACACACCTCTACACACACACCTCTACACACATACACCTCTACACACATACACCTCTACACACATACACCTCTACACACACACCTCTACACACATACACCTCTACACACACACCTCTACACACACACCTCTACACACACACCTCTACACACACACACCTCTACACACACACACACACACACACACCTCTACATACACACGCACACACACACCTCTACACGCGCACACACACACACACACACACATACACCTCTACACACACACGCACACACACACCTCTACACACACACACCTTTAGACACAGCTAATATACACACAGACGTTATAAACGTAAACAGTGTAAATGTTGATTAGACAAAAGAGAGAAAAATAACCAGTCCAACAACATCTTGCCCCCCCCTCCCCCCCCCCCAGCAGGTGCGAACAGCTTCCTGCAGACGGTCCACAGGAACATGACGTCCAAGCTGCTGCAGCTTCCTGACAAACACTCGGTGACGGAGCTGCTCAACACCTGGGCCCAGAGCGTCCGCCAGGCCTGTCTGTCAGCCGCATAAGCCCCGCCCACTTCCTGTCTCAACTGCTGCACACACAGTAACTCCTCCCCTCCCCTTAATGTAACCTACAGGACAGATGTTCATCATCAGGGAGAAACAAGCTGTAATGTTACCCTACAGCACAGATGTACATCATCAGGGAGAAATCAACTCAGATTATTATTTTAAGTGTGTGACAACATTATGGGATGGATCCCTACAGAGATAGACCTTCTAGTTAAACATGGAGTCTGGTGGAGATATGCTGCTCTATACACGCTAAAAGTAGTGATTATTAACATGGAGTCTGGTGGAGATATGCTGCTCTATACACGCTAAAAGTAGTGATTATTTACATGGAGTCTGGTGGAGATATGCTGCTCTATACACGCTAAAAGTAGTGATTATTAACATGGAGTCTGGTGGAGATATGCTGCTCTATACACGCTAAAAGTAGTGATTATTTACATGGAGTCTGGTAGAGATATGCTGCTTTATACACACTAAAAGTAGTGATTATTTACATGGAGTCTGGTGGAGATATGCTGCTCTATACACACTAAAAGTAGTGATTATTTACATGGAGTCTGGTGGAGATATGCTGCTCTATACACGCTAAAAGTAGTGATTATTTACATGGAGTCTGGTGGAGATATGCTGCTCTATACACGCTAAAAGTAGTGATTATTTACATGGAGTCTGGTGGAGATATGCTGCTCTATACACACTAAAAGTAGTGATTATTTACATGGAGTCTGGTGGAGATATGCTGCTTTATACACGCTAAAAGTAGTGATTATTTACATGGAGTCTGGTGGAGATATGCTGCTCTATACACGCTAAAAGTAGTGATGATTTACATGGAGTCTGGTGGGTTTGGTGATGGTGATTTCTGTTTCATGTTAAACTAAAAGGTCTCTCCCTGTAGAGACTCCGTCTGACGCCCGTCTCTCTGTTCACAGACACTACAGCTGGAGCCAACGTTACCGGGCGGCTCCGCGTCAAACGGCTGCGTCCCCTTCGCTACCTGCTGGACTTTTCTCCGTCTCAAAGAAAGGAAGACAGAGCTGTTGTTCCCCACGCTCATCTTAGTCCCTGAACATCCCAACATTATTCCTGATGCATTCTGGATGAAAAAAAGACCTCCTACAGCACGAGAGCAAATTTGAGCAGCTTGTAAATAACAAACTCAACAAGTCCGGCTGTCATTTATCCTGATATATACTCCGCTCCTTGAATGCAACACATTGTGCTTCGGTTTCTTCTTCTTCTGTTTGAGATGTGATTTCAGTTTTGTACCACAGAAGAAACTGTCTGACTTTGCTTTTCAGAGTGAAAATATAAATGTATTTTTTTGCTATCATAAATAAATGAAAAACTTTTCAGTTCAACTTTTTAAATCTAAAAATCTGTTTCAGTCACTGAAAGGTAAATATTCAGGTTACACTTGAAGGCGTCTTCATAAGAGGACGCGCAGCAACTAGCAAAGACACCGCGACATAGGGCCCTTTAAGGGACGGAGAGAGAGGAGAGAGAGAGAGAGAGAGACAGACACAGTGAGACAGTGTGACGGCCCTCTAAAATGTCTAAAATCCAGAGCAGATTTCTGACTCATATTTTATAATAATGTGCCTCTGGGTAAGAAGCTGGATCTGGACTTGGCCAGAAGTTAGGTGGGGTCTGAGGAGAGGAGGAGGTCTGGGGGGGGTCTGAGGAGAGGAGGAGGTCTGGGGGGGGTCTGAGGAGAGGAGGAGGTGTGGGCGGGGTCTGAGGACAGGAGGTCTGGGGGGGGTCTGAGGAGAGGAGGAGGTCTGGGGGTTTGAGGAGAGGAGGAGGTCTGAGGGGGGGGTCTGAGGAGAGGAGGAGGTCTGGGGGTCTGAGGGGTCACGTGACGGGCTGGGAGTCATAGTTCCACTGTCTCCACACTTGACGTCATGTCTGCCGTAGTTAATATATCAGTTAGTAAATAAATAAGTTCAAATGAGACAAAAATATTTTATTATCTTCAAATTAAATGATACAAAAGTTGTCGTTTCTATGACAGTAAAAATGACAGATTCTCACATTATTCAAGGTGTGAGTGTGTGTGTGTGAGTGTGTGTGTGTGTGTGTCAGAAGCTGAGGGAGAAGGTTTTGTACGACAGGTTGGTGAAGACGTCGATGTGATCGCTGCTCCCCCCCACGGTCAGCACCTGCAACAGGAAACATTGTTTACTATCCTCCCGCCGTGTGTGTGTGTGTGTGTGTGTGTGTGTGTGTGTGTGTGTGTGTGTGTGTGTGTGTAGACCAACCCGGTGCTCCGTGCTGTTGGTGTTGATCTGCAGCGTGTTGAGGCTCTGAGGCGTGCACGGGATCTGAGCTTTCACCTCGCCACCCAGCAAACAGTGAGACACAAACGGCCCCTCACCCACAGCCAGGATCTGAGAGGGGGAGGGAGGGGGGAGAGAGGGAGGGGAGAGAGAGGGGGAGGTAAACATATCTTCTAAGCAAGCCACAAAAACATGAGAAAGCAAATGTCTAAAAAGTAAATAACATGGAGAAGCAATACCAGGTAAAACCAGCCCCCCCCCCCCATGTTCTCTTCCCCCCGTCTCACCATGTTTCACCCCGGGTCTCACCATGTCCTGGTAGAGGCGGCCTGTCTCTGGCAGCCCGCCAGCGGGAAGACGGAGGTCGGAGACAGCGAGCGGAGATGCCACAGAGACAGAGACGGTCCACCGCCACACAGCTGCAACAGACAACATGTTGCTATGACAACCGCTCCGATAACAGCATCAACAGGTAGCCATGACGACTACTCTGATAACATCAACATGTTGCTATGACGAGGAGAGTTGGTTACCATCCAGTCGGAGTCCGTGGTCAAACAGCTGATCCATTTGCCGAACTGGGGCCGCGCACAGCTCTGGAACACATGGTGGACACATGGTGGACACATGAACACATGGTGGAGACATGGTGGAGACATGAACACATGGTGGAGACATGGTGGACACATGAACACATGGTGGACACATGAACACATGGTGGACACATGAACACATGGTGGACACATGAACACATGGTGGACACATGGTGGACACATGAACACATGGTGGACACATGGTGGAGACATGAACACATGGTGGAGACATGGTGGACACATGAACACATGGTGGAGACATGGTGGAGACATGAACACATGGTGGAGACATGGTGGACACATGGTGGACACATGGTGGACACATGGTGGAGACATGAACACATGGTGGAGACATGGTGGAGACATGGTGGACACATGAACACATGGTGGAGACATGGTGGACACATGAACACGTGGTGGACACATGGTGGAGACATGGTGGAGACATGGTGGAGACATGGTGGACACATGAACACGTGGTGGACACATGGTGGAGACAAGGTGGAGACATGGTGGACACATGAACACGTGGTGGACACACGTCCATCAGCTACACCTTGGATATTTGACTATTATTAAATTAATTATTATTATTATTATTATTATTATTAGATATAAATGAAGTGAATGCGTTCCTCACCTCGTACTTGTAGATCTCGACGCAGTGGACCGACTGTCCCGTCCTGCTGTCTGAACACATCACGTCATTATTGATACGAATGATACAACTACAGCGTTGTCATAGCAACACGGACGCCATCACTCACCCCACATCCTCACCGCTCCGTCCTCCCCCCCCGACAGGATCTCTGCCTCCCTCTCTCTCACGCTCACACAGTGGATGTAGTCCGAGTGGCCCTGCAGGACCGCCTGCACACAGGGGACACACACAGACCAGGTAACACACACAGACCAGGTAACACACACAGACCAGGTAACACACACAGACCAGGTAACACACACAGACCAGGTCACACACACAGACCAGGTCACACACACAGACCAGGTCACACACACAGACCAGGTAACACACACACAGACCAGGTAACACACACAGACCAGGTCACACACACAGACCAGGTAACACACACAGACCAGGTCACACACACAGACCAGGTCACACACACAGACGAGGTAACACACACAGACCAGGTAACACACACAGACCAGGTCACACACACAGACCAGGTCACACACACAGACCAGGTCACACACGCAGACCCACACACAGACCAGGTAACACACACAGACCAGGTAACACACACAGACCCACACACAGACCAGGTAACACACACAGACCCACACACAGACCAGGTAACACACACAGACCAGGTAACACACACAGACCAGGTAACACACACAGACCAGGTCACACACACAGACCAGGTCACACACACAGACCAGGTCACACACACAGACCAGGTCACACACACAGACCAGGTCACACACACAGACCAGGTAACACACGCAGACCCACACACAGACCAGGTAACACACACAGACCAGGTAACACACACAGACCCACACACAGACCAGGTAACACACACAGACCCACACACAGACCAGGTAACACACACAGACCAGGTCACACACACAGACCAGGTAACACACGCAGACCCACACACAGACCAGGTAACACACACAGACCAGGTAACACACACAGACCAGGTAACAGGTCCTGACCTTGAAGACGCCCTGCTCGAGGTCCAGGATGTGGACGTTGTTGTCTCCTCCTCCGATGACCAGACTGTTGTCCTGAGATATATAAAGTTATATAATATGTTATATATAATATATAAAGTTATATATTTATGTATTTTATATAATATAATGATATAATATAATGTCTCACGCGGGGGTTGATGATCATGGCGTTGATCTCTGGGATCTCCAGACTGGATCTGGGGACAGAAACCAAAGACCTCAGGGACTCAGGCAGCAGTCTGCTCCTTTATTATAGGAAGGAAGGAAGGAAGGAAGGAAGGAAGGAAGGAAGGAAGGAAGGAAGGAAGGAAGGAAGGAAGGAAGGAAGGAAGGAAGGAAGGAAGGAAGGAAGGAAGGAAGGAAGGAAGGAAGGAAGGAAGGAAGGAAGGAAGGAAGGAAGGGTCTCTCACTTGTAGTTGGGTCTTTTTGTCCACAGCGGTTTGGCGTTCTGGAGGAAACAACGTTAGGATCAGATATCAACGTTCCCCGAAACACTCAGACCTAGAACCTGGACCCCCTATGTCCCTGCTGGACCCCCTATGTCCCTGCTGGACCCCCTATGTCCCTGCTGGACCCCCTATGTCCCTGCTGGACCCCCTATGTCCCTGGACTATCCTACACATTAGGCTACACTCTGTCCCGCTAGACTCGATTCTCCTGCACATTAGTCCTTATACAAGCCGCTGTGTGTGTCGGTGTGTGTGTGTGTGTGTGTGTGTGTGTGTGTGTGTGTGTTGGACCTTCTTAACGAGCTCGTTCCAGCTCCAGCAGCTGATCTCTCCGTTTCCTGCGCTGAGGAGCTGAGACTCGGTGGAGAGGAGCGAGAACACCGGACCGTCGTGGGCTGGAAGATAAAAGTTAATAACACAAAATATAATCAGCGTCCTCTGGTGGACAGACTATGCAACGCCATCACTAACAGGGACGTTGTAGAGCGTCCTCTGGTGGACAGACTATGCAACGCCATCACTAACAGGGACGTTGTAGAGCGTCCTCTG
>JABXJD010000355.1:302500-315000 GCA_013375575.1 Percina caprodes
TGGCCAACACACACACACACACACGCACACAGACATACACATGCACACAGACACACACAGACATACACACACACACAACACACACAACACACAACTGGCCAACACACACACACACACACACGCACACAGACACACAGACATACACATGCACACAGACACACACACACACACACACACACACACACAGACATAGACATACACACACACACACACACACACACACACACCCTAGCCAATCAGAGGCCGGGGAGGGCGGGCCATCCCGTCGCCGTCCTAGGATCCGCCGCGTCGCCTCCGCTCCGGCAGCAGCGGCAGCGGCAGGAAGTATGTTGTCGAGTCGGCGGTAGAGAGGCGGCGGAGAGGGGAAACAGCCAAGAGCCAAAAGTCGGCGTTTGAAGAGGAGGGGGAGAAAATAAAACATGCCGAATCCGTGAAACTTGAACGATTTTGCATCTCCACGCTTCGCATCGTTCACCGTGCGGGCGCAGAGGCCGATTGAGGGGTAAGTGTGGAGCGGAAAATAAGCTCGAAAAGGAGGGGTTTTTTTCCAGTCAACGGCCGGGGCCGCGAGATCTTTGTGCTTCGGGCTAGCTGCAGGGATGCTAACCTGCCCTCGCGCTCACCCACACACACTTCCTGCGCTTCAACACATCTCAGTCGTGTTACCAACTCCTTTAGCTTCGTTTTCGGGTTGTTTGTTGCTTTTGTTTACCATTTCCAACTTCCGTTTTTACCCTCCTTTCTCTCCTCTCGGGGGGTTGCTAACTAGCTACATGCTAACTAGCGTTAGCGCGGCCCGCGAATCTTCACTTCGTCTTTCGCGTCATAAACACAAAACGCTGCTTTTTAACACAGCCTACGTTCATTAACGCGACTCGTAGTGTTGTGTGCGTGCTGTTTTTAGCGGCTATCTGCACCACGTAGTCGTAGCCAGCGGGTTGTGTTTGTGGGGTTAAATTAAAAATGCTAACCCGTTAGCATGTTAGCATGGGGGAAAATGGCTTGCCGCTCGAAAGCCATTTTCCGATGAAATGGGGTCTCAGTGAAAGTGGGCCGACGGCTGCAGGTGTTGTCCCTCCATCGTGTCGGCAATGCATCGCCAACACTGGCCGCTTTTACACAGCCTACCCCCCGTCTTCAGCTCCTCTTTCCCGGCCGCGCTCGGGCATCGCTCCCCCGGTTAAATGTAGGGAGACGTCCCGAAGCAAATGTCCGCCGTGTTTTCGGTGAAGATGCCCCGCTTTTGTCCCGATAGATGCATGCATACTGGGGCTGAAGACGGGCCAAGGTCAGGGAGCCCTGCTGCGGCTGTGCTGCCTCTCTCGGTGTCACAGAAACTGTTATTAGAAGCAGTGAAATGTCAGTTTTTCTGAGTGTAATGCCGAGTATTTGCGGCTGGTTGTTAATGAAAACAACGCGTGTGTGTGTGCACAGACCCGGGTTATTTTAATATTTCTGCACGGTGTGTGTGTGTGTGTGTGTGTGTGTGTGTGTGTGTGAGAGAATCCACCGGAGGCACTTTGACCCCCCCATGCAACAGTGAAACGTGTCCACTGTGTTTGTGCATTAAAGCAGTTTAATGAGGTAGTTTCTCTTTTTGTTGTGATTCGGTTTGTTGACATTATCATGAGCTTGAGAGGAAGAACAAAAAGAGAGAGAGGGAGAGAGGGAGGGAGGGATTTGATTGGCTGCTGTTGGGAGCTCGAGCTGCAGAGATGAAAGGATTACTTGTCAACTATTAATTACTCATCCAGCTAATTTGATAATCGATGAATCAGTTGGAGTCATTTTTAATGTAAAACCAGGCAACCTGTGTGACGTCGGCCTGTTAAATGTTCTGTTGAGGTTTCTCTCCTCTGGGACCAGAACCTGAATATCTCTGAGTTGTGGATTAAATAATTAAAACATTTGAATGTAGAAAAAAACAGTTTATTGGAAATTACAATTTACACTCTGTTAGTAATCACTACACACACACACACGCTTCACACACACAGGACCTAATCATGCACTAATGGAGAGATGTCACAATGGAGGGGGGGGCTGCCAGCTGGACCAGCGCCCTCAGCAGTGGGGGTACGGTGCCTTGCTCAAGGGCACCTGGCAGGAGGTGAAGGGGCATCTCTCCAGCTACCGATCCTCACTCCGTACTTTGGTCCGTTCGGGGACTTGGACCCGCGACCCTCCGGTTCCCAAACCAACTCCCTGGCTGAGCTGCTGCCCCCCCCACATCAGGAAAATAACAAAACAAGATATTATGGATGTTACGATTAGCATCCAAGTGACAGATGTTGAAAATAAGTGGAATTTAAAACAATAAATTAATAAAAACAAAAACAAGGAGACAAACAGAAAAAAGCGGAAAGACGAGACATTTGCAGACGTAATCTTCGGCTTTTTGGGGAAACGCGTTTCAGAGACCAGACAACTCATCATCCATCCAGGAAAACAGCCTGTTAGGACTGCTCACAAAATGAATTGGAGAAAAAAAGCATAAAAAACGTCAAAGTGGTAAACGTTGAAAAAAAAGTGGATTAAAAAAACTTGAAAAATAGACCAAAACGTTTCACTTTTCTCAAAGTTTCTAAAAACCTTTAAAAAACTTTTTAATAATACCTATTTTTGTTGTTAAAAACCCAGAAATTCTGGATTATTTGGAGGATGTTGAGTGGATCACCGTTTGTTTCAAATGCATAAAATTAAAAAATTTCAATAAAAGTAATCATTAATTTTACGTGGATTCCAAACAACGTACATCCACGCATTCATGTTATTTTGGGACAATTTTGATCAAAGAAACACATAATTCTAATATAAAATTAGTCAAATTTGACTTTGAAGTTCAGTCTGCTGCTCCCAGACTGGCCCTGTCGTCTCTTTTAAAAATGATATGAAAACTTGTCTGTTTAAGAAGGCTTTTGGTTGATGGGTTTTTGCTAGTGTCATTTTAATTTTATATATTTATATACATTTCATACTGCTTGTTTTTATTTACTCTTTTGTACGGCACTTTGTGATTTTTATCTGAGAAAAGCGCTTTATAAATAAACTTTACTTACTTACTTACCCACGGACAACACAAGGCTTGAGATATGAATATATGATAATTATTCATCATTAAGCTGTGGACAGAACGAGACATTAGGGGACGTCTCAAAAAGACTCAAATGTTGAAAAAATAACCAGAAAATAAACATAAGCGTAGAACAAAAGTGGAAGTTTTGTGAAAGTTTTCATTCTTGCGAGGAAATGACGCTCAGTCAGTCTCAATGTGAGGAAACGTCAAATCTGGATTATTTTGACAGATGTTGTAATATAAATAACAATAATTCATAATTTTGCCCCCCCCCCATATTGCAGGGAATGATTTTTCATAATTTTCATTGAAACATGAATCAAAATGTACGGTATCATGTAGAGTGACTGCTGCGAGGCTGTGTCCCAAACCAAGATGTCCTCTGTAGGACGGGTGCGTAGGCCGGGACGGGGTGCCTGGGACAGGATGATTGGGGTGCGTGGGCCAGGACAGGGTGAGTAGGCCGGCACGGGGTGCGTGGGCCGGGACGGGGTGCGTGGGACGGGACAGGGTGAGTGGGACGGGACGGGACGGGGTGCCTGGGACAGGATGATTGGGGTGCGTGGGCCGGGACGGGATGAGTAGACCGGCACGGGGTGCGTGGGCTGGGGTGCGTGGGCCGGGACGGGGTGAGTGGGCCGGGACGGGGTGCGTAGGCAGGGACGGGGTGCCTGGGACAGGATGATTGGGGTGCAGAGGCTGGGACGGGGTGCGTGGGCTGGGACGGGGTGCGTAGGCCGGGACGGGGTGCCTGGGACAGGATGATTGGGGTGCAGAGGCTGGGACGGGGTGCGTGGGCTGGGACGGGGTGCGTAGGCCGGGACGGGGTGCCTGGGCCGGGACGTCTCTGCAGCACCACAGTTACAATATTCTTCACCAAATACCTCGATGTCCATCGTTGGTGCTTTAACTAAATGTTGTTCACACAGTGAGGTTGTTGAGGAAAAAGCAAGTTGGAGGATAGTAGAGTATTGTCCCCATGTTGTCTTCATATTGTCCCCATGTTGCCCTCATGTTGTCCTCATGTTGTCCCCATGTTGTCCCCATGTTGCCCTCATGTTGCCCTCATGTTGCCCCCATGTTGTCCCCATGTTGTCCTCATCTTGCCCTCATGTTGCCCTCATGTTGTCCTCATGTTGTCCCCATGTTGTCCTATATCAATGTTCTTTTTAATTCCCCAAAATAACATGATTGATTCCACACAACGCTCTTTGCCAAGTACAAATCTCTACTTTCATTAATTTTGGGGCGTCTTATTCAATTTTATAGCATTTGAAACCAAATTGAAGTGTTTTTGAAATAGTATTGAGAGTAAAAGTTGACATATTCCAGTCTGTGATTATCATCAACATCCATTCCTTTAATTTTAGTCTCAATAATTCCTAATTTCTGCTTTTCTAACTCAAACATTAGGTATAATTTCCTATAAATGAGGTTTATTGACCATAAATTCCAAAAATAACTAAAATTAAAGTTACAGGAAATCATCACAGGTCGGATTCGAACCCTGGACCTCTGCATCCGGCATAACCCTCTCAGTACATGTGCGCCCGCTCTACCGCTGGACCCACCCGGCACATTATTTATCTTTTTAATGATTGTCATTTAATCTGCTTCCCAAGTCCTTCCTCCTGCCGGGGGGGGTAGATGGTGTTGATGCCCTCTTCTCTCCCCCGAGGCCTCTCTGTCTGCAGCTCGTGGTGATGAGTAACGAGCTCTAGAGTTTTTTATATATATATATATATATATATATATCTCTATCTCTATCTCTATCTCTATATATCTCCCCTCAGGTAGTAACTGTTGAGTAACGTCTGATTTATTTCTTAACACATCAAGCATCAATCACACAGACAAAAATACCTAACCTAAAGACAAACATCTGCGTCTCCACGGCAACAACTAGAACAGCTTCCTGTTTCCTCAGGTCAGATGTTGAGTTGTTGAAGGCTGACATGTCCGATTGTTTTGGTCGACACTGAAGGCACCGCGTAACGTAGCTGCTGTTTCCTACTTTTCCTAAAAAGGTAACCATGCTTTCACTGGGGGGGGGGGATACCTCCTTGTCTGTGTTGCCATGGCAACGATTGATTCTGACATCTTTGTTTTGCTACGACTGTAAAGCTAAACTGTCCCGCCGCTGAGATCAAGTATGGTCACGTGACTGCACGGCGCCGTTTGATTGGTGGTGATCTCCGGGCGCCTCCTGATACCCAGAGGCCGATCATCGATGCATTTTAGGGACATTTCCATGCATGATTTTTTAATTTTTTTTATGTTTTAATATACACGTAGATCTGAGTTTTCTACTAAATCCGGAGATTAATCTCCTTTTCTAATATTTTATTAGAGAAAAAGCTTTTATTGTCACAAATATGACTTTCTATGAACAACGCAATAATCAACGCACAAGTATAGTCTGTGAAAAATAAACGAGTCTTTCTATGTAAAGCTGCTCTTACTCAATTACATAAAATCCTCCTGTTATTGGTAGTATTATTAATAATAATAATAATAATAATAATTAATAAGCAGCCTATCCCTGACACAGACAGACGCTGCTTGCATTTCAACACATTGTGCTAAAAGTATGGCTTGGAAATCTGCTCCGTACACACAAAACTGCAATATATGAGGTAGAAAAGTACACAGAAACATAACAAAAGTACACAGAAACATAACAATGCTACAATAAAATCATAGAAGTAGACAAACAGTGAAGGTTTTAACCCCGCTGTCGTCCTCCGGGTCAAAAAGGGACAGAAATGTGACGTTTTCGTCCCTTTTTCAGACTTTTTGTAGTTTCCACTACCACCACCTTACTAGTTTTATACTTTCTGGAATTCATGGTCAATAACCCTCATTTATATAGAATTATACCTAATATTAGAGTTAAAGAAAAAATATTAATTATGATTGAGAGCGTTGGAAGGAATCCATTGTAATTTGGTTAAAAAGAACCTCAGATTTCAGATCTAGATATTTAAGGACACCAGGAGGTTAATTTCCAGTTAACCTTCAGAGACCAGAGGTCATCTTTACAGTTCATTGTCTGTCTGGATTTATTTTCTATAATAACATCGTGAAACATCGGCCCAGTCGAGATATGAACATCTTCAGACAACTGGTGCTGCAGAGGTCACTTGAAGGTTAAAGTGGGTGTATGACCTTCACCCTCGTGTTGTCTTCTCGTCAAAATTGAAAATCAGCACTTTTGTTGACGCTTAACTTTTTCTTACGTTTTTGTTCCTTTTTCCAACACTTGTCACTTTTTTTGACCTTCAACACTACGTAACACTAACTTATTAACTTTAGTTTTAGTTATTTTTGGAATTTATGGTCAATAAACCTCATTTATAGGAAATGATACCTAATGTTTGAGTTAGAAAAGCAGAAATTAGGAATTATTGAGACTAAAATTAAAGGAATGGATGTTGATGATAATCACAGACTGGAATATGTCAACTTTTACTCTCAATACTATTTCAAAAACACTTCAATTTGGTTTCAAATGCTATAAAATTGAATAAGACGCCCCAAAATTAATGAAAGTAGAGATTTGTACTTGGCAAAGAGCGTTGTGTGGAATCAATCATGTTATTTTATGTTATTATGTTATATATTATATTTCATGTTATTTTGGGTAATTACAATTGGGTAAAAAGAACATTAATATAGGAAAACGGGTCAATTTGACCCAAGAACAGCACGAGGATTAAAGACAAATAAATTAATCTAAACCCCGAAAAAGGCTTTAGTTCCAGGCTGGGTAGAAAATCCCCTGTAGAGGCTAGAAAGACCCCGAGGACACCCCCGGGACCGCTAGCTCGTTAGCTGCTAGCTCGTTAGCTGCTAGCTCGTTAGCTGCTAGCTCGTTAGCTGTTTACTACAACAATCGGTACGTTGCAGTCTCTCATGGTGATTAAACGATTTAAATATGAATCCGAGGTGGCGTTGTGGTCGTGTACGGTCTCTCGGTGGGGGGGGTTAATAGCTGCTGGATGCTCAGGGAATAAGCGAGTGGTTGTGTAAGAACAGCAGCAGGTGGACAGCTGAGGATGCATCTCCTCACTCGTTCTCCTCCAACCTCCTCAGCTTCAGCATAGGCAGAGAAGGGCTGTGTGTGTGTGTGTGTGTGTGTGTGTGTGTGTGTGTGCGTGTGCGCGACTGCGTGCGCGACTGCGTGTGCGACTGCGTGTGCGTGCGCGACTGCGTGTGTGTGCGTGCGACTCTGCGTGTGTGTGTGTGTGTGCGTGCGACTCTGCGTGTGTGTGTGTGTGTGCGTGCGACTCTGTGTGTGTGCGTGCGACTCTGCGTGTGTGTGCGTGCGACTCTGTGTGTGTGCGTGCGACTCTGCGTGTGTGTGTGTGCGTGCGACTCTGCGTGTGTGTGTGTGTGCGTGCGACTCTGTGTGTGTGTGTGTGTGTGCGTGCGACTCTGTGTGTGTGTGTGCGTGCGACTCTGCGTGTGTGTGCGTGCGACTCTGCGTGTGTGTGCGTGCGACTCTGCGTGTGTGTGTCTGCGTGCGACTCTGTGTGTGTGTGCGTGCGACTCTGCGTGTGTGTGCGTGCGACTCTGCGTGTGTGTGTGTGCATGCGACTCTGCGTGTGTGTGCGTGCGACTCTGCGTGTGTGTGTGTGCATGCGACTCTGCGTGTGTGTGCGTGCGACTCTGCGTGTGTGTGTGTGTGCGTATTCTGAGCGAGCTGCCATTACAGTCTGGCTTTGAAATTCGGGAGAAACCAGACCCACGTGACACGTTCGTCCAATCAGCTGCCGGTTTTCATTTTTTGGGCACGTACACTTAAGTCGGGGTCGCTCCGGTGTGTTCAGGGTCTTCATCGACCACCTCGGGGAGACCGGTCTCCAGAGTGAGACATCTCTCTAGTTTTATCTCCAGAGTGAGACATCTCTCTAGTTTTATCTCCAGAGTGAGACATCTCTCTAGTTTTATCTCCAGAGTGAGACATCTCTCTAGTTTTATCTCCAGAGTGAGACATCTCACTAGTTTTATCTCCAGAGTGAGACATCTCTCTAGTTTTATCTCCAGAGTGAGACATCTCACTAGTTTTATCTCCAGAGTGAGACATCTCACTAGTTTTATCTCCAGAGTGAGACATCTCTCTAGTTTTATCTCCAGAGTGAGACATCTCTCTAGTTTTATCTCCAGAGTGAGACATCTCTCTTTTTCCAAGTGTGGAACCAAAGACACAAAATAACCCCCCAAATCAAAGTTGTTTTTTCCATAATCTAGTTGTCGTTATCTGGATACTTCGTGCAACTGTATCACAGAATTTCTCTTTGAGGATCAGTGAAGTATTTCTGATTTAAGTAACCCTCCCCTTGTCTTCTTGTCTCCACAGTGGTTCCTCATTGGGTGGCCCCGCCGCCCCCCCGAGGTGGGCCCTGATTGGCTGGACCTGCACTTAGGAGAAAAAGGCCGCCATCGCCACCCCCAGCTGAAGAGCTAAGCCCCCCTCTTTTCCTCCTCTCCTCCCTAACGTCACTGTTCATTTCTATGTTGTGAACTGTGACTCCCTCCTATCGTTTGCTTTAGAGTACTATGGCAATGCATGATATGAGTCGTGCCAAGGGTTTCCCCTGTAAAGAGTGTGATATGGTGTGTCCGAGTACTCCAAGTCTTCTAGAGCATATGAAAGCACATTATCAGCAAGAAGAGAACGGACGTTTTGAGTGTGAGCAGTGTGGACGAATTTACAAGCACGCCGCTAGCCTCGCCAATCATAAGAAGTCTCACGAGGTCGGTTCATTCCAGTGTCCAGTTTGTACGCGTACGCTGCCCAACGCAGTAGCTTTGAAGAACCACCTACGTATCCATACGTTGTCCCCGAGCAGTGCACACACAGAGGAAGAGGGGGAAGAAGTACCCGAAGAAGGGGGCCACGACGAGAGGGACTACGGTCTCGCCCAAGACCTCTCAGACGGGTTTGGGCTCCCATTTGAATAACAGTTTGGGACACAGTGTCCTACAGAGCCACCAGACAGGCGACCACGGAAAAAAAGGCTCCCCTGAAACCGAAGAAGCTTGGGACAGACCGTTCAAGTGTGATCAGTGCGACAGGACGTACCGGCACCACGGCAGCCTGGTGAACCACAAGAAGTGCCACCAGCAAGGGACTTTTAAGTGCTCTGTGTGTTTCAAACAATTCAGCAACCTGGCTGCACTAAACAGCCACGAGAGAACTCACTCGAAGTTCAAGACGCCCGGGGCGTCTATGGTGGCGGCAGCGCGGCACGCAGTCGTCCCAGAGCGACGACACCGCTTCCTGTTTCTGCCACCTGTGCCAGATCTCGCTACCAAGTAAGACAGACTTTCAGGAGCACATCTTGCTTCACAACGCCGCCTCGCCTTCCCTCGGCCTGCCGCGCAGTTTCCCAGGCATCATGCCCCACAATCTGAGCGCCGTTCGATCCCCGGCGTACACCCCCACCCTGGGGGACCCTCTGCCCTTGCCACCCTTGCCCAGTGACAAAAGAGGCCCCTATGATCCCATAATGGGTCCTCCTGTGAACAACCCCATCTACACGTGTGCATACTGTGGCGCGGGACACCCAGATCTGGAGACTTTGAAAGTCCACTATTTGACTCACGACCCCCACCCGGGCGCACACGGCCAGGACAGCTCCATCCTAAACTCTGACGCGCTAAGCTCCGGTTCCCAGGGCTCCGTGTCGTCTCCCTCCGGAGGCCGTGTGCCCCATGCAAATTCTCCAGACGACGGAGAGCGGCGCTTTAAGTGCGGAGAGTGCGGCAAAAGCTACCGGCACGCAGGAAGCTTGGTGAACCACAAACGCTGCCATCAGACGGGCCACTACCAGTGTACCATCTGCTGCAAGCAGTACCCGCACCTGGCGGCGCTGCACAGCCACCTGCGAAGCCACAAGGGGCGCTCTTCCAACCAGTCGATTAACGACAGCAACGACTGGCTGTCTCCAGAGCCCCTGACTCTGGACTCGCAGCAGAGCTACGTCCAGGAAGGCAGCGGCGCCACCACGCCGATCTCCCTGCCAGGAAATCTGGGTGACGGGAACCACTTTGTTCCAGACGGCGGCCACAGCAGCGGGCTGGACTCTCTGGAGTTTCACGATCGCTTCGACAGCTCGCTCTCCCAGAGCAATGCCTCTCACCGCCAGGCCGACAGACACGTGTGCGCCGACTGCGGCCAGATGTACGGAGATGTATCCGGCATCAAGTCGCACCTGTGCCCCCGCGGCCAGCAGCCCCAGCAGCAGAGCACCATGTCCAACGGGTTCCTGGCGAGCATGAACTACCACAGCTCTGGTGGAACCTCGCTGCCCGCCGAAGGCTCCAGCAGCCTGAAGGAAAGTGGAAGCGGCAGCAGCGGCGCAACGCCAATACTCCCAGAGTGGGGGCAAGAGAATGGGCAGCAACGACAAAGATGACGATGACGACGGAGAAGTGTATCAGTGTTCGGTGTGCGGCAACCACTACGCCAGCCTCCGAGCCCTCAGGAGCCACTTGCGTAGCCACGCCAACAACCCAACCGGGCCGGGACCGTCCAACCTGGAGCAGGAGTGGAGGATGATCTGCTCCACCTGCGGCCAGAGCTTCGCCAGGAAGCAAGATCTCCTGAACCACCAGTTGGTCCACGGCCCCCAAAGGCCGGACGGCCAGCAACAAGGCATTGTAGGCAGCTCGGCTAACGGCAGCGACAAAATGGACGGACGCAACCATATTTGCGTGGACTGTGGGATGTTCTTTGCCGACCGCCACCACCTCATTACTCACCTGTGCCCAGGAAGAATCGGGCAGCTCGCTGAGCAAGCAGGGCCTGAACGGAGCCAAAGGGATGTCCGGGGAGGCGGCGGGGTTGCCGGAGGAAGCCGTGATGTCGGCGGCGCGAGACGGAGGCCTCTAGTTGACCAGCGAGAAGCCGCACAAATGCGACCAATGCGGACGCGGATACAGGCACCCGTGCTCTCTCCTGAACCACAAGAAGTCCCATAAGACGGGTGTTTTCCGCTGCTTGGTGTGCCAGAAACGCTACTACAATCTGCTGGCTCTCAAGAATCACCAAAGGACCCACTTTGATCTAAAGAGGTATGTTTTGTTGATTTTTCTCTTTTGTTTTTTGTATTAGGGCTGAAATATAAAAAAATACTCCTTAAAGCTGCATTATATGAAATAGTAATTTAAATTACCTAATTACTTTAACCCTCCTGCTGTCCTGGGGTCAATATTGACTCGTTTTTAAAAGTTTCTACATCAGAAATTTGGGATTCTTTTATCCGAGTTATCTAAATATTACATGGATGGTTCCACGTAACGCTGAAGGATCACTTCACTACTTTATTGAATTATTGGGAGTTTTATTTCCCCAAAAAAAACATCTGTCCTGTAGGGTAACATTACAGCTTGTTTCTACCTGATGCTGAACATCTGTCCTGTAGGGTAACATTACAGCTTGTTTCTCCCTGATGATGAACATCTGTCCTGTAGGGTAACATTACAGCTTGTTTCTCCCTGATGCTGAACATCTGTCCTGTAGGGTAACATTACAGCTTGTTTCTACCTGATGATGAACATCTGTCCTGTAGGGTAACATTACAGCTTGTTTCTACCTGATGATGAACATCTGTCCTGTAGGGTAACATTACAGCTTGTTTCTCCTGATGATGAACATCTGTCCTGTAGGGTAACATTACAGCTTGTTTCTCCTGATGCTGAACATCTGTCCTGTAGGGTAACATTACAGCTTGTTTCTACCTGATGCTGAACATCTGTCCTGTAGGGTAACATTACAGCTTGTTTCTACCTGATGATGAACATCTGTCCTGTAGGGTAACATTACAGCTTGTTTTTCTCAATACTGGGTCAGTTTCAGAGATTGTTGTTCCCATCAAGTACTAAAGGGTCCAGGTTGAAAAAAAAAAACCTAAGTTACGTTAAGTTGATATTTCAGAACTGACGACGTTATTCTGCCTAAAATTAGCCTCCACAAAAGTTTTGTGTATTTACAGATGTTGTGTTTTCTTCACATTTGCCTCCCTACTGCAGGCATAAGTGTGAAGAATGTGGAAAGGCGTTCAAGATCCAAAAGCAGCTGATCAACCACCTCCGTCTCCACGAGGAGCACCGAGCCAAAGGTCTCGTCCGAACCGGACCCAACGGGTCCCGCTTCCAGCAGGCGGGCCCGTCCCACATGCAGGCTATGAGAGGAGAGTCCTCTAAGGGACAGGGGATGGGCGTCAAATACAGCCACCACGGCTTCAAGAAGCCCTACTCGTCAGCCGGGACCTCCCGGCCCCAGAAGTTTGACCCCTCTGAAACAGGGCGGCGGCCTTTTGCCTGCGACGAATGCGGCAAGACGTACCGCCACGCAGGCAGCCTGGCCAATCACAAGAACCTCCACAAAATCGGGGAGTACCACTGCAACGTGTGC
>JABXJD010000355.1:325000-352500 GCA_013375575.1 Percina caprodes
TCCACCAGACTCCATGTAAATAATCACTACTTTTAGCGTGTATAGAGCAGCATATCTCCATCAGACTCCATGTAAATAATCACTACTTTTAGCGTGTATAGAGCAGCATATCTCCACCAGACTCTATGTAAATAATCACTACTTTTAGCGTGTATAGAGCAGCATATCTCCACCAGACTCCATGTAAATAATCACTACTTTTAGCGTGTATAGAGCAGCATATCTCCATCAGACTCCATGTAAATAATCACTACTTTTAGCGTGTATAGAGCAGCATATCTCCACCAGACTCCATGTAAATAATCACTACTTTTAGCGTGTATAGAGCAGCATATGCACTTAGACACAAAAACGTTAGAAAATCTGTCTGCACTGCTGTGTAATTAGTGTGTAATAACCCTTTAAAGTCCACTCCAGATCAACCGGCCTCTGGAGAATAATCTGTTTATTGTGATTTTAGTGTAAACTGAAACGCTCATTAATGTAAGAAGCTAATGTCTTTGTTTTATTCTGAAATCGTGTTTCACGGGTGCTATGACTTCCTTTTTTGTCTTTTGTTTTCAAGAACCCAGTCGTTAAATAAACTGGGACGACATTTAAAATACTGAGATAAAATAAGAAAGACATTAACTGTCAGGAGGGACAGACATTAATCTTTAATGGGGCTCGGCTGGCTAAAGACACGAGGACAAAAACATACTCAGATTTTCATGTTTGTTTAATATGAGTTAATACGATTTGAGTTTTTCATGTTTGTTTTCTTGAATACATAAAGTTTTTTCTCTGTGTTCAGATGAAAAGTGTTTTTTTGCCTTTTTAATACTCAGATCCTTCTACGTAAGTCAGTATTTCAGAATAAAATGCATTTACAATTTCATCATCTAGAGTCTGACAAAATACACAGCTTCAATACTTTATTATTATTACTGCGAGCAAAAGTTATCGAGTAGTACTTCAAGTATGTCAAAAAAATAAAAGTCATAGTATAGTATGTCTAAAAGTAAAAGTCATAGTATAGTATGTCTAAAAAATAAAAGTCATAGTATAGTATGTCTAAAAGTAAAAGTCATAGTATAGTATGTCAAAAAATAAAAGTCATAGTATAGTATGTCAAAAAAATAAAAGTCATAGTATAGTATGTCAAAAATAAAAGTCATAGTATAGTATGTCTAAAAATAAAAGTCATAGTATAGTATGTCTAAAAAATAAAAGTCATAGTATAGTATGTCAAAAATAAAAGTCATAGTAGTATGTCAAAAAATAAAAGTCATAGTATAGTATGTCAAAATAAAGTCATAGTATAGTATGTCTAAAGTAAAGTCATAGTATAGTATGTCAAAATAAAGTCATAGTATAGTATGTCAAAAATAAAGTCATAGTATAGTATGTCTAAAATAAAAGTCATAGTATATATGTCAAAAATAAAGTCATAGTATAGTATGTCTAAAAGTAAAGTCATAGTATAGTATGTCAAAAAATAAAAGTCATAGTATAGTATGTCAAAAAAATAAAAGTCATAGTATAGTATGTCTAAAAAATAAAAGTCATAGTATAGTATGTCAAAAATAAAAGTCATAGTATAGTATGTCAAAAATAAAAGTCATAGTATAGTATGTCAAAAATAAAAGTCATAGTATAGTATGTCTAAAAATAAAAGTCATAGTATAGTATGTCTAAAAAATAAAGTCATAGTATAGTATGTCAAAAATAAAAGTCATAGTATAGTATGTCTAAAAAATAAAAGTCATAGTATAGTATGTCTAAAAAAAAGTCATAGTATAGTATGTCAAAAATAAAAGTCATAGTATAGTATGTCTAAAAATAAAAGTCATAGTATAGTATGTCAAAAAATAAAAGTCATAGTATAGTATGTCAAAATAAAAGTCATAGTATAGTATGTCAAAAAATAAAAGTCATAGTATAGTATGTCAAAATAAAAATCATAGTATAGTATGTCTAAAAATAAAGTCATAGTATAGTATGTCTAAAAAATAAAGTCATAGTATAGTATGTCAAAATAAAAGTTATAGTATAGTATGTCAAAAATAAAAGTCATAGTATAGTATGTCTAAAGTAAAAGTCATAGTATAGTATGTCTAAAAGTAAAAGTCATAGTATAGTATGTCAAAATAAAAGTCATAGTATAGTATGTCAAAAAATAAAGTCATAGTATAGTATGTCAAAAATAAGTCATAGTATAGTATGTCTAAAAAATAAAAGTCATAGTATAGTATGTCTAAAAATAAAAGTCATAGTATAGTATGTCAAAAATAAAAGTCATAGTATAGTATGTCAAAAATAAAAGTCATAGTATAGTATGTCAAAAATAAAATCATAGTATAGTATGTCAAAATAAAAGTCATAGTATAGTATGTCAAAAATAAAAGTCATAGTATAGTATGTCAAAAATAAAAGTCATAGTATAGTATGTCTAAAAATAAAAGTCATAGTATAGTATGTCTAAAAGTAAAAGTCATAGTATAGTATGTCTAAAAGTAAAGTCATAGTATAGTATGTCTAAAAATAAAAGTTATAGTATAGTATGTCAAAAATAAAAGTCATAGTATAGTATGTCAAAAAATAAAGTCATAGTATAGTATGTCTAAAAAATAAAAGTCATAGTATAGTATGTCAAAAATAAAAGTCATAGTATAGTATGTCTAAAAATAAAAGTCATAGTATAGTATGTCAAAAAATAAAAGTCATAGTATAGTATGTCAAAAAATAAAAGTCATAGTATAGTATGTCTAAAAGTAAAAGTCATAGTATAGTATGTCAAAATAAAAATCATAGTATAGTATGTCTAAAAGTACAAGTCATAGTATAGTATGTCTAAAGTAAAAGTCATAGTATAGTATGTCTAAAAGTACAAGTCATAGTATAGTATGTCAAAAGTAAAGTCATAGTATAGTATGTCATAAAAGTAAAAGTCATAGTATAGTATGTCAAAGTAAAAATCATAGTATAGTATGTCATAAGTACAAGTCATAGTATAGTATGTCTAAAAATAAAAGTCATAGTATAGTATGTCTAAAAATAAAAGTCATAGTATAGTATGTCTAAAAGTAAAAGTCATAGTATAGTATGTCTAAAAGTACAAGTCATAGTATAGTATGTCAAAAGTAAAGTCATAGTATAGTATGTCATAAAAGTAAAAGTCATAGTATAGTATGTCAAAAGTAAAAGTCATAGTATAGTATGTCATAAAGTACAAGTCATAGTATAGTATGTCTAAAATAAAAGTCATAGTATAGTATGTCTAAAAATAAAAGTCATAGTATAGTATGTCTAAAAATAAAAGTCATAGTATAGTATGTCTAAGTACAAGTCATAGTATAGTATGTAAAAGTAAAAGTCATAGTATAGTATGTCATAAAAGTAAAAGTCATAGTATAGTATGTCTAAAATAAAAGTCATAGTATAGTATGTCTATAAAGTAAAAGTCATAGTATAGTATGTCAAAAGTAAAAGTCATAGTATAGTATGTCTAAAAATAAAAGTCATAGTATAGTATGTCATAAAGTAAAAGTCATAGTATAGTATGTCATAAAAGTAAAAGTCATAGTATAGTATGTCTAAAAATAAAAGTCATAGTATAGTATGTCTAAAATAAAAGTCATAGTATAGTATGTCAAAAAATAAAATCATAGTATAGTATGTCAAAAATATAAAGTCATAGTATAGTATGTCAAAAAAGTAAAAGTCATAGTATAGTATGTCAAAAAGTAAAAGTCATAGTATAGTATTATATATAAGTCATAAAGTATAATGTGTATTTGTGTGTATTTTGTGTGTATTCTGTGTGTATTGTGTGTATTTGTGTGTGTATTTTGTGTGTATTCTGTGTGTATTCTGTATGTATAGTGTGTATTGTGTGTGTATAGTGTATGTATAGTGTGTATTTCTGTGTAGTGTGTGTATTGTGTGTATTGTGTGTGTATAGTGTGTGTATAGTGTGTATTTCTGTGTATTGTGTATTGTGTGTGTATTGTGTGTATTTGTGTGTATGTTGTGTGTAAAGTGTTTATTTCTGTGTAGTGTGTGTATTGTTTGTGTATAGTGTGTATTTCTGTGTATTGTGTGTGTATTGTGTGTGTATTGTGTATTGTGTGTGTATTGTGTGTATTTGTGTGTATGTTGTGTGTAAAGTGTTTATTTCTGTGTAGTGTGTGTATTGTTTGTGTATAGTGTGTATTTCTGTGTATTGTGTGTGTATTGTGTGTGTATTGTGTGTGTGTTATGTGTGTATTGTGTGTGTGTATTGTGTGTGTTGTGTGTGTATTGTGTGGGTGTATTGTGTGTGTGTATTGTGTGTATTGTGTGTATTGTGTGTTTAGTGTGTGTATTGTGTGTGTATTGTGTATATTGTGTGTGTATTGTGTATTGTGTGTGTATAGTGTGTATTGTGTGTGTATTGTGTGTGTATGGTGTGTATAGTGTGTGTATTATGTGTATAGTGTGTATAGTGTGTGTATAGTGTGTATAGTGTGTGTATAGTGTGTATAGTGTGTGTATTGTGTGTATAGTGTGTGTATAGTGTGTATTGTGTGTATAGTGTGTGTATAGTGTGTATTTCTGTGTATTGTGTGTATTGTTTCTATTGTGTGTATTGTGTGTGTATAGTGTGTGTATAGTGTGTATTTCTGTGTATTGTGTATTGTGTGTGTATTGTGTGTATTTGTGTGTATGTTGTGTGTAAAGTGTTTATTTCTGTGTAGTGTGTGTATTGTTTGTGTATAGTGTGTATTTCTGTGTATTGTGTGTGTATTGTGTGTGTATTGTGTGTGTATTGTGTGTGTGTTGTGTGTGTATTGTGTGTGTGTATTGTGTGTGTTGTGTGTGTATTGTGTGGGTGTATTGTGTGTATTGTGTGTATTGTGTGTGTGTATTGTGTGTATAGTGTGTGTATAGTGTGTGTATTGTGTGTGTATTGTGTATATTGTGTGTGTATTGTGTATTGTGTGTGTATAGTGTGTATTGTGTGTGTATGGTGTGTATAGTGTGTGTATTATGTGTATAGTGTGTATAGTGTGTGTATAGTGTGTATAGTGTGTGTATTGTGTGTATAGTGTGTGTATAGTGTGTATTGTGTGTGTATAGTGTATGTATAGTGTGTATTTCTGTGTATTGTGTGTATTGTGTGTGTATAGTGTGTGTATAGTGTGTATTTCTGTGTATTGTGTATTGTGTGTGTATTGTGTGTATTTCTGTGTATGTTGTGTGTATAGTGTGTATTTCTGTGTAATGTGTGTATTGTTTGTGTATAGTGTGTATTTCTGTGTATTGTGTGTGTGTTGTGTGTGTATTGTGTGTGTGTATTGTGTGTGTTGTGTGTGTATTGTGTGTGTGTATTGTGTGTATTGTGTGTATTGTGTGTTTAGTGTGTGTATTGTGTGTGTATTGTGTATATTGTGTGTGTATTGTGTATTGTGTGTGTATAGTGTGTATTGTGTGTGTATTGTGTGTGTATGGTGTGTATAGTGTGTGTATAATGTGTATAGTGTGTATAGTGTGTGTATAGTGTGTATAGTGTGTGTATTGTGTGTATAGTGTGTGTATAGTGTGTATTGTGTGTGTATAGTGTGTGTATAGTGTGTATTTCTGTGTATTGTGTGTATTGTTTCTATTGTGTGTATTGTGTGTGTATAGTATGTATAGTGTGTATTTCTATGTATTGTGTATAGTGTGTGTATTGTGTGTACTGTGTGTATATTGTGTGTATAGTGTGTGTATAGTGTGTGTGTGTGTATTGTGTGTGTGTGTATTGTGTATAGTGTGTGTATTGTGTGTGTATTTCTGTGTATTGTGTGTTGTGTGTAGTTTTAAGGAAGCAGGCGTTTGACATTATTATAATATATATATATATATATATATATTTATATATATATATATATTTATATTTATATATAATAGTATTGTGTGTATTCTGTGTGTATTTCTGTGTATTGTGTGTACTGTGTGTGTTGTGTGTATTTCTGTGTATTGTGTATAGTGTGTGTATAGTGTGTGTACTGTGTGTATTGTGTGTGTATAGTGTGTGTACTGTGTATATTGTGTGTGTATTGTGTATTGTGTGTGTATAGTGTGTATTGTGTGTGTATTGTGTGTGTATAGTGTGTGTACTGTGTGTATAGTGTGTGTATAGTGTGTGTACTGTGTGTACTGTGTGTACTGTGTGTATAGTGTGTGTATAGTGTGTGTGTACTGTGTGTATAGTGTGTATAGTGTGTGTACTGTGTGTACTGTGTGTACTGTGTGTATAGTGTGTGTATAGTGTGTATAGTGTGTGTATAGTGTGTGTACTGTGTGTATAGTGTGTGTATAGTGTGTGTACTGTGTGTATAGTGTGTGTATAGTGTGTGTACTGTGTGTACTGTGTGTACTGTGTGTATAGTGTGTGTATAGTGTGTGTACTGTGTGTATAGTGTGTGTATAGTGTGTGTACTGTGTGTACTGTGTGTACTGTGTGTACTGTGTGTAGTTTTAAGGAAGGAGGCGGGGTCTGAGTACACTGAACAATCCGTTTCTTTATTCATTTTTTGTTGTTTCATTTCATTTCAATATGTCTGCCAGGTTTGTTTTTAAGGTTTTATCTTAAATTAAAATGTTTGACACACTTATAAAAGACAGCATCTGCATAGAGTTGTCATCTTAAAGATCCATGAAGAAGAGAGAGAGAGAGAGAGAGAGAGAGAGAGAAGAGGGGGAGAGAGAGAGAGAGAGAGAGAGAGAGGGGGGTAAATGGGTAAAGTGTGGGTGGGGGAATACTGGCACGTCACATGAACTAAACAGAACAGCCAACAGCAGTACGAGAGAGGAGGGGAGGGGGAGACAGGCTTGTGGGGGTATTTTTAGAGGGGGCAGGCTTGTGGGGGTATTTTTAGAGGGGGACAGGCTTGTGGGGGTATTTTTAGAGGGGGACAGGCTTGTGGGGGGGTATTTTTTAGAGGGGGGGGGACAGGTCGCTTTACATTACGCTACGCACACATACACACACAAAAACGGGACACAAGTTGCATTTCCGGCCAGAGTTGCGTCGGCGGCGGTCGCTCCGTCTTCTTCTGCTCCCTCGCCAAATGTTTGATCAAATTTTGGGGAAGTGTTTTTTTTTATCGCATCTCGCCTCGCGGCTGCCGTCCCCCCCCCCCTCCCGACCGCCGTAGAGTTAGCCCACCCCCACCCTCCCCCCCGCCGTAGAGTTAGTATCTTCCTTTCCTAATTCTTTCATTAATGCCGTGTATATTTATCGTATCTCGGATGTATGTTTAGGGTTTGTTTTTAAACTTTCTTTTGGGTCGAATCAGTCCCGAAAGTCTCCAGAAAGTCTCTAGAAAGTCTAAGAAAGTCTGTAGAAAATCTCCAGAAAATCTTAAGAAAGTTTCCAGAAAGTCTCCAGAAAGTCTTCAGAAAGTCTCCAGAAAGTCTTAAGAAAGTCTTCAGAAAGTCTCCAGAAAATCTTAAGAAAGTCTTCAGAAAGTCTTCAGAAAGTCTCCAGAAAATCTTAAGAAAGTCTCCAGAAAATCTTAAGAAAGTCTCCAGAAAGTCTCCAGAAAGTCTTAAGAAAGTCTCCAGAAAGTCTTAAGAAAGTCTCCAGAAAGTCTTAAGAAAGTCTCCAGAAAGTCTTAAGAAAGTCTCCAGAAAGTCTTAAGAAAGTCTCCAGAAAGTCTCCAGAAAATCTTCAGGAAGTCTGCAGGAGGTGTTGTGTTCAGGGGGTCTAAAACAGGTGATTTTGTTGTTCCTGCAGGAGGTCTGAGTTTATCGGTCGGGCCTGAACGCCTCTGCATGATAAAGAAAGCCCTTGTTTCTCTGAATATTGCACGCTTTGTGTTACGGTAGGCCTGTGTGAGGCGTGAGACCGGCCGATGTTCCTCAAACCGCCGAAGACGCGACGCTGACCCTCGACCCGAACCTGAGCGACTTTCTGGAGCCCGAAAAGGTAAAAAAAGTGTGAGATTCTTCGTGTTTCCCTTTTTCAGAGATCCACGCGTAGCTCGACTGAATCAGTTTGAGGTGCGAGCGATCTTTTGTGTTCGATGCGTTTGAGAACGTGAGGCTGAGACTTCGTCCAGAAGCTGGATGACGACTAAATGACAGAGTGGTTCCGATACCAAAAAGCCTCCGATTTTGCCTAAAATGCCGATCCGATACCACATAATTTAGCCCTAAAAACACATTAAAGTTGCTTATTTACGTTCTTTCTCTCCCCGTTATGACTGACTGTCAAACTACATAATAAAAGAAAGTTCAACGGTGATAATCATACCCATCCATACAGGGTACAGCTGTTATAAAGTAGTGGTGTAATATATACTCGGTATCGGCTGGTACGCAACTTCAGGTATCGGAAACGGTATCAGGAGAAACAAATGGTATCAGGACATCTGTTGAAGGATTTAGACGAAGAAGGAAGACTGTCGTGGTTTGAGGTATGTCGGGACGCAGAAACAGGATTTAAATCTGGTCTGAGCCCCTTTCTCCAAAAGCACTTAGAGGCGAACGATCTCCGCCAAACACGAAGAGAAAGTCTCGCATCAGCCAACAGACGGGTTGTTATTGAAAAACAGTGGGATGGTTTGATGGGTGTGACTAACTAACTAACTAACTAACTAACTAACTAACTAAATGGCTGAACTAGTTAGCTAAAAGCAGGCCCACTGAAACAAGTAAAGTAGCTTAAAGTAATATCTGCTCACGTCAATCAAATGCTGAGGTTTGCATCTCAGGACGCGGCTACTAACTGGCAGTCTGTTGTTTTGGAGGACTGGGTGCAGGCTAAACTCTGGGGTACACGGCCGGCCAAGAGACCGAGTTGTTTGAATCGCTAGCTGTGGCTGAGAGACAAAGACTCAGGCAGAGAGAGAGAGTTCACGAACCAGCTAAGTCATCAGGGGGCGTGGCCTGGAAAGCCCTGGAGGCGGGGTTAATTTTCCTAATATGGAGGGAAGCACTTTCATCAGAGGAGCCTGTGGGCGGAGCCTCTGGATCTGGGGTGATGGACGGAGGTTGTGTTTACACCACAAAGCTGTTGAATCCGGGCCGATCCGCGAGACGTCTTCACTCCCTTCTAAGTGGATTTCGTATGAGACTCCGTCTACGCGACTACGTTTTGGTTTAAAAACAAGCAGATCTTCTGCTACGTTTACGCCTGGCGGCCACGCTACTGCAGCGCTTCCGAGCCCCTAAAACGGAGACATTTGGAAACACGGCTGCCCCCGTTTTGGTTTGAAAACCCCGAGGATGCTTTGTAGTCTGGACGGGGGATAAAATGACGACACTAACGTGACGCCAGCTGTTTTTAAGTTGTCAGCGGGGATCCAGAATGTTTTCTGCTCGGGGTGTCAAAATTGGCGGCAAATTCAAGCTCCAACGTCCACATTTGGTTGAAGCTAGAAGGGACACAGCTACGCCCGGACGCTAACGTTACAGGCTCAGCTGTTTTCCTTCTAGCCCATCCTGGACTGGCTGGTTTCAACGCGGATAACGAATAACGGTCGTAGTCATGTTTGACTCTTAGAAACAGCTCCACCCCGTCCATCCAGACAAAGGAAGTCATCACCGCTCTTCCTCTGCCATCTTTTCTGAAACTAAGCAGCCAACGTCAACCGCGATTAGTTCTGCTACTAAAGTTCAAACTCTTGTGGAAGGAGGTTGTTTTTTTCTGAAAAACGCTGCAATAAAACCAAAACATAGCAGCGTAGATGTAGCCTCAGATGGAAATGAAGAGCCCCGGGAAGAAAGGTACGACAGTGCCTCTCGGCGGGCGAACTTCTACGGAAACAACCCGCTCTCGTACTTTTCTTTGTGCAGTTCAGCCGTCTGAACACGGCGTCTGGACGGAGCGCGGCGGACGAAGACGCCGTCGTGTCTCTGTCTCTCTGCTGGCGTCTCTCAAACACATGGAAACCAATGAAAGGTGGAGGAAACGGGGGAGACGGAGACGTGACGTTTGACGGAGTCGGGAAGCGTCAAAAAAGGACAGAGACCGAACCACGGGTCAACTCTGGCGGGAATAGATATCTCAGTAGATTTATACATAGACATGCAAGTCATTTTTTCTGTCTTTGAAGTTATTTACAATAATTACATAACACAAAGAATCCAGTTTCAGTTTGACAAAATTGCGAGCATTCAATATTCAATATTACTACTATTATTTATGATAACATAACTCCTTTTGTACTTCTTTAAATCATTGCTATTACAGAATCGTCATCGCCTCCCTTTTTCTTAAAAGTTTTTGATCACTTTTCGTGAAGCCGTTCGTCTCCCTCTGGGTTTTTGCAAATGTTTAACTGTATTTTATTTGTCATTTATGGATATAATTATAATAACAATAATAATAATGATAATAACAATGTTATTTAAGTGTTTTTCCAACGTGTGGGCGTGATATCTTCATGCCCCTCGCCCTGACTCCTCCCACCCCTCCCACTCGAGAACAAAAAACACTGATTCAACCCGAAACACTGTCTGTCGTACGATGGCGAGAGCAGAAAGACATATGGGTGGAGCGTCAAAGGGAAAACAACAATTAATATCAAGAACAACACATTTTCATCATACCGGTCAGAGCAGGGCACCCAACAGGTTTTGGTTTTTGTAAAATTGTTTCAGGAAGACAAAAATCATCGCAGAGAAGAGTTTAATCATCCGACAGTGAAAGGAAGGAAACATCCGCGTGTTAGCGCGACTAACTTTTAATCTTCCGCCGTCTTTTCAACTTTGTTGTCTGTCGCGTTGGAAGACAGACGCTTCAAATCGTCCCTAACCCTCATGTTGTCCTCGGGTCAAACCGACCCGTTTTCACTTAATTTTTTTGTCACAAAAAATGGGCCGTCGAAATGAGCGCTGAAAATGTCAACATTAAAAATATCAAAAAGCTCACCCACAACATTAAAAAAGTGGCAAAAATGTTGCAAAAAGCGATAATAATGTTGTTGTTGTTTCATGGTTGACGGGAAGACAACACAAGGAATTTGCAGAAATAACTGCAGAGCGTATTGAGCTCAAAAAATGACCCCCCAAGTACAGGAAATCATTTTTCAACGTGTGTGTGAAACAATATGCCAAGTTACTTCCACACACAGGCTAACGGCTAACTGCTAACGGTAAATCAGTCTTTGGAGTCTTGGTGTCGCACCCAAACTCTCTCCGGATGATTTTTTCCTGCTTTCTGCACCCCGCTCGGACAAAAACTGTACACAGCCGACAGAAGCGGTAACACACAGTTATAGAAATGCAGTATGTTGATGATAGAGTTATATTTTTATATATTCTTGCCTACATTTGTGAGGCGCCAGTCGTCTCTCACACACTGGAAGATGCTCTCTGCAGGTTTATGGATGTTTATCAGCCGCCAGACGCTGAAAAAGATGAATTATCTGGACTGCACGTTCACCGCTGTAATTTGAAAACCATAAGTATCAGAAGAACTGTTAATTCGTGGAGTTATTTGACATTATTGGGAAATATTTATACCGTATTGATCCGTGAAATAGATGTTTTCTTCACCGTGAAAATATCTGAAAAAGAGTTGGAGTCTAGACTTTTAAAGAAAGGAATTGATAATTTTCATAATCAATTCATCTGAAATGATATGATATAAAACAGAAAAGAGCAGCAGACCTCCACATTTTGAGAGGCTAAAAACAGCATTTCCTGCCATTTCTTTTCAAATAAAAATGACTTTAGCGACTTATGGATTATCAAAATAGTTGGCGCTGTAGTCGTGCGTGCAGAATGAATCCAGGACGATGATGACGTGTAGAGCAAAGCGTTGCTCGCTAGCTAGTTCCCCAGACGTTAGAAACACAAACTATTCCCAACTATTGGAGGTAAGAAGCTCCGGTTGTTGGTTTTCAGACTCGCGAGACCCTAAACCTGCAGGCAGCATGGATCCTGTGGTGGACACAGAGACCGAAAAACTACAGAAAATGACACCAATAGAAGAAGAATAACAGAAAGTAATAAACAGAATAAGAAAGTACCCCGTTGTCTCCGTACCAGCCTCACGTGGAGGACAAGCGTACGTTTCTTAACAGATGATTATGTGTTGTATTTTCCACCAATCAGACCACAAACCTACAGGAGGAAAGAAACGGGGGGTGGAGGCAGACATCGTTGTGTTGTGGCGTGATAACTATTGGACCGTTGTCGGTTTGATTGGCGGACGGGCCAACATGCTAGCAGTGGGCGGGGCTTTTTGCATTTATAGGTACGATAGCATTTGATGTTTTCTTGTTTTCATATTCTTTCAATATTTGTGACAAACATCTCAGTGTAAACTTGACTCGCGTTGTGCTCTTTAATATTAGCGGCGGAGATTTTGAGAACACATGAAAAGGGGGAGGGGATGGGATGGGAGGGCATAAACGCTTTGGTATGAATTGTAATAAATATATTATTAATAATAATAACAGTGAACATGGCGTCCATACATATGTCTGATCTGGCGTCTCTCGTTCCCATCAGTCACAGTTTTAAAAACAACAAACGTGGAATTCATTTGGTCAAACGGCTGCGGCGCGTCGATCGGACGCGTCGCACATCACGAACTTCACAAAAACACATTTGCGCGTTGGCGCAGCAATCTTGTTTCACTGAAGAGGAAAGGGAGGCATGCTGCAGACACTCGGCCGGGGGGGGGGGCCTCCACAACAACAACACAGATGCAACCGCGGAAGCAAAGAGTCAGAGATCGGTCGGCAGCAGGGAGCGGGGGGGGTAACCAAGCGGTGGGTTTGGCGGCCGATGAAGACGGGGAATGTTTTTGAAAACCTTTTCACATTTAAATATCAACCTGCGCCTTTAACAAAACACCTTAAAAGTACAGTTACTGTTCCAACAACGTTACGAACGGACCACGCGGCGCAGCGACATGTGTTGAGTAGCTAGCTAACGTTGGCTAATGTTAGCTACCGTTGGCTAACGTTAGCTAACTGAGGTCCAATGAGCGGTAAAGTGCACGACATGGAGGGCAGGTTGGGGGGGGTGGGGCACAGAAAACACCATCATGCAAACTCCACAACGCTTTTGCATGCCTTTTTTTTACTATCATTATTATTATTATCATCGGTATTACACACAGGGACTGGGCGGGGCCGACTCCCGATTCCTCAACGTCGTCTTTTTGTCCAACCGACACAAAACGAGACGAGACGGACGAGACGGGACGGGACGGACGGGACGGGACGGACGAGACGGGACGGACGAGACGGGATGGACGAGACGGGACGGACGAGACGGACGAGACGGGACGGACGAGACGGGACGGACGAGACGGGACGGACGAGACGGGACGAACGAGACGGGACGGACGAGACGGGACGGACGAGACGAATGCTCTAAGGACAAACTGCCTTCACCTTCGTCGAATTGTTTTTGTGACGCTTGTCCAGGTTTCCGTTCCCAGAAAGGAGGCGCAGGGACAGGAAGTGACAAAAAAACACACACACACACACACACACACATACACACACACACACAGCAACACCAGTGTCAACAGGCGGCCTCTGTCCGCCGCCGAACGTTGTTGCGAGACTACCGCGATGGTGTGACGTCGCCTTTAAACCATCGAGAACATGGAATCACACATCGGGGGAACAACAGCAACAGCTGGGCTTCCAGGGCCTTTAAAGTCCGTTAATACACACTAGAAATCCCCAAAACAAAGTTATTATCTATATATAGATAGATATCTATATATAGATATTATTGATATTTAACCCTGGTGTTGTCTCCCGGCTTAAAAAACAGACAAAAATGTGACATTTCGTCCCTTTTTGTAGTTTTAACTACCACCATCTTACTAGTTTTATACTTTCCGTAATCCATGGTCAATAACCCTCATTTATATAGAATTATAATAATATTAGAGTTAAAAAAGTAGAAATTATGAATTATTGTGACTAATAGTTAAGATCAGAGGAATGAAAGAGCGTTGGAAGGATCCATTTTATGGTAATTTGGTTAAAAAGAAACTCAGATCTCAGATATAGACATTTTTAAAGAGGACAACAGGAGGGTTAGATGTCTTCTGAGGACAACAGGAGGGTTAGATGTCTTCTGAGGACAACAGGAGGGTTAGATGTCTTCTGAGGACAACGCCGGTGTCTCTACCGTCTGAAAGCTGCTAAGGACAGAATGAAGCCTGAACGCTGACGACACAACAGCCGAGAAGAAAGAATTAAGAATTATTTCTACATCTACAGATACTACAGATCCATATCAACAAACATCTATTGGATTCAGCTGCTTTTGCTGGGGGTTGTGGGGGTTGTGGGGGGGATGGGGTTGTGGGGGGTGGGGGTTGTGGGGTTGTGGGGTGGGGGTTAGCTTTGGTGAAAACACGCAAGTTAAGTTTTGGTTTTTGGGAATTCAAAAATAATTTAAAAAACTACAAGTCCTTCTTTAGCTCATCTAGCGACTAAATACAACAATACAATATTACTACAACTAACAGCTGTTACTACGACTCCCCAGGAAGCACACACACATTCAACAGAGCCGTGACTACGCCCCCGGCAACGCATCGCCAACATCATCTTACATTGTGTATATATATATATATATATATATATATATATATATATATATATATATATATATATATATATATATATATATATATATATATATATACACATATATGTATATAATATATTGTAAGAAAAGTTGTCCAACAACGCTCGTCTTCCAGAGCAATAAAGTTGCAAAGTGGCTTTTTAATCTGAGACGTTCTCTCGATGCCTCAGTCGAGAGTTCGATATCGCCTTCACACTGGCACTTCAATCAGCTCCGCGATGCGCACTGCGCCCCCGGTGGACGCCGTGCAGTAACCGCTGAAAGCGTCGGAATAGTAGAAATCGAGAGTAGAAAGAAAATGGCGGCGAGAACGACTCATTCTGGCGATTATATGACACGCATATCGTTATGAAATCATTGTTTATTTTACTCTAAGCAAAGAATTCAGTTTTTTTATTATTACCATAGCAACGCTAACTTCTGCTCAGTTTGTCGGATACCGTCCGTCGCAAGGGTTCAATTTTTGGAATGCAGCCAGATGATAAGGTAGCATGGTAGCTCAGTGGTTAGCATGGTTAGCATGTTAGCTCAGTGGTTAGCATGGTGGTTCAGTGATTAGCATGGTGGTTCAGTGGTTAGCATGGTTAGCATGTTAGCTCAGTGGTTAGCATGTTAGCTCAGTGGTTAGCATGGTGGTTCAGTGGTTAGCACTGGGTTTCTTCCCACCATAAAGACATGCATGCTGGGTAACTAGGACTACAGTTGACACGTAGCCGCCTGGCTAACACCGGCGTTGACAGACATGTTGGTAACCCGCGGTCGTTCTGCAAATCTCCGAAAAAAAGGAAGGACTTTTTTTTTTTACGATTTTTGGCTTTTCTGCTATTAATGGACAGGACAGGTAGGTGAGAAAGGGGGGGGGGGCATGCAGGAAATGGTCACAGGGACGTAGAGACATAGACCTCTATGTTTACGTGCGCCTGCTCTACCGCTGGACCAACCCGGGCACCGGACTGTAATGAAATGAAATGACTTCTGGTCGTTTCGGAGCTGATTTTAAGAGCCAGTGTAACGGACTTTTATTTTACAAACTCGACGTACTTTGCAGCCCCCCCCACCCCCCCGCCCCCTAGAACGTAGCCACGGCGAGCTAGCTAGCTTACACGTTTATCTATCTACTAACATAACAAGTCTTTATTGCTTTGACACAAGTGTAGTGGTAGAGATTATTGTTGGATTATTATTATTATATAGATTATTGTTGTCTAAGGTGGTTTTTGTTACCGTGACAACGATGACGTCCAGCGCAGGCCTCAACAGAAGCAGACGTGCCTCCGTATCACAGAGCCTGAACACGGACTCACTTCCTTAAAACCCCCCCGACAGACAGCCAGAGTCACATGACCGCTTTGTCTTTTCCGTGTGTCCGTCCGGCGGGGGGCAACGCACACGCTTTGTGTTGCGAGTCAACATGGACCATGCTAGCGCTAATGCTAACGCTAGCACTAATGCTATTGCTAACGTAATGCGCGTGTGCTGTCCCGACCTGGAGCAGCGTTTTGCTAATTCAGCATTTTTTATTTCAAAAGCTTAGTTGGTGTAAAAATTAAAAATTAGCTGAAAGCTCCGTCTTCTTGTGCGGCTAACGTTAATGCTAACGCTAATGCTTACACTAAAGCTAATGCTAACACTAATGCTAACACTAACGTTAATGCTAACACTAATGAAAACACTAACGTTAATGCTAACACTAATGAAAACACTAACGTTAATGCTAACGCTAATGCTAATGCAATTTTAAAAACATCTTATTTGCTTTCTGTGTAGAGCCCGACTGATACATCGGCCGATATTTCCGTACTATTCATAATGGCCGATATTTTTTTGTTTTTTAGAATCATTTATAATGAGAAATAAATGAAATTCTGATAAATGAATATTTAAAAATAAAATAAATACAGACCCAACATGTGATGAGCACCAGCGGCTTCATTCCCGGAGCCACCAGGTGGCGCTGTGGGTTCACAGCGTTGTTCCCGACCCTCTGAGACCGGAGAGCGCCACCTAGCGGCTCAGAGAGTAAAGACCAGGGTCCATGGAGGGCTCAGCCCGTCCACCGGAGGGCGCTCTACAGCGCCCCTGTTGGCAACTCGCATTATTATTAATGTGTTTTGGTTCAAAGGACTTTAACTTTCATATCTTGAGTTTGTATTTTTCTACATTTTATTATCAGAACTTTAATATATTTTGATGTTCTGTTGTGACAATAAAAGAAATTATTATATTATTTTAGTGAGAACTCATAAATAATATCTACAAATAACTAATGTTTTTAAATCTGATTGTTTTGTTGCATGTTTCTGGATTTTTTTTAAATATACTGTACATAAATCGGCCGATATTTCGGCATATCTGACTCCAAAATCACCAAATATTCGTATCGGTCGGGCTCTAGTTCCGTGTAACGCACAGAAAGACGTTACGTTACTAAATGTTTGACAAAATAACCAACAAACCAAACTGTTGAAACGTCATCTTATTAACGTCAGTTTATCATCATGTGTCTGAGGAGATATGTATTATATAATGTGGTCATGTTGCTGTGGGATCTAACGCGTGTTAAAGGGCCAGCGTGCAGCGCTAACTCCTCCTCTTCATGATATTGACCTCCATCAATTCCCAGTGTTCCTATTGGCTTAAAATTTTACATTTCTATTCTCACGAGCTGGGTGGGACGCTGTCACTGACCAATGAGAGCATTTAAGATGCTAACAAGGGGCTAATGAGATGCTAACAAGAGGCTTCTGTAATGTCTGAAGTAGCCTCCGAGATGCTAACAAGATGCTAACGAGAGGCTTCTGTAATGTCTGAAGTAGCCTCCGAGATGCTAACAAGATGCTAACGAGAGACTTCTGTAACGTCAACACAGTATAAATGGACCTACTTAACAAAGTTTGTTCACTGCTAGCTTAGCTACAAGTTAGCATCAAACCCAACAAAGGCTGTCAGTTGAATGGTGTTTTGAGCTAACGTTAGCATAGATAGCTACAACGTTTCTGAAATGATTTCTATCTTCTGTTATTGTTCATAATAAGAAAACTTTATTATTTCATGGATTTCACTAATTTCAGTATGACGGTTATGTCGTCACATCGGGGAGGGACATACAGGACGCTCTGCTCCTTTCACGTTTTCTCTGTCACATGATGAACTCACAGCTACTGCTAATGCTGCTAATGCTGCTAATGCTGCTAATGCTGCTAACGCTGCTAATGCTGCTAATGCTGCTAACGCTGCTAATGCTGCTAACGCTGCTAACGCTGCTAGCGCTGCTGATGGGCATCGCCTCCCGGCCCCGGCAGGTTAGCAGAAGGAGACATGGAGGACCACACAGACTCAAAATCCTAATTTCAAGAACAGGATTCTTGTTCTTCTTCTCCCAGAAACAGAAACAGGCGACTGAAGAGAGCGAGAGAAGCTTTCTGAGCGCGACGGCCACCGTAGCTGCAGCTTTGGCCTGCGTGGCGAGATGATCTCAGCGCTGGACGGAGACATTCCTGCACACTGGCCCTTTAACAGCCTCGGAGGTAATGAATAATCGGTCCGGGTCGGCTGTCTGTGGCTCACTGACGGTAATAAATCATGTGACATAGACCCATTTTCAAAAATGGGAAAATGGGTCGGGAAAAGGTTGAGTATTTTCTCATATAATCGTTAAATTAAGATTACTTTGTCAAACTAAAGACGTAACGTCCCATTTGATGTCTTCCTTCCCCGACACGGACACACGGCGAGTGTCTTCAACATTAAAAACATTGAGATTAACCTCCAAAAAAGCAGCTAGCACACAAAATCTACGCTAATGCTAATGCTAATGCTAATGCTAACGCTACAGCATGCAGAGTGGCGTGATATGTGTAACACGGAGGGGTCTAAATGACTTCATGTGTGTGAATATGAGTGCACGGGACACGTCACGGGACACACGCACTACCAACAACGAAGCATGTCTTCTCTTGATTTTGTCCGGCCCCCCCGAGATCGCGGCCTCCAACGCTGCGGCGCTACGTTCTGGTTTAGTTCGGCGTAGAAGAAGAAGTCGGCGGCCGGCGTAGACTCCGCCCCCTGCTGGGAGATATTATTCATTTCTATTTCCCTCCATTAATCAGCGGCGTCTGTACGGCGTCAACAGGAGACACACACACACACACATACACACACACAGAGACACACACACATATACACACACACACACACACACACACACAGAGACACACACACATATACACACACACACACACAGAGACACACACACATATACACACACAGAGACACACATACACACACACACACACACACACATACACACATACACACAGAGACACACACAAATATATACACACACACACACACACACACACACACACACACACAGAGACACACACACACACACACACACACACACACACAGAGAGACACACACACACACACACACATTCACACACAGACACACACAGCGTGAGTCCGAGACGCCGTGCAGCCGGAGCGTCGCCCACGGTGTTACTACAGCGATCGGCATGATGAGTAGCGTGACCCCCTCGTCCTGATCCTCACTGGCTATCTTTGGGTGGGGGGGGGCGGGGGGGGTGGCGGAGGCGGGACTTCCTGTTTTCTAAACTGCATAGGTTGACTGTCTGTCTCATCAGGTAAACTTAAAGGAGGTTGGTCCTCAAAGAATACGGTGATATTAGATTCTCCATATGGCCCCGCCCTCCGTCCCCTCCGTCCCCTCCGTCCCCTCCGTCCCCTCCGTCCCCTCCATCCCCTCCATTCCCTCCGTCCCCTCCATCCCCTCCGTCCCCTCCGTTCCCTCCGTCCCCTCCATCCGGGTTTGTCAACCAATCGTGTTGGCCGTGTTGGCCAGCGTGCAGCGCGTGTGTGACGCCAGGCGGTGCTGATGTAACGGCGGCGGGAGAGGCGGCGAGATCGGACCCCCCCCCCCTCCTGGAAACAAGGGGACAAGGTTGTTTCTGCCGGAGCCGCCCTGCGGGACGCCGTTCCTCTACGGCGGAGGCGAGCCGGCACATTTATTACTCTGCAAATAATTTGGCTACAAGATAAAAAACACGTGTTCAACTTTACGCTATCATCTTAAATCAATACGCTTATTAATATAAATTAATTAAATTATAAATTATTATAAATTAATTAAATTATAAATTATTATAAATTATTATAAATTAATTAAATTATAAATTATTATAAATTATTATAAATTATTATAAATTATTATAAATTAATTATCATTAATTAAATTTATAAATAAAATCTTAAATCAATCCAGCTGGGCAGGTGTAAGTATCTCACTGCATGGACAGATATTTTCACCTGTTCTGAGGTGTTTTTATCTTGTTTTTAGACACACTGTTTGCAGTGTAACGTGCTCGCTTCCAGACGAAGAAATGAACACACAAATTAAAATCAGGCCGTGGAAACGCGCCGTCCCGTAGAACTCGCGTCCGGCAGCCGTCACCATCGCTGTCCTCGGAGACTCCCGAAAAACGACAGAACTTGATTAAAAAATAAGAGAAAAAGCAAAACAGACCAACAGACAATGTCATATTATAGGTAATCATTTTTTACAGGTAGCTAACCCATGTGTTGCGTCATATGTTCAATACATTTACATGTACAGCTGTAGTAAATATGCGTATCTGACCCTCTTTTAGTATGTAAGTCAGCTATGATGTCATGGCGTTTTAGTTTTTTTTGTCTTTGTTTTTTGAACCCCACCCAACCCTCTTATCTCTGATTGGTTATCTCTTCCTAGCTGATTGGTTTATCTGTCTTGCATTTGTGTTTCAAGTTTTTGTGTCATCGTCGTCGTCGTCGTTGTTGTCGTCGTCGTCGTTGTGTCTTTTCTCTGCTGGCGGGCGGACGGTCGGGTCACGGCGGCGGCGGCACGGTGGCGGCGGAGGTCTCTAGAAGCCCAGCGTGCCGCCGATGGTCGACGCCAGGACCACGCCCAGGATCACGCAGCAGATGATGATCATGATCTTCTTCTGCAGGGGACACAGAGAGATAGAGAGATGAGAGAGGGGTCTGCCTGATGGTTCGGGGTAGTAGTCTGAGAGAGGGGTCTGCCTGATGGTTCGGGGTAGTAGTCTGAGAGAGGGGTCTGCCTGATGGTTCGGGGTAGTAGTCTGAGAGAGGGTTCTGCCTGATGGTTCGGGGTAGTAGTCTGAGAGAGGGTTCTGCCTGATGGTTCGGGGTGGTAGTCTGAGAGAGGGGTCTGCCTGATGGTTCGGGGTAGTAGTCTGAGAGAGGGGTCTGCCTGATGGTTCGGGGTGGTAGCCTGAGAGAGGGTTCTGCCTGATGGTTTGGGGTAGTAGTTTGAGAGACGGTTCTGCCAGATGGTTTGGGGTAGTAGTCTGAGAGAGGGGTCTGCCTGATGGTTCGGGGTAGTAGTCTGAGAGAGGGGTCTGCCTGATGGTTCGGGGTAGTAGTCTGAGAGAGGGGTCTGCCTGATGGTTCGGGGTGGTAGCCTGAGAGAGGGTTCTGCCTGATGGTTCGGGGTAGTAGTCTGAGAGAGGGTTCTGCCTGATGGTTCGGGGTAGTAGTTTGAGAGAGGGTTCTGCCTGATGGTTCGGGGTAGTAGTCTGAGAGAGGGGTCTGCCTGATGGTTCGGGGTAGTAGTCTGAGAGAGGGGTCTGCCTGATGGTTCGGGGTGGTAGCCTGAAAGAGGGTTCTGCCTGTTGGTTTGGGGTAGTAGTTTGAGAGACGGTTCTGCCAGATGGTTTGGGGTAGTTGTCTGAGAGAGGGGTCTGCCTGATGGTTCGGGGTAGTAGTCTGAGAGAGGGGTCTGCCTGATGGTTCGGGGTAGTAGTTTGAGAGACGGTTCTGCCAGATGGTTTGGGGTAGTTGTCTGAGAGAGGGGTCTGCCTGATGGTTCGGGGTGGTAGTCTGAGAGAGGGGTCTGCCTGATGGTTCGGGGTGGTAGCCTGAGAGAGGGGTCTGCCTGATGGTTCGGGGTAGTAGTTTGAGAGACGGTTCTGCCAGATGGTTTGGGGTAGTTGTCTGAGAGAGGGTTCTGCCTGATGGTTCGGGGTAGTAGTCTGAGAGAGGGTTCTGCCTGGTTCTGCCTGATGGTTCAGGGTAGTTACCTTGCGGGCCTGGCTCTGGTATTTCACGGCCTTCTTGGTGTCGGACACGGCTCGCTCCACGTAGTCCACGGAGTGCTCCACGTTGTACTCAATTCTGTCAATCATCTCGCCCTGAAAACCAACGCAGGCGTTGAGGAGGCAGCAGACAGCAACACACAGACACTCACATGCACGGCAAAAACCAGATAAATACACTAAATCTGAGAGAAAAGAGAAATTAAAGTCTTCTCTACATCTAATAAAGTCAGTCTATGTCTAATAAAGTCTGTCTACATCTAATAAAGTCAGTCTACATCTAATAAAGTCAGTCTACGTCTAATAAAGTCAGTCTACGTCTAATAAAGTCAGTCTACGTCTAATAAAGTCAGTCTACGTCTAATAAAGTCTGTCTACGTCTAATAAAGTCAGTCTACGCCTAATAAAGTCTGTCTACGTCTAATAAAGTCAGTCTACGTCTAATAAAGTCTGTCTACGTCTAATAAAGTCTGTCTATGTCTAATAAAGTCTGTCTACGTCTAATAAAGTCTGTCTATGTCTAATAAAGTCAGTCTATGTCTAATAAAGTCAGTCTACGTCTAATAAAGTCTGTCTATGTCTAATAAAGTCTGTCTACGTCTAATAAAGTCTGTCTATGTCTAATAAAGTCAGTCTATGTCTAATAAAGTCAGTCTAAGTCTAATAAAGTCTGTCTACGTCTAATAAAGTCTGTCTACATCTAATAAAGTCTGTCTACATCTAATAAAGTCAGTCTATGTCTAATAAAGTCAGTCTACGTCTAATAAAGTCAGTCTACGTCTAATAAAGTCAGTCTACGTCTAATAAAGTCAGTCTACGTCTAATAAAGTCTGTCTACGTCTAATAAAGTCAGTCTACGCCTAATAAAGTCTGTCTACGTCTAATAAAGTCAGTCTACGTCTAATAAAGTCTGTCTACGTCTAATAAAGTCTGTCTATGTCTAATAAAGTCTGTCTACGTCTAATAAAGTCTGTCTATGTCTAATAAAGTCAGTCTATGTCTAATAAAGTCAGTCTACGTCTAATAAAGTCTGTCTATGTCTAATAAAGTCTGTCTACGTCTAATAAAGTCTGTCTATGTCTAATAAAGTCAGTCTATGTCTAATAAAGTCAGTCTAAGTCTAATAAAGTCAGTCTACGTCTAATAAAGTCTGTCTACGTCTAATAAAGTCGGTCTACGTCTAATAAAGTCTGTCTATGTCTAATAAAGTCAGTCTATGTCTAATAAAGTCTGTCTATGTCTAATAAAGTCAGTCTATGTCTAATAAAGTCTGTCTATGTCTAATAAAGTCAGTCTATGTCTAATAAAGTCTGTCTATGTCTAATAAAGTCAGTCTATGTCTAATAAAGTCAGTCTAAGTCTAATAAAGTCAGTCTACGTCTAATAAAGTCTGTCTACGTCTAATAAAGTCAGTCTATGTCTAATAAAGTCAGTCTACGTCTAATAAAGTCTGTCTATGTCTAATAAAGTCTGTCTATGTCTAATAAAGTCTGTCTACGTCTAATAAAGTCTGTCTATGTCTAATAAAGTCAGTCTATGTCTAATAAAGTCAGTCTAAGTCTAATAAAGTCAGTCTACGTCTAATAAAGTCTGTCTACGTCTAATAAAGTCGGTCTACGTCTAATAAAGTCTGTCTATGTCTAATAAAGTCAGTCTATGTCTAATAAAGTCTGTCTATGTCTAATAAAGTCAGTCTATGTCTAATAAAGTCTGTCTATGTCTAATAAAGTCAGTCTATGTCTAATAAAGTCTGTCTATGTCTAATAAAGTCAGTCTATGTCTAATAAAGTCTGTCTATGTCTAATAAAGTCAGTCTATGTCTAATAAAGTCAGTCTAAGTCTAATAAAGTCAGTCTACGTCTAATAAAGTCTGTCTACGTCTAATAAAGTCGGTCTACGTCTAATAAAGTCAGTCTAAGTCTAATAAAGTCAGTCTACGTCTAATAAAGTCTGTCTATGTCTAATAAAGTCAGTCTATGTCTAATAAAGTCAGTCTACGTCTAATAAAGTCGGTCTACGTCTAATAAAGTCAGTCTATGTCTAATAAAGTCAGTCTACGTCTAATAAAGGCTGTCTATGTCTAATAAAGTCAGTCTATGTCTAATAAAGTCTGTCTACGTCTACTAAAGTCTGTCTACGTCTAATAAAGTCTGTCTACATCTAATAAAGTCGGTCTACGTCTAATAAAGTCAGTCTACGTCTAATAAAGTCTGTCTATGTCTAATAAAGTCAGTCTATGTCTAATAAAGTCAGTCTATGTCTAATAAAGTCTGTCTACATCTAATAAAGTCGGTCTATGTCTAATAAAGTCAGTCTACGTCTAATAAAGTCTGTCTATGTCTAATAAAGTCAGTCTATGTCTAATAAAGTCAGTCTATGTCTAATAAAGTCAGTCTATGTCTAATAAAGTCTGTCTACATCTAATAAAGTCGGTCTACGTCTAATAAAGTCTGTCTATGTCTAATAAAGTCTGTCTATGTCTAATAAAGTCAGTCTACGTCTAATAAAGTCGGTCTACGTCTAATAAAGTCAGTCTATGTCTAATAAAGTCGGTCTACGTCTAATAAAGTCTGTCTATGTCTAATAAAGTCAGTCTATGTCTAATAAAGTCAGTCTATGTCTAATAAAGTCTGTCTACGTCTACTAAAGTCTGTCCCGGGATCAACCGACTCAGTGAGTCTGGGACTGGGTACCTGGCTCTCCACCAGCATGGCCATGTCCACGAACATGTCGTGCAGCTCTCGGATGCTGTTTTCCAGCTTGATGATCTCGGTGTGCCGGGTCTCGATCTCGTTCAGGGCCTGCTTGGTCATCTGGGAGTCCATCTTGATCTGCGGAGACGCCACTCGGACGGTTATACATCACAAGGAAGCAACTTATGTTCAACTACGTTCAGAAAAACATGACTGGAGCGCTGTTGTAGTGAGAGAGCATCTATTGTTGCTATAACAACAGCTACTGTGGGTACACACCGCTGCGGCGTCTGTTAGCAGTTAGCTCGCTCGTTAGCCGCTGAGTCTCTGCCCGATGTGAGTCGGGTGCTCGGATTTAAACGGTTTACGACATAACTGTCATACTGAAATTTGTGAAATCCATGAAATAATAAAGTTTTTTCATTATGAACAATAACAGAAGATGGAAATCATTTCAGAATGTTGTAGCTATCTATGCTAACGTTAGCTCAAAACACCATTCAACTGACAGCCTTTGTTGTGTTTGATGCTAACTTGAAGCTAAGCTAGCAGTGAAACAACTTTGTTAAGTAGGTCCATTTATACTGTGTTGACATTACAGAAGTCTCTCGTTAGCATCTTATATGCTACGTGAGACCATGTGACCAGCAGCTAACGCTAACTGAGCTAGAGTATTATGTGGAGTGGTGCTAACGCTAGACAAAACAAAGTGGTGGAGCGAGCTAGAGAAAGAACAGGAAGAGAGAGAGGTGTTAACGTTAGATAAAACAAAGTGAAAGTCTTGTGTTTTCTCCTTAACTTCTCCAGGACATGAACACCTGTTTCCTGGTGAAAGTCTTGTGTTTTCTCCTAAACTTCTCCAGGACATGAACACCTGTTTCCTGGTGAAAGTCTTGTGTTTTCTCCTTAACTTCTCCAGGATATGAACACCTGTTTCCTGGTGAAAGTCTTGTGTTTTCTCCTTAACTTCTCCAGGACATGAACACCTGTTTCCTGGTGAAAGTCTAGTGTTTTCTCCTTAACTTCTCCAGGACATGAACACCTGTTTCCTGGTGAAAGTCTTGTGTATTCTCCTTAACTTCTCCAGGACATGAACACCTGTTTCCTGGTGAAAGTCTTGTGTTTTCTCCTTAACTTCTCCAGGATATGAACACCTGTTTCCTGGTGAAAGTCTTGTGTTTTCTCCTTAACTTCTCCAGGACATGAACACCTGTTTCCTGGTGAAAGTCTTGTGTTTTCTCCTTAACTTCTCCAGGACATGAACACCTGTTTCCTGGTGAAAGTCTTGTGTTTTCTCCTTAACTTCTCCAGGACATGAACACCTGTTTCCTGGAGAAAGTCTTGTGTTTTCTCCTTAACTTCTCCAGGACATGAACACCTGTTTCCTGGAGAAAGTCTTGTGTTTTCTCCTTAACTTCTCCAGGACATGAACACCTGTTTCCTGGTGAAAGTCTTGTGTTTTCTCCTTAACCTCTCCAGGACATGAACACCTGTTTCCTGGTGAAAGTCTGGTGTTTTCTCCTAACTGTTTTCTCCAGTTTTGGCTGTACTTACCTGCTCCAGGGTAACTTACCGCCGGCTGAAACCTGGTGTCAGTTTAAAGGCTTCAGCTCGGCGTTAAGTTACCGCCGAGGTTCTCCAGCCAGAGGATGAGGAGGATGCACAGACTCTTATTCTGAAGGAGCACAATGTACTGTAATGTGATGTGAAGGAAGAGAGAGAAAGAGACAGAAAAGAGACAAAAAAGAGAGGAAAGAGACAAAAAGAGAGTAAAGTAGAAAAGAGAGAAAAATGGAGAAAAATGGAGAAAAGGAGAAAGAGAAAAAATGGAGAAAAGAGAGAAAGAGACAAAAAGAGAGAAAAAGAGAGGAAAGAGACAAAAAGAGAGGAAAGTAGAAAAGAGAAAGAGAAAAATGGAGAAAAGGAGAAAAAGAGAGAAAAGAGACAAAAAGAGACAAAAAGAGAGGAAAGTAGAAAAGAGAGAAAAGAGAAAAATTTAGAAAAGAGAGAAAAGAAGAGAAAGAAAAAAATAGAGAAAAGGAGAAAAGAGAGAAAAATTGAGAAAATGAGTAAGAAAAGAAGGAGAAATTAGAGAAAGAAATGAAAAAAGAGTGAAAGAAAAAAGAGAAAAGAGAGAAAAGAGATTTGAAGGATCACATGATAAAGGTAACTCCTTCAGAATAAGAGCCTCCCGGTGCATGCTCCTGCCGCTACATGCCATGTGGCAGCGGCCGTGTTCACCGGGTGTCCCAGCGCACCGCGGCGATCCTGCGTCCCGGCAACCAGCCGTAGGGACGCAGGATGGCGTCACGGTAACGGCTCGGTGCGATGCTTACATCATCGGTGAAGACGGCCAGCTTGCCACTCTCCAACATGTCCTCTAGTTCTTCGTTGGTGGTGGTCCTCCGGCTGCAGACACAAACAGAGAAGAAGAGTGTTGGATGACACGAAAAATAAAAGCTGTTAAAGGCCGATACGAATATTTGGTGATTTAAAAATCCAAAACATACACAGCTTCCCCTAACATTAGTTATTTGTTATATAAAATTATTATAATAAAAATAATGCATGTGAAAAAATATTTCAAAATAAAATATTTGATATATTTTATTTTGAAATATTTTTTTTCTGAATTCACCTCTTTGAAATTATTTTATTTCGGAAACATATATATATAAAATATTATTTTTTATTTTTATTTATTTTATTTTTTTTTTATTTTTTAATCCAGAAACGCGCAACAAAACATTATTTATACAGTATATATATATATATATACTGTGTGCGTGTGTGTGTGTGTGTGTGTGTGTGTCTGTGTGTGTGTGTGTGTGTGTGTGTGTGTGTGTGTGTGTGTGTGTGTATCTGTGTGAGTGTGTGTGTGTGTGTGTGTGTAACTCACTGATCTCCAGCTGTCTCTGGATGCGGTCCTTGCAGCGGTCGCGGTACTTGGACTGCGTGGTGTTGTACTCGGTCATCACCTCCACGAACTTACGTGACAGCGTCGAGTGCTGGAGGAGTGGGGGAGGAGGAGTGTGGGGGGGAGTGGGGGGGGGAGTGTGGGGGGGGTCAGAGATCATTCTGGGCTCAGGACACACCGGCATCCTGA
>JABXJD010000355.1:365000-367500 GCA_013375575.1 Percina caprodes
ATGAGAGGGGAATGAGAGGGGGAATGAGAGGAGGGAATGAGAGGGGAATGAGAGGGAATGAGAGGAGGGAATGAGAGGGAATGAGAGGGGAATAAGAGGAGGAATGAGAGGAATGAGAGGGTGCATGAGAGGAGGGAATGAAAGGGGGAATGAGAAGGGGAATGAGAAGAGGGAATGAGAGGGAATGAGAGGGGGAATGAGAGGAGGAATGAGAGGGGTGAATGAGAGGAGGGAATGAGAGGAGGAATGAGAGGGGGAATGAGAGGGTGCATGAGAGGAGGGAATGAAAGGGGAATGAGAAGGGGAATGAGAAGAGGGAATGAGAGGGGGAATGAGAGGGGGAATGAGAGGAGGGAATGAGAGGGTGAATGAGAGGAGGGAATGAGAGGAGGGAATGAGAGGGGAATGAGAGGGAATGAGAAGGGGGAATGAGAGGGAGGAATGAGAGGAGGGAATGAAAGGGGAATGAGAGGAGGAATGAAAGGGAATGAGAGGAGGGAATGAGAGGGGGAAGAGGGGGAATGAGAAGGGGGAATGAGAGGGAGGAATGAGAGGAGGGAATGAAAGGGGGAATGAGAGGGGGGAATGAGAGGAGGGAATGAGAGGGGGGAATGAGAGGACCTACCAGGTCTAACTGGGTTATCAGATCCCTGGGAGTCTTGTGTGACTGTGACCCTGCCGCTGAGCATCATGGGAAACACCGGCGTCTGCTCTCAGCTGATAAGCCACGTAACAAAGAGCCAATCACACAACACCGAGACCCCCCCCCCCCGTGTCACTGACGGAGAGAAGCAAGGGCTGATGGGAAATATCTCCCATCCTGTCTGCCGTTCAGCGCGTTATTCACCGCGCCGTGGAAAACATCATGCTGGGTGTTGTAGTTCTCTTTAGTTGTAGTTCTGTGTTATTGTAGTTCAATCAAGATATCATTAGTACTACCAGTACTACTAGAGAACTACACGCTGAAGATATCATTAGTACTACAAGTACTACTAGTACTTCCAGAAAAACTCAACGTATAATCATCCCTGCACACACACACACACACACACACAGACACACACGCAGACACACACACAAACATACGCACTCACACACACACACACACACACACACACACACACACACAGACACACACACACACACACACACACACACACACACACTGTAACTTTGTATGTTAAACGTGTAAAGTGAGAAAACAGATGTGTACGTGTGTGTTTATGAGCAAATTAATGTGATTAACGTGACCGAGTGAACATGGAGACCCTGCAGGGCGAGAGAGAGAGAGAGAGGGGAGAGGGAGGGGGGCAGGGAGGGAGAGGGAGGGAGAGGGAGGGGGGGAGGGAGGGGGCTGAGGAAGAGGAGAAGATGGAGGAAAGGGGGATGGGTGATGATAAAGAGGAGTAATAGAAGGCTGGGGGAGGGGAGAGAGCTCTGTGTGCAGAGATGTACTTATATACATATACAGTATGTGTATATATACACATACTGTATATGTATATATATACACACATATACAGTATATTTTACAAGTTAGAACTCATGTCTGAATACAATAAATTATTCTTCTCCTTTTCCATTTTGTTCTTTTCATTCATTTAAAGAATTCCCTGGCCTCCACACACACACACACACACACACACACACACACACACACACACACACACACACACACACACACACACACACACACACACACACACACACACACACACACACACACACACAGCTTCACCACAGGGGTTACATGTCACCTGGTTAGTAAAATAGGTCAGTTGTGTGATTTCTTTCTATCCAATGAGTTCCATTTTACATTTGGGGGGTTGGTGTGTGTCTGTGTGTCTGTGTGTGTGTCTCTGTGTGTGTGTGCGTGTGTCTGTGTGTGTGTGTGTGTATGTGTGTCTGTGTGTGTGTGTATATGTTTCTGTGTGTGTGTCTGTGTGTGTGTGTGTGTGTGTGTGTGTGTCTGTGTGTCTGTGTGTGTGTCTCTGTGTGTGTGTGTGCCTGTGTGTGTGTGTCTGTGTGTCTGTGTGTGTGTGTCTGTGTGTCTGTGTGTCTGTCTCTGTGTGTGTGTGTGTGTGTGTGTGTGTGTGTGTGTGTGTGTGTCTGTCTGTGTGTGTGTGTGTGTGTGTGTGTGTGTGTGGGGGTGTAGCTACAGGACCTGATTGGCTCACGTGAGATTATGTCTCATTGTACAGAAAGCTGAGTTTGTTTTAAAGGATCAGAATACAGATTAATGAATAAACGAGTTTCCCACCAGCAGACTGAGTTAATGAATCGGGGTAATTAGCTCTGAGGGTGCGTTCAGGTGCTCTTCTGAGGCTGGGAGATCTGACACTTACATCCATTCACATTCAGCTGCGAGAGAAATTAAAGACAGATCGGTCACACAGAGCACAGATGGACTCTGGGTAGAGCCAAAGATCCCGGTGCATTGTGGGTAACACTGCCTCGCTGCTGGCTGGCACACACACACACACACACACACACACACACA
>JABXJD010000355.1:372500-375000 GCA_013375575.1 Percina caprodes
TATAACAATATCGTCTCTAGAGAAATATAACAATATACGTCACTAGAGAAATATAACAATATACGTCTCTAGAGAAATATAACAATATACGTCTCTAGAGAAATATAACAATATACGTCACTAGAGAAATATAACAATATACGTCACTAGAGAAATATAACAATATACGTCTCTAGAGAAATATAACAATATACATCATTAGAGAAATATAACAATATACGTCACTAGAGAAATATAACAATATACGTCTCTAGAAATATAACAATATCGTCATTAGAAAATATAACAATATCGTCTCTAGAGAAATATAACAATATACGTCTCTAGAAATATAATAATATACGTCATTAGAGAAATATAACAATATACGTCATTAGAGAAATATAACAATATCGTCATTAGAAAATATAACAATATACGTCTCTAGAGAAATATAACAATATACGTCATTAGAGAAATATAACAATATCGTCACTAGAGAAATATAACATACGTCTCTAGAGAAATATAACAATATACGTCATTAGAGAAATATAACAATATACGTCTCTAGAGAAATATAACAATATCGTCTCTAGAAAATATAACAATATCGTCATTAGAGAAATATAACAATATACGTCTCTAGAGAAATATAACAATATACGTCTCTAGAGAAATATAATAATATCGTCATTAGAGAAATATAACAATATCGTCATTAGAAAATATAACAATATACGTCATTAGAGAAATATAACAATATACGTCTCTAGAAATATAACAATATCGTCATTAGAGAAATATAACAATATCGTCACTAGAAAATATAACAATATACGTCTCTAGAGAAATATAACAATATACGTCATTAGAGAAATATAACATACGTCTCTAGAGAAATATAACAATATACGTCTCTAGAAATATAACAATATACGTCACTAGAGAAATATAACAATATCGTCTCTAGAAAATATAACAATATACGTCTCTAGAGAAATATAACAATATACGTCACTAGAGAAATATAACAATATACGTCACTAGAGAAATATAACAATATCGTCTCTAGAGAAATATAACAATATACGTCATTAGAAAATATAACAATATACGTCATTAGAAATATAACAATATCGTCATTAGAGAAATATAACAATATCGTCATTAGAGAAATATAACAATATACGTCTCTAGAGAAATATAACAATATACGTCATTAGAGAAATATAACAATATACGTCATTAGAGAAATATAACAATATACGTCATTAGAGAAATATAACAATATACGTCATTAGAGAAATATAACAATATCGTCTCTAGAGAAATATAACAATATACGTCATTAGAGAAATATAACAATATACGTCATTAGAGAAATATAACAATATCGTCATTAGAAAATATAACAATATACGTCTCTAGAGAAATATAACAATATCGTCTCTAGAGAAATATAACAATATACGTCATTAGAGAAATATAACAATATACGTCACTAGAGAAATATAACAATATACGTCACTAGAGAAATATAACAATATACGTCTCTAGAGAAATATAACAATATACGTCATTAGAAAAATATAACAATATACGTCTCTAGAAATATAACAATATCGTCTCTAGAGAAATATAACAATATCGTCATTAGAGAAATATAACAATATCGTCACTAGAGAAATATAACAATATCGTCATTAGAGAAATATAACAATATCGTCACTAGAGAAATATAACAATATACGTCATTAGAAAATATAACAATATACGTCACTAGAGAAATATAACAATATACGTCTCTAGAGAAATATAACAATATACGTCATTAGAGAAATATAACAATATACGTCTCTAGAGAAATATAACAATATACGTCATTAGAGAAATATAACAATATGCGTCACTAGAGAAATATAACAATATACGTCTCTAGAGAAATATAACAATATACGTCTCTAGAGAAATATAACAATATACGTCATTAGAGAAATATAACAATATACGTCACTAGAGAAATATAACAATATACGTCTCTAGAGAAATATAACAATATACATCATTAGAGAAATATAACAATATACGTCTCTAGAGAAATATAACAATATACGTCATTAGAGAAATATAACAATATACGTCTCTAAAGAAATATAACAATATACGTCATTAGAGAAATATAACAATATACGTCACTAGAGACATATAACAATATACGTCTCTAAAGAAATATAACAATATACGTCATTAGAGAAATATAACAATATACGTCTCTAGAGAAATATAACAATATACGTCTCTAAAGAAATATAACAATATACGTCATTGAGCGGTCTACTCAGATCTGGTCTCCTCTGACCTGCAGCGGTCTACTCAGATCTGGTCTCCTCTGACCCACAGCGGTCTACTCAGATCTGGTCTCTTGTAACCTGTGGCGGTCTACTCAGATCTGGTTTCCTCTAAGCTGCAGCGGTCTACTCAGATCTGGTCTCCTCTGACCTGCAGAGGTCTACTCAGA
>JABXJD010000355.1:385000-390000 GCA_013375575.1 Percina caprodes
AGTAATAAAAATAATATAATAAACATCAAATAATCATTTAAGCTTTTTAAAATACTTTAAAGTCAGCTACAGCGTGATCACAGAACCTGAGGACTACTAGCCAGTCAGGAGCAGAGTATGAGGGCCCTGACAGTACCTAGGTAAGGACTACTAGCCAGACAGGAGCAGAGTATGAGGTCCTGACAGTACCTAGGTAAGGACTACTAGCCAGTCAGGAGCAGAGTATGAGGTCCTGACAGTACCTAGGTAAGGACTACTAGCCAGTCAGAAGCAGAGTATGAGGCCCTGACAGTACCTAGGTAAGGACTACTAGCCAGTCAGGAGCAGAGTATGAGGCCCTGACAGTACCTAGGTAAGGACTACTAGCCAGTCAGAAGCAGAGTATGAGGTCCTGACAGTACCTAGGTAAGGACTACTAGCCAGACAGGAGCAGAGTATGAGGTCCTGACAGTACCTAGGTAAGGACTACTAGCCAGTCAGAAGCAGAGTATGAGGCCCTGACAGTACCTAGGTAAGGACTACTAGCCAGTCAGGAGCAGAGTATGAGGGCCTGACAGTACCTAGGTAAGGACTACTAGCCAGTCAGGAGCAGAGTATGAGGCCCTGACAGTACCTAGGTAAGGACTACTAGCCAGTCAGGAGCAGAGTATGAGGCCCTGACAGTACCTAGGTAAGGACTACTAGCCAGTCAGGAGCAGAGTATGAGGCCCCGACAGTACCTAGGTAAGGACTACTAGCCAGACAGGAGCAGAGTATGAGGCCCCGACAGTACCTAGGTAAGGACTACTAGCCAGTCAGGAGCAGAGTATGAGGCCCTGACAGTACCTAGGTAAGGACTACTAGCCAGTCAGAAGCAGAGTATGAGGCCCTGACAGTACCTAGGTAAGGACTACTAGCCAGTCAGGAGCAGAGTATGAGGGCCTGACAGTACCTAGGTAAGGACTACTAGCCAGTCAGAAGCAGAGTATGAGGCCCTGACAGTACCTAGGTAAGGACTACTAGCCAGTCAGGAGCAGAGTATGAGGGCCCAGACAGTACCTAGGTAAGGACTACTAGCCAGTCAGGAGCAGAGTATGAGGCCCTGACAGTACCTAGGTAAGGACTACTAGCCAGTCAGAAGCAGAGTATGAGGTCCTGACAGTACCTAGGTAAGGACTACTAGCCAGTCAGGAGCAGAGTATGAGGCCCTGACAGTACCTAGGTAAGGACTACTAGCCAGACAGGAGCAGAGTATGAGGCCCTGACAGTACCTAGGTAAGGACTACTAGCCAGTCAGAAGCAGAGTATGAGGCCCTGACAGTACCTAGGTAAGGACTACTAGCCAGTCAGGAGCAGAGTATGAGGCCCTGACAGTACCTAGGTAAGGACTACTAGCCAGTCAGAAGCAGAGTATGAGGTCCTGACAGTACCTAGGTAAGGACTACTAGCCAGTCAGGAGCAGAGTATGAGGCCCTGACAGTACCTAGGTAAGGACTACTAGCCAGACAGGAGCAGAGTATGAGGCCCTGACAGTACCTAGGTAAGGACTACTAGCCAGTCAGAAGCAGAGTATGAGGCCCTGACAGTACCTAGGTAAGGACTACTAGCCAGTCAGGAGCAGAGTATGAGGTCCTGACAGTACCTAGGTAAGGACTACTAGCCAGTCAGGAGCAGAGTATGAGGCCCTGACAGTACCTAGGTAAGGACTACTAGCCAGTCAGAAGCAGAGTATGAGGCCCTGACAGTACCTAGGTAAGGACTACTAGCCAGTCAGGAGCAGAGTATGAGGTCCTGACAGTACCTAGGTAAGGACTACTAGCCAGTCAGGAGCAGAGTATGAGGACCCTGACAGTACCTAGGTAAGGACTACTAGCCAGTCAGGAGCAGAGTATGAGGTCCTGACAGTACCTAGGTAAGGACTACTAGCCAGTCAGGAGCAGAGTATGAGGGCCCTGACAGTACCTAGGTAAGGACTACTAGCCAGTCAGGAGCAGAGTATGAGGCCCTGACAGTACCTAGGTAAGGACTACTAGCCAGTCAGAAGCAGAGTATGAGGTCCTGACAGTACCTAGGTAAGGACTACTAGCCAGTCAGGAGCAGAGTATGAGGCCCTGACAGTACCTAGGTAAGGACTACTAGCCAGACAGGAGCAGAGTATGAGGCCCTGACAGTACCTAGGTAAGGACTACTAGCCAGTCAGAAGCAGAGTATGAGGGCCCTGACAGTACCTAGGTAAGGACTACTAGCCAGTCAGGAGCAGAGTATGAGGCCCTGACAGTACCTAGGTAAGGACTACTAGCCAGACAGGAGCAGAGTATGAGGCCCTGACAGTACCTAGGTAAGGACTACTAGCCAGTCAGAAGCAGAGTATGAGGGCCCTGACAGTACCTAGGTAAGGACTACTAGCCAGTCAGGAGCAGAGTATGAGGTCCTGACAGTACCTAGGTAAGGACTACTAGCCAGTCAGGAGCAGAGTATGAGGCCCTGACAGTACCTAGGTAAGGACTACTAGCCAGTCAGGAGCAGAGTATGAGGTCCTGACAGTACCTAGGTAAGGACTACTAGCCAGTCAGTTAGTTACCAGTAATTAGCCTGTGTCTATGTTAATGTTAACTAGCATGTTAGTTAGCAGTAATTAGCCTGTACCTATGTTAATGTTAACTAGCATGTTAGTTACCAGTAATTAGCCTGTGCCTATGTTAATGTTAACTAGCATGTTAGTTACCAGTATTAGCCTGTACCTATGTTAATGTTAACTAGCATGTTAGTTAGCAGTAATTAGCCTGTGCCTATGTTAATGTTAACTAGCATGTTAGTTAGCAGTAATTAGCCTGTACCTATGTTAATGTTAACTAGCATGTTAGTTACCAGTAATTAGCCTGTGCCTATGTTAATGTTAACTAGCATGTTAGTTAGCAGTAATTAGCCTGTACCTATGTTAATGTTAACTAGCATGTTAGTTACCAGTAATTAGCCTGTGCCTATGTTAATGTTAACTAGCATGTTAGTTACCAGTAATTAGCCTGTACCTATGTTAATGTTAACTAGCATGTTAGTTAGCAGTAATTAGCCTGTGCCTATGTTAATGTTAACTAGCATGTTAGTTAGCAGTAATTAGCCTGTACCTATGTTAATGTTAACTAGCATGTTAGTTACCAGTAATTAGCCTGTGCCTATGTTAATGTTAACTAGCATGTTAGTTACCAGTAATTAGCCTGTACCTATGTTAATGTTAACTAGCATGTTAGTTACCAGTAATTAGCCTGTACCTATGTTATCTCCTAACATATACCTACCTCTCCGTCTCTGCTGATGGGGAATGATTGAGATTTCTCTTGCACAGCTACCAGAAGACTTACAGCTTTCAGACAGGTTGCTACGTCACATCTACGTCATCAGCTGGAGGCTGCGCAGTAACGCTCAGCATCACCGGGAAAGAGCTTCTAATGGACTCCACTGGTCCCCGTCCAGAGCAACAGGACCTGTTGGTCCATTTCTTTAACTGTGTATGGTCCGACCCCCAGGCCCTCTCCTCCATTACGCCCCGGGCCGACGCTCGGACTCACACCCGCGAGTCCTTGGTGCGAGTCCGATCTGAGCCGCTTTAGACGTAGCTGTCCCTCCCCGATGTGAGTCACATGCTCCGATTTTAAAGGTTTACGACATATCCGTCATACTGAAATTAGTGAAATCCATGAAATAATAAAGTTTTCTCATTCAAAACAATAACAGAAGATGGAAATCATTTCAGAAACGTAGCTAGCTATGCTAACGTTAGCTCAAAACACCATTCAGCTTAATTAAGTAGGTCCATTTATACTGTGTTGATAATACAGAAGTCTCTCGTTAGCATCTCGGAGGCCTAATATCAATATATATATTGATATATATATATATATATATCAATATATATATATATGATATATACATCAATATATATATATAAATTCATAGAGAATTATACCTAATATTTGAGTTAAAAAAGACATTCTGAATTATTTTGACTAATAGTTAAGATCAGAGGAATGAAAGAGATCAGTTGTATTTTATATTTACTTTATCTTAACATTCTTACTCTTGTTTTACCTTGAATTTGACTGTGAGCAACCGTCTATCAGTGTGTGTGTGCACGCATGTGTGTGTGTGTGCATCTGTGTGTGTGTGTGTATATGTGTATATATATGTATACATATACAGTGAGGAAAATAAGTATTGAACACGCTGCTATTTAGCAAGTTGTCCCCCTTAGAGATCCTGGAGGGTCTGATGTCCTCGTAGGTGCGTGTCCACTGTGAGAGACATCATCTAAAAACATCCAGACATCACAATGGAGGATTTAACTATTTATTATATGATACAGCTGCAAATAAGTATTTGAACACCTGAGAAAATCAATGTTAATATTTGGTACAGCAGCCTTTGTTTGGTCAAACGTTTCCTGTAGTTTTTCACCAGGTTTGACACCCTGCAGAAGGGATTCTGGTCCACTCCTCCACACAGATCTTCTCTAGACCAGTCAGGTTTCTGGGCTGTCGCTGAGAAACACGGAGTTTGAACTCCCTCCAAAGATTCTCTATTGGGTTCAGGTCTGGAGACCGGCTAGGCCAGAACCAGAACCTTGATCTGCTTCTTCCAGAGCCCCCCCCTTGGTTCTCCTGGCTGTGTGCTTCGGGTCATCGTCATGTTGGAAGACCCAGCCTCGACCCATCTTCAATGCTCTAACTGAGGGAAGGAGGTTGTTCCCCAAAATCTCCCAATACATGGCCCCGGTCCTCCTCTCCTTAATACAGTGCAGTCGCCCTGTCCCATGTGCAGAAACCCCCCCAAAGCATGATGCTGCCCCCCCATGCTTCACAGTAGGGAAGGTGGTCTTGGGATGGTCCTCATCATTCTTCTTCCTCCAAACACAGTTAGTGGAATTATGACCAAAAAGTTCTATTCTGGTCTCATCAGACCACATGACTTCCCCCCATGACTCCTCTGGATCCTCCAGATGGTCGTTGGCCAACTTAAGACGGGCC
>JABXJD010000355.1:395000-400000 GCA_013375575.1 Percina caprodes
TGCAACACCATCACTAGAAGGCGCTCGGAGTCCAAGGTGAGTCTGTCTGTCTCTGGGGGGACCTCTCCAGGTTTGTCTTCGCTGTGTTTCCGTCCTCTGTCTCTTCCACACTCACAGGGTTTCTGATGGGTTCAGGATGCAAAAATAAAATGGAACTATTGTTTGTGTTCTTGTTAACTGTGCAGGTGATCCAGGACAGATGATGATGGAGAAGTTTCGGCGGATCCAGCAGAACCCCGCCGCCTTCCAGCGCCTGATAGAGCACGTCCGGCTACAGCGTATTCGGAACTCTCTTCGCTTCGGGCATCTGAGGATGCAGAACCAGCAGCCGGACCAGCAGCCGGACCAGCAGCCGGACCAGCAGCCGGACCAGCAGCAGGACCAGCAGCAGGACCAGCAGGAGAACGCCGCTATCCAGCTTGTTTCTACCTGATGTTGAACATCTGTCCTGATTCTGTCTCTGCTTCTTTAATAAAGACCAAGTGTGACGTTGATTTCTGTCTTAATCACTTCACCGTCGTGTCCAATTTGACCCATTTTCAAAAAGCTTGTTTATCAGAAATTTGGGTTTTCTTTCAACCAAACTGTTAAAAAATATAACTTGTGACAAAAATGAACTTAAGACTCAAAAATACAACTGTAATAGTATATAAAGTATATTTATATATATTTATATTATATATACTTATATATTAGTCTTAAAAAGAATATTTATATTATATATAGACTTATATCTGGGACAGGTCTACTGTCTGTTCCTAGAGTCAGAACTAAACAGGGGGGGCAGGGTTCAGTTTCTATGCTCCTCAGATCTGGATCAGACTCCCAGAAACCTGCAGGTCTGCTGCTACTCTCAGTTCTTTAAATCAAGGCTGAAGACCTTTCTTTTTGATGTTGCCTTCCTTTAATTGATGCTCATTTCTTTACTGTTTAATCTCTTATACTGCACTGTAACTTTTATTCTTGTGTTTTATCTGTTTTTATTTTGAACTGTTTCTTCTGTTTTTTGTGGGTTTTATTTTCTTTTAACTGTTTTTGTTTTTTTTAACTTTTATGTAAAGCACTTTGAATTGCCCTGTTGCTGAAATGTGCTCTACAAATAAAGCTGCCTTGCCTAATATATTAGTCTTATGTAGTATATTTATATTATACATTGACTTATATATTAGTCTTATAAAGTATATTTATATATATTTATATTATATAGACATATTAGTCTTATGTAGTATATTTATATATATATTTATATTATATATAAACATATATTAGTCTTATGTAGTATATTTATATATATATTTATATTATATATAGACATATTAGTCTTATGTAGTATATTTATATATATTTATATTATATATAAACATATATTAGTCTTATGTAGTATATTTATATTATATATAAACATATATTAGTCTTATGTAGTATATTTATATATATTTATATTATATATAGACTTGTATGAGCTGATCAGACCGATACATAAACTACAAATAACATCAAAACTTTCCTAAAAACTGAATCCAAAATAAATCTACTTTCACTTAAAATTAACTCAACAAAAAAACACAATATAATATAATATTGTCTATAATATATACACTACCGTTCAAAAGTTTGGGGTCACATTGAAATGTCCTTATTTTTGAAGGAAAAGCACTGTACTTTTCAATGAAGATAACTTTAAACTAGTCTTAACTTTGAAGAAATCCACTCTATACATTGCTAATGTGGTAAATGACTATTCTAGCTGCAAATGTCTGGTTTTTGGTGCAATATGTACATCGGTGTATAGAGGCCCATTTCCATAACTATCACTCCAGTGTTCTAATGGTACAATGTGTTTGCTCATTGGCTCAGAAGGCTAATTGATGATTAGAAAACCCTTGTGCAATCATGTTCACACATCTGAAAACAGTTTAGGTCGTTACAGAAGCTACAAAACTGACCTTCCTTTGAGCAGATTGAGTTTCTGGAGCATCACATTTGTGGGGTCAATTAAACGCTCAAAATGGCCAGAAAAAGAGAACTTTCATCTGAAACTCGACAGTCTATTCTTGTCCTTAGAAATGAAGGCTATTCCATGCGAGACATTGATAAGAAATTGAAGATTTCCTACAACGGTGTGTACTACTCCCTTCAGAGGACAGCACAAACAGGCTCTAACCAGAGTAGAAAAAGAAGTGGGAGGCCGCGTTGCACAACTGAGCAAGAAGATAAGTACATTAGAGTCTCTAGTTTGAGAAACAGACGCCTCACAGGTCCCCAACTGGCATCTTCATTAAATAGTACCCGCAAAACACCAGTGTCAACATGTACAGTGAAGAGGCGGCTGCGGGATTCTGGGCTTCAGGGCAGAGTGGCAAAGAAAAAGCCATATCTGAGACTGGCCAATAAAAGAAAAAGATTAAGATGGGCAAAAGAACACAGACATTGGACAGAGGAAGACTGGAAAAAGTGTTGTGGACGGATGAATCCAAGTTTGAGGTGTTTGGATCACAAAGAAGAACGTTTGTGAGACGCAGAACAAATGAAAAGATGCTGGAAGAATGCCTGACGCCATCTGTTAAGCATGGTGGAGGTAATATGATGGTCTGGGGTTGCTTTGGTGCTGGTAAGGTGGGAGATTTGTACAGGGTAAAGGGATTCTGAATAAGGAAGGCTATCACTCCATTTTGCAACGCCATGCCATACCCAGTGGACAGCGCTTGATTGGAGCCAATTTCATCCTACAACAGGACAATGACCCTAAACACACCTCCAAATTGTGCAAGAACTATTTAGAGCAGAAGCAGGCAGCTGGTATTCTATCGGTAATGGAGTGGCCAGCGCAGTCACCAGATCTGAACCCCATTGAGCTGTTGTGGGAGCAGCTTGACCGTATGGTACCAAGAAGTGCCCATCCAACCAATCCAACTTGTGGGAGCTGCTTCTGGAAGCGTGGGGTGCAATTTCTCCAGATTACCTCAACAAATTAACAGCTAGAATGCCAAAGGTCTGCAATGCTGTAATTGCTGCAAATGGAGGATTCTTTGACGAAAGCAAAGTTTGATGTAAAAAAAATCTTATTTCAAATACAAATCATTATTTCTAACCTTGTCAATGTCTTGACTCTATTTTCTATTCATTTCACAACGTATGGTGGTGAATAAGTGGGACTTTTCAGGAAAACACAAAATTGTTTGGGTGACCCCAAACTTTTGAACGGTAGTGTATGTCTCCTGATGGGACCTGGTGGACATCAGATGTCTCAGGGAGCAGCAGGGTTAGGATGTCTCCTGATGGGACCTGGTGGACATCAGATGTCTCAGGGAGCAGCAGGGTTAGGATGTCTCCTGATGGGACCTGGTGGACATCAGATGTCTGAGGGACCAGCAGGGTTAGGATGTCTCCTGATGGGACCTGGTGAATATCAGATGTCTGAGGGAGCAGCAGGGTTAGGATGCCTCCTGATGGGACCGGGTGGACATCAGATGTCTGAGGGAGCAGCAGGGTTAGGATGTCTCCTGATGGGACCTGGTGGACCTCAGATGTCTGAGGGAGCAGCAGGGTTAGGATGTCTCCTGATGGGACCTGGTGGACATCAGATGTCTGAGGGAGCAGCAGGGTTAGGATGTCTCCTGATGGGACCTGGTGGACATCAGATGTCTGAGGGACCAGCAGGGTTAGGATGTCTCCTGATGGGACCTGGTGGACATCAGATGACTGAGGGACCAGCAGGGTTAGGATGTCTCCTGATGGGACCTGGTGGACCTCAGATGTCTGAGGAAGCAGCAGGGTTAGGATGTCTCCTGATGGGACCTGGTGGACATCAGATGTCTGAGGGAGCAGCAGGGTTAGGATGTCTCCTGATGGGACCTGGTGGACATCAGATGTCTGAGGGACCAGCAGGGTTAGGATGTCTCCTGATGGGACCTGGTGGACATCAGATGTCTGAGGGACCAGCAGGGTTAGGATGTCTCCTGATGGGACCTGGTGGACATCAGATGTCTGAGGGACCAGCAGGGGGCTCCATCAGCCTGTTTATGCTGATCTGAATGTACTTTTACTTTCAAAGGTCAGTTCTAACTTGGGACAGAAATATCTCCAGGAGACAGAGACTGAACTGGAGCTGAGAGACGTCTGAGCTGAGGTAAAAACTTTACTGTCTGGAGGTTTCTGATGATTATTCACTGATCTGTTGATCAAGAACAACTGGAATCATCTTCCACAGCTGATCTGTAGTCTGGGACCTGTTTGATAGATAATGCTAACAGGCTGAGGCTAAAGCTAACAGGCCATGCTATCATGCTAACAGGCTGAGGCTAAAGCTAACAGGCCATGATACGTTAACCATTGTAATGTTTATTTTACATCATGTACGGGACATCCATATCATTTATTTTAATTACAGTTTCACTAGGAACCAACACAAATATTCTCGGGGCATTTCAGGCATGGGAATAGTTTCCTTCTTAGTCCCTCTCAGATAGTCCAGGTATTAGTTGGCATCACTTTCTAAGTATTTTGGTCCATTTTGTCCAGTTGGATGAACATGTTCCCTGTATGTATATCTGTGTGTTGCAGCGGTACACAGAGAACAACAACCTCCATCTTTGATCCTGAAGACAAGAAGATGGGTGAAGTGTGGAGCAGTCTGGAGGAGGAGGCGAGGCAGATGCGTGAAAAAGAAATGGAAGATTTTTTGGAACGACTCAACGATGGAAGAGCTCCAGATCTGAGAGTCAACAAGAACATTGTGATGTTCTCAGGTCTTTGGTCTTCAGACAATCTGAGACAACACTACGAGAAGAGGAAAAGGGAGGCGGGCGGCTCCCCTGAGGACTTGATCAAGACCATAGCAGGTAAGCTGGGTGAATATATACCAGCTTCTGCACTGGGGGGCCTCGGGCCGCTGGCCATCACCGTCCTCATCGACTTGGTTTCCTTGAGTCCGCCTGAGGAAAGCACCGAGGACGCTCTGCGGAGCGTGTTTGCCGAGGAGAAGGCCTCCGAGGTCTGGG
>JABXJD010000355.1:405000-407500 GCA_013375575.1 Percina caprodes
GAAGAAAAACAAAATGAAGACTTTGGAGTGGCCTAGCCAAAGTCCTGACCTGAATCCTATTGAGATGTTGTGGTATGACCTTAAAAAGGCCGTTCATGCTCGAAAACCCTCTAATGTAACTGAATTAGGACAATTCTGCAAAGATGAGTGGGCCAAAATTCCTCCAGGACGCTGTAAAAGCCTCATTGCACATTATCGCAAACGCTTGGTTGCAGTTGTTGCTGCTAAGGGTGGCCCAACCAGTTATTAGGTTTAGGGGGCAATCACTTTTTCACACAGGGCCATGATGGTTTGGATTTTTTTTCACCTTTAATAATAAACACCTTCATTTACAAATTGCATTTTGTGTTTACTTGTGTTGTCCTTGACTATTGTTTAAATTGGTTTGATATTCCGAAACACTTAAGTGAGACAAACATGCAAAGGAACAGGAAATGAGGAAGGGGGCAAACACTTTTTCACACCACTGTATGCTGCTCTATACACGCTAAAAGTAGTGATTATTAACATGGAGTCTGGTGGAGATATGCTGCTCTATACACGCTAAAAGTAGTGATTATTTACATGGAGTCTGGTGGAGATATGCTGCTCTATACACGCTAAAAGTAGTGATTATTTACATGGAGTCTGGTGGAGATATCCTGCTCTATACACGCTAAAAGTAGTGATTATTTACATGGAGTCTGGTGGAGATATGCTGCTCTATACACGCTAAAAGTAGTGATTATTTACATGGAGTCTGGTGGAGATATGCTGCTCTATACACGCTAAAAGTAGTGATTATTTACATGGAGTCTGGTGGAGATATGCTGCTCTATACACACTAAAAGTAGTGATTATTTACATGGAGTCTGGTGGAGATATGCTGCTCTATACACGCTAAAAGTAGTGATTATTTACATGGAGTCTGGTGGAGATATGCTGCTCTATACACGCTAAAAGTAGTGATTATTTACATGGAGTCTGGTGGAGATATGCTGCTCAATCTCAGTCAAAAGTCTCAAGTCAATCTCAGCCGTGTCAGATTATTGATCTGACAGATTTCAGTCTGATCACAGATGTCAGAGGTCTCGCTTATCATCACCGACTGACTGTTTGAGATCTTAAAATCAACAGGAAATGGAGGCTTACCTGGATCGGAGTCTCTGGATCTCAGACAGCAGCTCTGATTGGCCAACGTAACACTGCATCACCTCCAGCAGAGCGGCACTCAGCGCAGAGCGGCGGCCCGACACGCCGTCCTCCACCAGACCGGCCGGGCCCTCCTTCACCTGCACGCGCACATGCACATGCACACACACACACACACACACACACACACACGGAGAAAGGAGGAGAAAAACCTCTTTAAAAAGGATTAACCAATCAGCAAAGACACACTGTCACTTTAAGAAGGGTTAACCAATCAGCACAGTCACACTGTCACTTTAAGAAGGGGTTGGGTCATGGAGGATGTTACCTGCAGTGTGAAGCGGTCGTCATGGCTCCAGGTGACGGACAGCTTCAGTGGATCCAGCTCATTGGACGACAGGTTAGAAGAGAGGCGTGGCCTGAGCTCCACACACAGCTCTGATTGGTTGAAGGACAACAGGCTGATCTGCATGACGTCCTGTGCAGCAGAGACGTACACCTGCAGCCTGAAAAGTGGAGTCTCTTGTTAGCATCTCGGAGGTAACTTCAGACTAGGGCTGAACGATATTGTGTTTTAGCATCGACATTGTGATGTCCGCATGCGCGATAGTCACATCGCAGGACGTTACGATGTGGACGCTGAAACTTTTTTTTTTTTTGACAGGTAGCCATGTGGACGGCCCCTTTAAGACAGGCAGCCATGTGGACGGCCCCTTTAAGACAGGTAGCCATGTGGACGGCCCCTTTAAGACAGGTAGCCATGTGGACGGCCCCTTTAAGACAGGTAGCCATGTGGACGGCCCCTTTAAGACAGGCAGCCATGTGGACGGCCCCTTTAAGACAGGCAGCCATGTGGACGGCCCCTTTAAGACAGGTAGCCATGTGGACGGCCCCTTTAAGACAGGTAGCCATGTGGGCGGCCCCTTTAAGACAGGTAGCCATGTGGGCGGCCCCTTTAAGACAGGTAGCCATGTGGGAGGCCCCTTTAAGACAGGCAGCCATGTGGACAGCGTGTGTGTGTGATGTTAGTCCGACGGGGGTTATTATGGGATGTGAGGTCTCCGTGTGTAGTAGGGTCCCGTCGGCAGCAGCTGACACAGTGATGTCATAGTGTTGATGGGGAGTCAGTGAAGCTGCAGTAGTTGTTGTTTATGTTCGCTGCAAATATGAACTAAATCACCTGATTAATGCAACATAATCACAACGTCTCCCGGCCATTTCCCCCCCGCAGACAGCTGCTACCAGCCAGGCTAAAGCTAATATAGTTACCCTAAAGACACAAGCAGACAGCTGCTACCAGCCAGGCTAAAGCTAATATAGTTAGTCTAAAGAAACAAGCAGACAGCTGCTACCAGCCAGGCTAAAGCTA
>JABXJD010000355.1:412500-422500 GCA_013375575.1 Percina caprodes
GTATTGGCCGCTGTAGCTTTGGGTGCTCTCTCTTTACATCTGTCACCATAGTAACCATCTGAACACTCACACATCCATTCATTGGAGTTGATCAGCCGCTTGCACGTTCCGTGGTGGCTACATGTTTCCCTTTGGCAGACAGGCAACCTCTGGGAGTAATAGATGGAAATCAGGTATGACCAACCACAGGCGTGGTGGTGGAAGGGTTTTGGAGCCTCAGCAAAGTCGTTCCCAGAGACAGCATGGGTCGCTTTAGCATAATCACTGAAGATGTAATCATACCGTATACCCATAGTATCATGTGGATGAGACCAAGAATAATTACATGTATTTACTTTTTTCTTAATGTCACACAATTTGTCTTTAAAGCAGTCATTGGCTGCTTCTTTAACTGGTGTTTCATCTCTTACATCTGCCTTCAGAGTGTATCCCACGGCAACGGTGATCGTGTCCTCTGTAATCTTAATCAGCTCATACAGTATGTAGTTATTAGCCTGGTTTGTGTTGTACACCAGCACCACCCAGCTGTACCAGGTGTACTTCTTATCCAGGAACTCCTTCACCTGATCAGCGACGGCTCTTTTGTTGTCAGGACTGAGTCTTTTCCTGATCTCCACCACGTCGGTCTTCACATACACCATGTGGTTGTTCAGGCAGTAGTCCAGAGCTGATTTCTGAGCCTCATAGACGGTCTTGAACATCTGGGTGTGTTTGGCTTCTATACCTGTTGAATCCAAGCCGCTCAGTTTCCAGTAGAACTGGTTCAGCACCATCCCCTTCCACAGCAAACGGCTGAAATAGACGTTATATTTGCCGATCTCTTGAAAGTCACATTTGAACTTCTTCCTCAGCAGTTCGTTGAGGTTCCTACTGAGAGACGTGTCTCTGACCGTCAGGTAATGGTAGAGGTTGGACACACTGGCCTCAGTTCCTGTGTTCTCATAGTAGTTGACGAATATCTCTGCCAGTCGGAGTTTGTCCTCTTCATTTGTTAACAAGTTAGTGTTCTGGAGAAGCTCACTGAACTTCTTCCAGGAGTTGAGGATGCGGACTTCGTCTTGAGAGTAGACGCTGGCGTAGTTATACCATTCTACGTCTGTGGCCAGGTTGGAGATCTGGATGGAGATAGAGTCCAACTTCCTGTTAACTTCTTCAAACCCTTTCTTCACCTCATTGAGCACCGGGTCGTCCTGAGGGATGAAGATCAAGACCATGTTGACAAAAGACGCGATCAGACCTCCGATGCCGGGCGCCAAGCTGGCGACGTTGGAGAGACTCTTCATCACAGCTGTCAACTTTTTGGAATCAATCTTTTCAACAAATTCAAAACTTTCTTTGACGACAGTGAGCATGCTGTCTGCCGCTGTCAAAGATTTTTCCACCTTCTCTCTGGTGTCGGGATCCAGGTCTCTCTTCACCCTGTAGGGGGGTGAGAGGTTGGTGGATGTGGGGTCATGTGACCGAGCGGAGGAAGTCGTCCAGTAGAGAAGAAGGATCGATGAAGCCAACAGCATGGAGGCCGACAGCCGAGGGAACGCCATGACTGCAACACAGACAACACAACAAGGAGGAAATATTAGGGTACAGGTAACCCTGCAGGGTGGCTGGTAGGGGTGCTCCACAGGACCGGAGTCTTCTGACAAAGGTGGTCTAAACCACATCTAAAACCATCGGCGTTCCACTTGAACTGCTGCAACATATTTACGTAGTACTAAGAAGGCACGAGGTATTATGTGGGACTCTAGTCATCCTGCACACAACAATTAATTGTTAAAAATTAAAAATTAAAGAATTGTCTCTATTTTTCTATTTAAAAAAAAACTATTCTGTTTTTTACAAAAAGTAAACAGAGAGTTCAGACCTGGAGAGAGGCACGGAGATCTGGACCCTGTGATTGGTCGGCTGGCTGATGGGGGCTGGATGTGATTGGTCGGCTGGCTGATGGGGGCTGGATGTGATTGGTCGGCTGGCTGATGGGGGCTGGATGTGATTGGTCGGCTGGCTGATGGGGGCTGGATGTGATGCGGTCTCTGACGACAGTCTGCCGGTTGTTGAGTCTCGGAGGAAGCCCCTGATCTCTGAGCCCCACAGGACAGAAGCCGTCATTTAAAGGAAGCTGATTGGCCACACCTTCTGACAGGTGGAGCTGAGACGCAGGGGTGAGAGCCATGTAGGGACAACTCTCTCTCACACCGCTGATAACGGCTCATTTTGGTTAAACTAACAGCCAAAATCCCAAAAAAGGAAGTCTGCCTCCTCGTTTATCCTCTACACACACAGACACACACATAGAGACACACACACACACACACACACAGAGACACACACACATAGAGACACACACACACACACACACACACACACACACAGAGACACACACACACAAACACACACACATAGGACACACACACACACACACACACACAGAGACACACACACACACAGAGACACACACACAGAGACACACACACACAAACACACACACACAGAGACACACACACACACAAACACACACACACAGAGACACACACACACAGAGAGACACACACACACACACACAGAGACACACACACAGAGAGACACACACACACACACACACAGAGACACACACACACAAAGAGACACACACACACACACACAGACACACACACACACACACACACACAGAGACACACACACAGAGACACACACACACAGACACACACAGACACACACACACACACACACACACGCACACACGTGATGGTTGTCCCATATTGATCATGTGATGTTTTTTTTTACCCATTTTCAGATAAATCGATTGACACATGGATGGAAAGTTAGCTACTGTGTCTCAGTTGGTCTCGACTAGTCCAGGTCCGGGACTGGATGAAGGGGGCTTTGACTACAGTGCTGCATCCATCCCCTGAACACCACATCAGTTCACTCTACCAGACCCTGAACACAACATCAGTTCACTCTACCAGACCCTGAACACAACATCAGTTCACTCTAACAGACCCTGAACACCACATCAGTTCACTCTAACAGACCCTGAACACCACATCAGTTCACTCTAACAGACCCTGAACACCACATCAGTTCACTCTAACAGACCCTGAACACAACATCAGTTCACTCTACCAGACCCTGAACACCACATCAGTTCACTCTAACAGACCCTGAACACAACATCAGCTCACTCTACCAGACCCTGAACACAACATCAGTTCACTCTAACAGACCCTGAACACAACATCAGCTCACTCTACCAGACCCTGAACACCACATCAGCTCACTCTAACAGACCCTGAACACAACATCAGTTCACTCTAACAGACCCTGAACACCACATCAGCTCACTCTAACAGACCCTGAACACAACATCAGCTCACTCTACCAGACCCTGAACACAACATCAGTTCACTCTAACAGACCCTGAACACAACATCAGCTCACTCTACCAGACCCTGAACACAACATCAGTTCACTCTACCAGACCCTGAACACAACATCAGTTCACTCTAACAGACCCTGAACACCACATCAGCTCACTCTAACAGACCCTGAACACAACATCAGTTCACTCTAACAGACCCTGAACACAACATCAGTTCACTCTAACAGACCCTGAACACCACATCAGCTCACTCTAACAGACCCTGAACACAACATCAGCTCACTCTACCAGACCCTGAACACAACATCAGTTCACTCTAACAGACCCTGAACACAACATCAGCTCACTCTAACAGACCCTGAACACAACATCAGTTCACTCTAACAGACCCTGAACACAACATCAGCTCACTCTAACAGACCCTGAACACAACATCAGCTCACTCTAACAGACCCTGAACACAACATCAGTTCACTCTAACTGCAGGTCCTTCATCCCGGCCTCTGTCAGACTCTACAACACCTGCACTACCTGATAATGTTGTAGTCTCTGTTCCTGTGTTACTGAATACTTGTGTAGGAAATGCTGCTGCTGTGACGAGGACATGTCCCCGCTGTGGGATGAATAACGTCTCATCTAATCTAACAGAGCCTGAACACAACAAGTCTTTACATGACGACACATAATCTGTCCTGATGATGGGACCCCTGGACGCTGCCGTCTGATCCGACCCAACAGAGAATAGTAAAGGATGGGGGGCACATGCCTTTGATGCAGGGTTGAATCCCACTGATACAGCTACCAGTGTGTCCCTGAGCAAGACACCTTACCCCTATTATCTATTATTTATTATTTAGTCTTTAACCATTTCATTTCATTACAGTGTATTTGTATATAGTTGCTCTCAGGACTGTGCACCAGTCCCCCCCCCCATCTTTATTTCTGCCCTACCTATACTTTATACTTTATACTTTATACTTTATATTTTATACTTTATATTTCGTGCTGACGCTGTAAAGGTGTAGCTCTGACCCGTTGCCCAGGTACTGCCCTTATAATCTTACAATGATAATAAAGCTTTCTATGGTGTTGTAGCTGCTCAGAGGCGTGACACCTCTGAGATATGGAGACGTTATCAGCTGGATGAGAGCTGAATGACATGCAGTGTGATGGAGGGGAGGGGCTGGTGGGGGGGGGGGTTAGTACAGCAGACAGCTGGACTCACACAGAGAGCCGGAGCTTCTGTCTTCATATTCAAATAGACGCTGTAATGTTAACGACTCCTCTGCTGCAGCTTCACCTGATACACAGACACACACACACACACACACACACACACACAAAATCTACAGTTGTGTGAGATAACTATCTCATTACCTCATACTTCTTTAATACAATACGTATTTTTGTATTCATTATAAATACTTGTAATATTATAAAACATAAACCATAGAAGTTAGAAGAAATATGAACAGTGTGTGTGTGTTTGATGAAACGCTGACGTCATGTTGTACTTCCGGCGCTGCAGCCGCAGTGTCCTCGCTGCTGTGTTGACTGTCTGCAGCAGAGCTGACAGGCTAGCGGCTAGCGGCTAACGGCTAACAACAGCAGAGACAACGGTCCCCTGAGAAGGGACACACAGCGGGAAGTTGGAGCCCGGGCAGAGACATGAAGACACCCAACAGACAGATGCAGTATGAGTGAACCTGCGGGGAGACTGTAACGTTCACAGGTAGGGTCTATTTCACCTGTGTGCTAATGCTAACACACAGCTAACTATTAGCGCAGCCAACTCCGCGTATCAGTAAGTAACGGTCGTGGCTAGAAGGGATACAGCTACGGCCGGAAGTTGGGCAAAATCTCGCAAAATCAAAGCTAATACAATAATATAATTTTAATACGTTCACCCAGAAAACACGTGTTCGTTCCTCGGGGGTGTTTGAATCCAAACCACGATCTTTTCCCTGAACTTAAGCAGTCGTTTTGGTGCTAACGTTAACAGTCATCACCGTAACGTTAGATGTATCCCTTCTAGCCTCAACCCGTTATAATAGAGGCACAGCAGTTCCCCCATGTTGACGTATTTGCTGTTGTCTTTTGGTATTTGGCATTTTTTCGATGGTTTTATCACTTTTTTGACAATTATGACGCGTTATGTTTATCATAGCTTTTTTTTCTACGTTTTTTCAGACTGTCTTTGCTAGAAGGGATACAGCTAACGTTACGGCTACGCAAAATCTCGGGTAGCCAAATGCAGTGATATCATTTTAATACTTTCACTCAGGAAGCTCGTGTTGGTTCCTCGGAGTGTTTTAACCATAGACCGTTAATATACAGTCTATGGTTTTAACCCCAAATACAATATTTTTTTCCTAAACTAACTTTAGTCGCAGTAGCTGGATCCCTTCTAGCCTTCACCGTAAATAACCGTTTCCACAGATATAGTGTTAGCCGTTAGCTGTAGCCGTTAGCTGTAGCCGTTAGCTGTTGGCTTTAGCCGTTAAATGTTAGCTGTAGCTGTTGACTCCAGCTGTTAGGTGTTGGGTGTTGGGTGTAGCCGTTGGCTGTTAGGTGTAGCTGTAGCTGGTGGCGGTCGCTGGTAGCCGTTAGCTGTTAGCTGTTAGCGGTGTCAGGCCGGTGCTGATGATGCTAGCTGCGAGCTAATGTAGCACTCTGACGATGCTGAGGAGCAGCAACGAGATCTCGTCTTCTCTGTTTAAACAAACAATAAATGTCTCAGGAATCAGATCTGGGAGTAAAACAGTCTTTAGAGTCTTTGTTGTAATGCAGTCCGGGTCTGACACGTAACACACACACACATGCACAATAAATACACACACAGGCACACACATACACACACACACATACACACAGAGGCACAATAAATACACACACAGAGGCACAATAAACATCCCATGCCTTTGATGCAGGGTTGAATCCCACTGATACAGCTACCAGTGTGTCCCTGAGCAAGACACCTTACCACTATTATTTATTATTTATTATTTAGTCTTTAACCATTTCATTTCATTACAGTGTATTTGTATATAGTTGCTCTCAGGACTGTGCACCAGGCCCCCCCCCCATCTTTTTTCCTGCCCTAGCTATACTTTATACTTTATACTTTATATTTTATATTTCGTGCTGACGCTGTAAAGGTGTAGCTCTAACCCCGTTGCCCAGGTACTGCCCTTATAATCTTACAATGATAATAAAGCTTTCTATGGTGTTGTAGCTGCTCAGAGGCGTGACACCTCTGAGATATGGAGACATTATCAGCTGGATGAGAGCTGAATGACATGCAGTGTGATGGAGGGGGACTGGTGGAGGGGGGGGGTTAGTACAGCAGACAGCTGGACTCACACAGAGAGCCGGAGCTTCTATCTTCATATTCAAATAGACGCTGTAATGTTAACGACTCCTCTGCTGCAGCTTCACCTGATACACACACACACACACACACACACACACACACACACACACACACACACAGGCGCAATTAATACACACACACACACAGGCACACACACACACACACACACAGGCGCAATTAATACACACACACAGGCACAATTAATACACACACACAGGCACACACACACAGGCACACACACACAGGCACAATAAATACACAGGCACACACACACACACGCACACACACACAGAGACACACAAACACACAAACACACACACAGGCACACACACACAGACACACACACACAGGCACAATTAATACACACACACAGGCACACACACACACAGGCACAATAAATACACACACACAGGCACACACACAGACAGACACCACACACACACACACACACAGGCACGCACACGCACACACACACACACACACACACACACACAGACATACATACATTTTGGGTGTAAAACAGTCCTCAGAGGCTCCATGATAATGTAGTCCGGGTCTGACCAGTTTAGGGGTTTTGATGTAGATCTGGTCTAATGTGGTCTGGATTTAAGAAAAGAAACGTGAAGCTTTCATTAAGACAAATGAAATAAAGGTTTCTCTGAGCTGAAGCTGCGTTTAACAGGTTTTAGCTCCAGAATCTGGGTGAAAGGGCTCCTGGCTGGTTTCTGTGGGTCCAGCACAATAAAAGGCATGTGACGTGTGTTTCAGGTGATCAGGTGTGGCAACAGCAGCAGGATGCCCCCCCCTCCTCCCCCGCCAGGGGGACCCCCTCCTCCCCCCACCTTCAGCCAGGTAACCACACACAAACACTAATGGTGTGTTTCCACTGCGTGCTATAGACTCGCTTTCCATTACAATGAGAAGCCCCGAGTACCACACACACATACACACACACACATATACACACACACACACACACACTTGGGGCCTGCTAACACACACACACGGTACCTGCTAACAGACACACACACCTGGTAGCTGCTAACACACACACACACACGGTATCTGCTACCCGCTAAAAGACAGAAGCTCCCTCTGTCCCATCCCCCATCCCCCAGGCCAACACCAGCCCCCCCCAGCTGAGCAGAGAGGAGGCCAAAGGTCGCGGCGCCCTGCTGACGGCCATCTGTAACGGCACGCGGCTGAAGAAGGTGGCGGTGGTGAACGACCGCAGCGCGCCGCTGCTCGACAGTAAGAGCCCGACACCGACGAGCCAAACACCCCCCACAGACCACCCATACATTCGCTTATACCAATACCTACACCAGCAACAGGGCCCGGGGCCGCAGGGGCCCCCGGGGCCGCCGTCTGAGGATCAGCAGAGGACGGCTGCAGATAAGACCGAGAGTAAGAGACACACCTTGTGATGTTAGAGGGCGCCTGCAGGGGGCAGCAGGGGTCAGCAGCCGCGTCCAAGGTCACGGCCCGTCATGGTCCCAAACATCCAGACGGCTTGTTGGTACTATTAGTATTATTAGATTTTATTATCATTATATTATTAATATTCAATTTAATTTGATTTCTAATGCGCCAAATCCCAACAACAGTTATCTCCCAGGTCTCTCCATAAAGAGCAGGTCTAGACCAGGACTCTGGGATGTTATTTATCTCCCAGGTCTCTCCATAAAGAGCAGGTCTAGACCAGGATTCTGGGATGTTATTTATCTCCCAGGTCTCTCCATAAAGAGCAGGTCTAGACCGGACTCTGGGGTGTTATTTATCTCCCAGGTCTTTCATAACGAGCAGGTCTAGACCAGGACTCTGGGATGTTATTTATCTCCCAGGTCTCTCCATAAAGAGCAGGTCTAGACCAGGACTCTGGGATGTTATTTATCTCCCAGGTCTTTCATAACGAGCAGGTCTAGACCGGACTCTGGGATGTTATTTATCTCCCGGGTCTTTCATAAAGAGCAGGTCTAGACCGGACTCTGGGATGTTATTTATCTCCCGGGTCTTTCATAAAGAGCAGGTCTAGACCGGACTCTGGGATGTTATTTATCTCCAAGGTCTTTCCATAAAGAGCAGGTCTAGACCAGGACTCTGGGATGTTATTTATCTCCCAGGTCTTTCCATAAAGAGCAGGTCTAGACCAGGACTCTGGGATGTTATTTATCTCCCAGGTCTCTCCATAAAGAGCAGGTCTAGACCGGACTCTGGGATGTTATTTATCTCCCAGGTCTTTCCATAAAGAGCAGGTCTAGACCAGGACTCTGGGATGTTATTTATCTCCCAGGTCTCTCCATAAAGAGCAGGTCTAGACCAGGACTCTGGGATGTTATTTATCTCCCAGGTCTCTCCATAAAGAGCAGGTCTAGACCAGGACTCTGGGATGTTATTTATCTCCCAGGTCTTTCATAACGAGCAGGTCTAGACCGGACTCTGGGATGTTATTTATCTCCCGGGTCTTTCATAAAGAGCAGGTCTAGACCGGACTCTGGGATGTTATTTATCTCCCGGGTCTTTCATAAAGAGCAGGTCTAGACCGGACTCTGGGATGTTATTTATCTCCCAGGTCTTTCCATAAAGAGCAGGTCTAGACCAGGACTCTGGGATGTTATTTATCTCCCAGGTCTCTCCATAAAGAGCAGGTCTAGACCGGACTCTGGGATGTTATTTATCTCCCAGGTCTTTCATAACGAGCAGGTCTAGACCAGGACTCTGGGATGTTATTTATCTCCCAGGTCTCTCCATAAAGAGCAGGTCTAGACCGGACTCTGGGATGTTATTTATCTCCCAGGTCTTTCATAACGAGCAGGTCTAGACCAGGACTCTGGGATGTTATTTACAGAAAGTCTTATTTTTATCCTTAAAATATCCTTTTTCCTTTTAACAAACTTGCGACTTTTTTTCTAAAAAATATTATATATTTAATATTTATATTTTATTCAGACTTTTTTTTCTCAAGATATAAAAAAAACTATTTCTAAAATATTAATTTCAGACTTTTCCTAGAAAAGAGAAGCAGCCGAACATCATCTGAAACTGCCGAGTCATGATTCACACGCTGACATCTGTAACAAACTGACATCACACACACACACACACACACACACACACACACACACACACACACACACACACACACACACACACACTATTATATTTATCATTCTACAACCATCAGGAATCGGCTGATTTTAATGTTTTTAATGTTCTTTGTTCGCTTCTTTCTGTCTCCACGTCTGAGA
>JABXJD010000355.1:427500-437500 GCA_013375575.1 Percina caprodes
CTCGCTCATTCGCCGGTGAGTCCACAACACGTGATCACCGGATATTATTATTATTATTATTATTATTATTATCATCATTATATAACACGTAGAGGTTATTCACGCGTTATTACATCGACAAGGTTCAATAGTTCTGACCGTCTAATTTAATGTCACATTTGTCGCATTTTCGTAGTTTTTTCAACATTTTTAATTTTTTCATCTTTTTTGATGATTTTTAAAATGTGTTGCTTTTTTCCGCCTTTCTTGCAACAAAAGTATTAAAAAAGCAACAAAAGTGTAAATAAAGGCAACAAAAAGTGTCGAAAGAACAAAAAAACAACAAGAAACTGGTTAAAAGAAAATGAAACAAAAATGTTGGCAAAAACTACCAAAATGCGACAAAACGCTAATGCTGACCGGTTGGGTGGGTGGTTGGGTGGGTGGTTGGGTGGCTGGTTGGGTGGGTGGTTGGTTGGTTGGGTGGGTGGGTGGGTGGCTGGGTGGCTGGGTGGGTGGCTGGTTGGGTGGGTGGTTGGTTGGTTGGTTGGGTGGGTGGTTGGATGGTTGGGTGGGTGGTTGGGTGGTTGGGTGGGTGGTTGGGTGGGTGGTTGGGTGGTTGGGTGGGTGGTTGGGTGGGTGGTTGGGTGGTTGGGTGGGTGGGTGGGTGGTTGGGTGGTTGGGTGGTTGGTTGGGTGGGTGGTTGGTTGGGTGGGTGGGTGGCTGGGTGGGTGGCTGGTTGGGTGGTTGGGTGGTTGGTTGGGTGGGTGGTTGGGTGGGTGGCTGGTTGGGTGGCTGGGTGGGTGGCTGGGTGGGTGGCTGGGTGGGTGGTTGGGTGGTTGGGTGGGTGGTTGGTTGGGTGGGTGGTTGGGTGGTTGGGTGGGTGGTTGGTTGGGTGGGTGGTTGGGTGGGTGGTTGGTTGGGTGGGTGGCTGGGTGGCTGGGTGGGTGGGTGGTTGGTTGGGTGGGTGGTTGGGTGGGTGGTTGGGTGGGTGGTTGGGTGGCTGGTTGGGTGGGTGGTTGGGTGGTTGGGTGGTTGGGTGGTTGGGTGGCTGGTTGGGTGGGTGGTTGGGTGGTTGGGTGGTTGGGTGGGTGGTTGGGTGGTTGGGTGGTTGGGTGGTTGGGTGGGTGGTTGGGTGGTTGGGTGGTTGGGTGGTTGGGTGGGTGGGTGGTTGGGTGGTTGGGTGGTTGGGTGGTTGGGTGGCTGGTTGGTTGGTTAGTTTGGTCTCTGTCCTCTCCCTTCATCAGTCTCTCCATCCTCTGTCTTCCCTTTATTGGTCTTCCTGTGAAGGTGGAGTAACCCCTCACACTCTGATAATATATATATATATATATATATATATATATATATATATATATATATATATATATATATATATATATATATATATATATATATATATATATATATATATATATATATATATATATATATATATATATATAAACTACGCGTCTGTTCTCGTCCTGCAGATGATTTTGAGTCCAAGTATTCGTTCCATCCTCTGGACGACTTCCCTCCTCCAGAAGAATACAGACACTTCACCAAGATCTACCCCAGCAAGGCCAGCAGAGGTACACACATGCACACACACACAGACACGCACACAGACACGCACACAGACAGACAGAGGTACACACACGCACATACACACACAGACACGCACACAGACACGCACACAGACACGCACACATGCACACACAGACACACACACACAGACACACACGCACACACACATGCACACACAGACACACAGACACACAGACACACACGCACACACACATGCACACACAGACACACACACACACACACGCACACACATGCACACACAGACACACACAGACACACACACACACAGACACGCACACACACACACACACACAGACACGCACACAGAGGTACACACACACGTACACACACACACACACACACACGTACACACACAGACACACACACACAGACACACACACACGTACACACACGTACACACACAGACACACACGTAGACACACACACACACACACACACACACAGACACACACACACACACACACAGACACGTAGACACACACACAGAACCGCACACATGCACACAGACACACACACACACACACACACACACACACACAGAGCTATTAAGCAAATGAGAGATTTAAAGTGGAACCGGTCCCTGATTCTCTGATGTTTGTGTTTCTGTTGCAGTGATGAGAGGAGCCCCCCCACTGCCTCCTGTTGGGAGGTGAAGGGCTGCAGCACACACACACACACACACACGTACACACACACACACGCACGTACACACACGTGTACACACACACACACACACACACACACACACACGTACACACACACACACGCACGTACACACACACACACACACACACACGTACACACACACACACGTACACACGTACGTACACACACACGTACACGTACACACACACACACACGTACACACACACACACGTACACGTACACACATGCTTGTACGCACAGAGAGACACCCCCCCCCTCCATTCAGCCTGATGACATCATTCTGCAGCCTCCCTCGTTTACACTCACAGCTGATTGTCGGAGGAGAGTGATGAAAACTTTATTTACAGCTTCTCCTGTGGACGACGACAACTTCTCATGTTTTTATTTAATTTTTTTGCACTTGCACTTTTTGTTTGAGACCAACGAGCGAGGTGAAGGAGGAGGAAGAAGAAGAAGAAGAAGAAGAAAAAGAAGAAGAAGAGCTGCCGGTCTTCATTGATTCAGTTCTCTGGGGGGGGATGAAGGAGTGTGTGTCTGTCTGTGTGTGAGCCGTTGGGTTCACGCTGCAGATGAAACTGCTGTTGCATTGTGGGAGCAACGCCGGCGGGAAGAGGAGGCGTCCTGATGAAGTCTTCATGTTACCATGGTTACGTTTTACTCTGTTACTCGTTCACAAAACTATTACATCACCTCTGTTATGGAAATATGGAAATATGGATGTTGGGACTCTGCTGGACTGGAGCCTTGAGTTTGGGCTTCTTGGTCGTGGCCATCTTGGTTTTTGGGATCAGGAAGTGATGTAAGGCAGAGCTGGGGGGGGGGGTCACAGCCTGGTTGTCATGGCGCTGTGCTAAGCTAAGGCTAAGGAAGCTAGGCAGCCAATAGACACACACACACACACACACTCTTGTACACACACAGACACACACACACTCTTGTACACACAGAGAGACACACACTCTTGTACAGACACACACACACACACACACACACACACACACTCTTGTACAGACACACACACACACACACACAGAACGCAGCTTTAACCCTCGTGTTGTCTTCTCACTTTTGTTCCTGTTTCCAAAACACTTCAATTTGTTTTCTGCTATAAAATTGAATCAGACGAGCCGTCAGGTCCCGAGCCAGGCTAGCTGTTCCATCTGCTTCCACTCTTTATGCTAAGCTAAGCTAAGCTAACGTCCTGCCTCCAGCTCTGTGCTTTAGAGCTGCCCTGATCTATTAAAGCTCCTGTGACGTTCTGCTGTGTCGCGTGTAAATACTTCCCCTGCATCATCAGCGCTGTAAGTGCCAAGGGGGCTGAAAATCAGTCAAACAGGAAGTCTTCTGCCTGCTGCTTTCTTTCCTTTTCTCCCCCCCCGTCTCTTCTTCTCTTCTTATTCAACTGTTGCTCAGAGGATCTTTGTCTCTTTCGTCCTTTCCTTCCTTCCTTCCTCTTCTTTCTTCTTTGTCATTCCCTGATGTGAGTCGAGCATGCGTCACTCCGCCTCCAAGATGCTAACGAGATGCTAACGAGAGACTTCTGTAAGTAGCCTCCGAGATGCTAACGAGAGACTTCTGTAAGTAGCCTCCGAGATGCTAACGAGAGACTTCTGTAAGTAGCCTCCGAGACGCTAACGAGATGCTAACGAGAGACTTCTGTAAGTAGCCTCCGAGATGCTAACGAGAGACTTCTGTAAGTAGCCTCCGAGACGCTAACGAGATGCTAACGAGAGACTTCTGTAAGTAGCCTCCGAGATGCTAACGAGAGACTTCTGTAAGTAGCCTCCGAGACGCTAACGAGATGCTAACGAGAGACTTCTGGAACACATCAGGGAGGGATGTTTCTAAACTCAGAGTTGAATAATTACCCAGAATTCAACGTGTTTGTTGTGAACAGTAAGTCTTTATGGCGTTGAGAGAATAAAGAATATTTCATGCGTATGATGCTGTTTCTCCTCTGGCTTCCCATTGGCTCCCGTTCCTTAACAGCGAATAACTTTCCATCTGATGCGTTGAAGACTGTTTCTCCGTTGGTTAAACACGACGATGTATAAAAGGCTCCGTTAGCTCGTAGCTCACGTTCAGCTCCGTAGACGACGACGTTACTGCGACTGGAACCCCCCCCCCCAACCAGGCAGTATGTTAATAGGTGCAGCTGGTAGTCGTAGTGATGATCTAACAGCATGTTTCTCTCTGACTCTAATAAACTGTCAGTCAGTACCTCAGTCTGGTCTGTTACTCTCTCACACACACACACACACATACACACACACATACACACTCTCTCACACACACACACACACACACACACACACATACACACTCTCTCACACACACACACACACATACACACTCTCTCACACACACACACACACACATACATACACTCACACACACACATACACACACACATACACACTCTCTCACACACACACACACACACACATATACACTCTCACACACACACACACACACATACATACACTCACACATACACGCTCACACTCACTCACACACACACACATACACACTCACACATACACGCTCACACATACACACTCACAGATACGCACTCACACACACACACACACACTCTCACACACATACACACACACACTCACACACGCACAAATATATATATATATACATACACAGATACACACACAGATATATATATATATATATACACACATACACATTTACATATACGCACACACAAACATTTATACATTGACACACAGACATACACATATTTACACGCATGCATACACACATATTCACATACACACATTTACACACACACTTCTTCAAACGACCACATTGAGGGTTCGGTTCTACCGAGAACAGGAAGCTGTCTCATGTTCTGGTCCGACTCAGATATCATCTGCTGCTGTTTCATAACACACACACACACACACACACACTGAGACGCACTCGCTCGCTCACACACGTGTTAACCCTCAAACAGCCCTTTAACGTTGTGTGGTTCATGTTGCACGTTGACCCCACAAGTATACTGAACTCCAGGTTATTGGACCCCACGATGACCGTTAAACAGGAACACACACACACAAGTCTTAGGCTGAATCCCATTTCTTCCCCTTACCCCTTCCCCTTGGCCCTAGAAACCAAGGGGTAGGGGGGAAAACACCCCCCTATGAAACGGGACACCACTTGGTGACATCACCATGCAGTATTGATCACAAACTTCCAAGATGGCGTCTCTGATGATTGTTGGTTTTGACAACAGTGTCATATGCATTTATATATTTTATAGTTATGTTATGTTCCCTTTGGTGGTGCAGAGGCAGATGTTATCTGTGTAATACTTAGGTCTGTTTGCAATACATATGTACACACACACACACACACACACACACACACACACACACACACGGTGTGTTGTATATCTGTTTCAGTTATCGTTTTGAATGTCAATGTTCAGAAAAACATTTTAAGAAAATTCTGTCTTTATTGCTGATAAATTAAACATAACAAACATTACATTAAATATATTATATTATAAAACCATTATTAACTATTAGAACCATAACTTACTGTCACACACATAAAAAGGCTTCAAATGTGTAAAACTAAAAAAAGACACAAGACCACAAACAAACAAATGAACTAAATGAACTACAGCTGTTCTGATATTCAGGACCCCCATATCATCAGTGTCCCTATCATAACCAACAACAATATACAAGTGCATGAACAGGAATTAATTACAAATGATTACAATAATACAGAACCAATGCAATAATGAACGGGTACAACATGAACACATGATTTAATAAAGTGGACCAGCTGCTGGGTCCTCCTGGTCCCTGTGTGATACAGGACGGTATATATAGTATAAAGTGGACCAGCTGCTGGGTCCTCCTGGTCCCTGTGTGATACAGGACGGTATATATAGTATAAAGTGGACCAGCTGCTGGGTCCTCCTGGTCCCTGTCTGATACAGGACGGTGTCACGGGCCAAGTTGGGTCCCATTGGGTTCCATGTGGAAAAAAAAATTGGGGCTCATAGGCCCAACTTCTATTGGCCAAATTGGGCCCCATTGGTCTCCATTGGGCCAAGTTGGGTCCCATTGGGATCCATGGGCACAGCTGGGCCAAATTGGACCACGTTGAGACCCACTGTGCCAAGAAACTTGACTCCCATTTGGCCAAGTTGGGTCCCATTGGGTCCCATTGGGATCCATGGGCACAGCTGGGCCAAATTGGACCACGTTGAGACCCACTGTGCCAAGAAACTTGACTCCCATTTGGCCAAGTTGGGTCCCATTGGGTCCCATTGGGATCCATGGGCACAGCTGGGCCAAATTGGACCACGTTGAGACCCACTGTGCCAAGAAACTTGACTCCCATTTGGCCAAGTTGGGTCCCATTGGGTCCCGTTGGGATCCAGGGGCACAGCTGGGTCCCTTTGGGCCACATTGGGACAAGTTGGGTCTCATAGGCAAAACCTATTGTTGCCAAATAGGGCTCCATTGGGCCAAGTTGGGTCCCATTGGGATCCATGGGCACAGCTGGGCCAAATTGGACCATGTTGAGACCCACTGTGCAAAGAAACTTGACTCCCATTTGGCCAAGTTGGGTCCCATTGGGTCCCATTGGGTCCCGTTGGGATCCGGGGGCACAGCTGGGTCCCTTTGGGCCACATTGGGACAAGTTGGGTCTCATAGGCAGAACCTATTGTTGCCAAATAGGGCTCCATTGGGCCAAGTTGGGTCCCATTGGGATCCATGGGCACAGCTGGGCCAAATTGGACCATGTTGAGACCCACTGTGCCAAGAAACTTGACTCCCATTTGGCCAAGTTGGGTCCCATTGGGTCCCATTGGGTCCCAATGGGATCCATGGGCCAAGCTGGGCCCCAAGTTGGGTTCAAACTGGGATGTTGGGCCTCATTAGGGGCCCCTGGGGGCCTCTGTGGGATGTTGGGTCATGCATCATATGAAGGACCCAACTTCTCTGTGCGGCCCCTGGGGGCCCCTGATGCTGCTTTTATAAGCAGCAGAAAGCTACCCTGTGGGGGACCCACAAGGAGAAGTTGGGTTCAATCTGGGATGTTGGGCCTCATTCGGGGCCCCTGCGTGCGGACCCACCTTATGGTAGAGCCGTTCGGAGATGTTGGGTCATGCATCATATGAAGGACCCAACTTCTCCGTGCGGCCCCTGGGGGCCCCTGATGCTGCTTTTATAAGCAGCAGAAAGCTACCCTGTGAGGGACCCACAAGGAGAAGTTGGGTTCAAACTGGGATGTTGGGCCTCATTCGGGGCCCCTGCGTGCGGACCCACGTTATGGTAGAGCCGTACGGAGAAAGCTACCCTGTGGGGGACCCACAAGGAGAAGTTGGGTTCAAACTGGGATGTTGGGCCTCATTCGGGGCCCCTGCGTGCGGACCCACCTTATGGTAGAGCCTTACGGAGATGTTGGGTCATGCATCATATGAAGGACCCAACTTCTCCGTGTGGACAAAACCTTAAGGTAGAGCCGTACGGAGATGTTGGGTTCAAACTGGGATGCTGGGCCTCATTATGGGCCCCTGGTGGCCTCTGTGGGATGTTGGGTCATGCATCATATGAAGGACCCAACTAATCCGTGCGGCCCCTGGGGGCCCCTAATGCTGCTTTTATAAGCAGCAGAAAGCTACCCTGTGAGGGACCCACAAGGAGAAGTTGGGTTCAAACTGGGATGTTGGGCCTCATTAGGGGCCCCTGCGTGCGGACCCACCTTATGGTAGAGCCGTACGGTGATGTTGGGTCATGCATCATATGAAGGACCCAACTTCTCCGTGCGGCCCCTGGGGGCCCCTAATGCTGCTTTTATAAGCAGCAGAAAGCTACCCTGTCAGGGACCCACAAGGAGAAGTTGGGTTCAAACTGGGATGTTGGGCCTCATTAGGGGCCCCTGGGGGCCCCTGGGAGCCCCCGGGGGATGGGGGGGAAGTTAATATCATATTTATTATATTATAACCCTTTTGATAGGGTCCCACAAGGTGAAGTTGGGTCCAAACTGAGATGTTGGGCCTCATTAGGGGCCTCGGCCAAATGGGAACCCTTTTGTGTAATCACAAGGACAATTGGGAAGATTTACGTAATAAAAAGGATTCACACATCAACATCTGAGATTCTGACCCCTGAGACCGGAGCAGGATTGAACTCCAACACCAATAACAGGCCAGATGTCCTGGGCTGGGCGTCCCTAACACTGCTCTTCCCTTGATTAGAAATGGGACATTTGGCCTCTTTTACCCGCAGAGACGCACAGAGACCCACAGAGACCTGCTGAGACTGGCAGAAACCCACAGAGAACCGCAGAGACCCGCAGAGACCCACAGGGACCCACAGAGACCGGCAGAGACCCACAGAGAACCGCTGAGACCCACGGAGACACATAGAGACCCACAGAGACCCACAGAGGCCCACAGGGACCCGCTGAGACCCACAGGGACCCGCTGAGACCCACAGAGACACACAGAGACCTGCAGAGACTGGATATGACCCTAATATCAATACAACCATTGCGTAACAGAGGGTTCCTGTAAGCGATCTGGTGAAGGGGGGACCACCGAGAGGACGTTGGCTTTTAAACAGACCAAAGGTTGTGTTGTTAACTCTGAACTTGGAGAATCTGCTGATGCCCCACATACATATCATCCTTCCTTGGTATTATTATTGCTGGGATACGTTACGCCGCGCCCACCAATCACGCGTCTCCTCGTGGATCACACTGTCACTTTAGAGGTGGATTCTTCATATGATATCTGCCACAGTAATCATTTGTTATTTAAATTGCACATACTGATAATATTTGATATCATGATATAACATTATCACATCTCATATCTCTAGTCCTGATTGTGAGGAGTGAGCAGAGACCTGCAGAGACCCACAGAGACCCATAGAAACCCACAGAGACCAACAGAGACCCACAGAGACCCATAGAAACCCACAGAGACCCACAGAGACCAACAGAGACCCACAGAGACCCATAGAAACCCACAGAGACCAACAGAGACCCACAGAGACCATCAGAGACCCTCAGAGACCAACAGAGACCCACAGAGACCCATAGAAACCCACAGAGACCCACAGAGACCAACAGAGACCCACAGAGACCCATAGAAACCCACAGAGACCCACAGAGACCCGCAAGGACCCACAGAGACCCTCAGAGACTGCATATTCATAGAGCCGTTCCTAAATAAAGAATAAAGTTATTAATGATTGATATTGCAGCCGGTCTCATTTAGAGAACAGAGAGACTTTGAACTCTTTATTTGTTCATCTGGGCTCTCGTTGGGTTAGAGCTCAACGATGAAAGGCCACCAGCCTGTCCCGCCTCCTCTCAGGGACCACACATTAATACTAATATCATATTTATTATATTATAACCCTTTTGATAGGGTCCCACAAGGTGAAGTTGGGTCCAAACTGAGATGTTGGGCCTCATTAGGGGCCTCGGCCAAATGGGAACCCTTTTGTGTAATCACAAGGACAATTGGGAAGATTTACGCCATTTGGGAAGGACCATTGGGACCAGTCACCCCCCCCCCCAATGTTGGAATTCAAAATGTTATATATGCTCTAAACATTGTGTGTGATTAGCATGATACATTTAAGCTAAATGTACATAAGGAGTTCTGGTCCATTCTGTTGTGACCCAGCTCTACTACATGAAGCAGGATAGATGGTTAGACCCTCATCCCGGGTCTGGTTGCAGATCCTCGTTCCAGCCCAACTAGGGCAGCAGG
>JABXJD010000355.1:460000-470000 GCA_013375575.1 Percina caprodes
TTGGTCTTGTCTGTGTTCAGGGTGTGATGGTCTCGTCTGTTCAGGGTGTGATGGTCTTGTCTGTTCAGGGTGTGATGGTCGGGTCTGTGTTCAGGGTGTGATGGTCTTGTCTGTTCAGGGTGTGATGGTCTGGTCTGTGTTTAGGGTGTGATGGTCTTGTCTGTTCAGGGTGTGATGGTCTTGTCTGTGTTTCACGGTGTGATGGTCTGGTCTGTGTTTCAGGGTGTGATGGTCTTGTCTGTTCAGGGTGTGATGGTCTTGTCTGTGTTTCACGGTGTGATGGTCTGGTCTGTGTTTCAGGGTGTGATGGTCTTGTCTGTTCAGGGTGTGATGGTCGGGTCTGTGGTCAGGGTGTGATGGTCTTGTCTGTTCAGGGTGTGATGGTCTGGTCTGTGTTTAGGGTGTGATGGTCTTGTCTGTTCAGGGTGTGATGGTCTTGTCTGTGTTTTACGGTGTGATGGTCTGGTCTGTGTTTAGGGTGTGATGGTCTTGTCTGTTCAGGGTGTGATGGTCTGGTCTGTGTTTCAGGGTGTGATGGTCTGGTCTGTGTTTCAGGGTGTGATGGTCTTGTCTGTTCAGGGTGTGATGGTCTGGTCTGTGGTCAGGGTGTGATGGTCTGGTCTGTGGTCAGGGTGTGATGGTCTGGTCTGTGGTCAGGGTGTGATGGTCGGGTCTGTGTTTCAGGGTGTGATTTTCCATGAGTACACCGTGCGGGATCCCATAATCCCTGGTTTACCAACTACAGGGGTGGTGCCAGTGTTCACCGAGAGTAACAAGATGGCGTACATTGGCGTCTCTGTAGACCTGTTCAAGACCGCCGGCTGGGCGCTCTTCAACCACGGCCCTTTTCAACTGGACAGTTCGGAGGTGAGAGCCTGAAAAACCCCTGACACCCCCTCAGAGGTATCTGGGTGATATCTGGGAGATATATGGGAGATATCTGGGAGATATCTGGGAGATATATGGGAGATATATGGGAGATATATGGGTGATATCTGGGGGATATCTGGGGGATATCTGGGAGATATCTGGGTGATATCTGGGTGATATCTGGGAGATATCTGGGAGATATATGGGAGATATCTGGGTGATATCTGGGAGATATCTGGGAGATATCTGGGTGATATCTGGGTGATATCTGGGAGATATCTGGGAGATATATGGGAGATATCTGGGAGATATATGGGAGATATCTGGGTGATATCTGGGTGATATCTGGGAGATATCTGGGAGATATATGGGAGATATCTGGGAGATATCTGGGTGATATCTGGGTGATATCTGGGAGATATCTGGGAGATATCTGGGAGATATATGGGAGATATCTGGGAGATATATGGGAGATATATGGGAGATATCTGGGAGATATATGGGAGATATATGGGAGATATCTGGGTGATATCTGGGTGATATCTGGGTGATATCTGGGAGATATCTGGGAGATATCTGGGTGATATCTGGGTGATATCTGGGAGATATATGGGAGATATCTGGGTGATATCTGGGTGATATCTGGGAGATATCTGGGTGATATCTGGGTGATATCTGGGAGATATATGGGAGATATATGGGAGATATCTGGGAGATATATGGGAGATATATGGGAGATATCTGGGTGATATCTGGGAGATATCTGGGAGATATATGGGAGATATCTGGGTGATATCTGGGAGATATATGGGAGATATATGGGAGATATCTGGGTGATATCTGGGAGATATCTGGGTGATATCTGGGTGATATCTGGGAGATATCTGGGTGATATCTGGGAGATATATGGGAGATATCTGGGTGATATCTGGGTGATATATGGGAGATATCTGGGTGATATCTGGGAGATATCTGGGTGATATCTGGGTGATATCTGGGTGATATCTGGGAGATATCTGGGAGATATCTGGGAGATATATGGGAGATATATGGGAGATATCTGGGTGATATCTGGGAGATATCTGGGTGATATCTGGGTGATATCTGGGAGATATCTGGGTGATATCTGGGAGATATATGGGAGATATCTGGGTGATATCTGGGTGATATATGGGAGATATCTGGGTGATATCTGGGAGATATCTGGGTGATATCTGGGTGATATCTGGGTGATATCTGGGAGATATCTGGGTGATATCTGGGTGATATCTGGGTGATATCTGGGAGATATCTGGGTGATATCTGGGTGATATCTGGGTGATATCTGGGAGATATCTGGGTGATATCTGGGTGATATCTGGGTGATATCTGGGTGATATCTGGGAGATATCTGGGTGATATCTGGGGGATATCTGGGTGATATCTGGGAGATATGTGGGAGATATCTGGGTGATATCTGGGTGATATCTGGGAGATATCTGGGTGATATCTGTTGATAAGTTCCTGTAAATTTCTTCCAGTGATGCTCCTCCTCTCTCCCCCCCCCCTGTTCTTTCTTTAACAGGCCAATGCTTTCATTAAATTCTTTCTAGAACATGTGGACTTGCCTAAGGTGAGCAGAAACACACAAACTGTCTCTATAACAATAATGACAATAATAATAATAATAATAATAATAATAATAATAATTACACTTTGTTTTCAGTCTCTGTTGTTCTGTCTCTTCATAACAACTGAACAGCTTTTGTTACAGTGCAATATTTAATATTTAATACTCAGGACGTTTAAAACACCAATAACTATATTTTTTGCATAATGTGTATATCAACACTTTATCTTTATATATGGATATAGTTGCTCTCAGGAATGTCCACCATGTTCCCCAATCTTTTTTTTTCTTCGTCTTCTTCTGCACTACTTACATTTTATATTTTTTATATTTTTAATCGTTTTATATTTTTTTATTTTTAATATGTTTAATATTTTAATATTTTTTATATATTTATATTTTTTATATTTTTTATTTTTTTATTTTTTATTTTTTTATTTTTTTATTTTTTTATTTTTTTATTTTTATTTTTTATTTTTACATTTTATAAATTTTATATATTTTATATATTTTATATATTTTATATATTTTTATATTTTTATATTTTTATATTTTTATATTTTATATTTCGTGTTGACGCTGTAAAGGTTTTGCTTTAACCCGTTGCTCAGGTACTGCCCTTATAATCTTACAATGATAATAAAGCTTTCTATTCTATTGTGTTCTATTATGTTCTATTATGTTCTATTGTGTTCTATTCTATTATGTTCTATTATGTTCTGCTCTATTATGTTCTATTATGTTCTATTATGTTCTGTTCTATTCTCTCTAACAAACGAAGGGTCCTCTTCACATTGAGCTCAGTGGGCAGCCGGACATCACACTCAACGCGGGGGGGTTGTCTGTCAGGGTGGAGGCCGTGGCCCGGTCTCTGGTCCAACCAGCGCCCTCCCCGTGGTGAGCACAGCCAGCATCAGTACCACAGCATTATATATATATATATATATATATATATATATATATATATATATATATATATAAATATGTATATATATATATATATATAAATATGTATATATATATATATATATATATATATATATATATATATATATATATATATATATATATATATATATATACTGTATGTATAGTTGCCTGTACCTGGCCAGGCTGCGGTCTCTGTGTCGGTTCCTCAGCATCAGACTAACGGAACCGACCAATCACACGTTCCCTCTCTGCTGTCTCCTGCAGGCGTGTCGCTTTAAGATCAAGGTCAACGTGAAAGGTCGTCGTCTGCTTCTCGAGACGCTGAGCTCCAAGTAACTCACTCACCTTCATCACTCACCTTCATCACTCACCTTCATCACTCACCTTCATCACTCACCTTCATCATATCCTTCATCACTCACCTTCATCACTCACCTTCATCACTCACCTTCATCATATCCTTCATCACTCACCTTCATCATATCCTTCATCACTCACCTTCATCACACACCTTCATCATATCCTTCATCACTCACCTTCATCACATCACATCACCTTCATCATATTCATATGGATAATATAAACCTCCCACTCACCAGAGAATTTACCTCCTGTCTAGATAGTTCTGGATTCCATCAGTATGTGGATTTCCCCACCCACATAAAAGGACATTCACTGGATTTGATTTGCTGCTCCGGCTTAATCCCCTCAAACTGTTCTGCTGATGATGTTCACATTTCTGACCATTTTCTTTTGTCCTTCGATATCTCTCTGTCTCTTTCTGTAATCAAGCCAGTCCGCCAGATCTCTTTTCGTAATATTAAAAACATAAACACAGACATCCTATCCTCCCACATTGACAATTTGCCCATCCCTGATCTTTCTTCTCCAGACCACCTTGTCACCCATTATAATTCTGGACTTTGCAAGATTCTCAACTTCCTTGCCCCTCTCAAAACCCGATCTGTGTCCTTTTCCCGCTCTGCCCCTTGGTTTTCACCTGAGCTCCGCCTCATGAAAGCTAAAGGTCGCCAACTTGAACGCCTCTATAAAAACTGGTCTCTCCATTCATAAAGAAATGTATAAATCTCATCTTCTTCATTACTCAAACTCTATAGCCGTAACTAAATCAAGCTACTACTCTGACCTCATCTGCTTCAACGAAGGAAACTCCAGGTCTCTCTTCTCAATAATCCATAATACTTTTAATCCCCCTGATGCCCTGCCTTCTCACATGTATTCACATGAGACTTGCAATTCTTTAATTATCTTTTTTAATAAAAAAATCAACTCCATTCACCAGCAATTACATGTGACCCCTTGTCTTCCCCTCCCCCTTTGCCCCTCCCCAATAGCCAGTCATTTTGCAGCTTTCTACTGCCCACCCCCTCCGAAATTTCTGATTTCATCCGTAAATCCAAGTCGTCAACCTGTTCTCTTGATCCCCTCCCCACAGCTCTGGTCAAAACCTGTCTCACGTCCCTCCTCCCCTTCATAACTTCCATTATTCATTCTTCTCTCTCCTCTGGTATTGTCCCCTCACCTTTCAAAACGGCATCTGTCTCCCGATTCTGAAAAACCTGGCTCAGATCCCACTAACTATAATAATCTTCGTCCCATCTCAAATCTTCCCTTTATTTCTAAAATACTTGAAAAATAGTGTCTGTTCAACTCCATGCCTTTCTTACCCTTAACAGTCTTTACGAACCTTTCCAATCTGGTTTTCGCCCCTCCCATAGTACTGAAACTGCCCTAATAAAAATCACCAATGATCTCCTCATAGCTGCTGACTCCGGACTCATCTCTATCCTCATCCTCCTTGATCTTAGTGCTGCCTTTGAAACCATTTCTCACTCCATTCTCCTCAATAGACTATCTTCTCTCGGCATCTCTCACACCCCTCTTGACTGGTTCCGCTCATATCTCTCCGACCGCACTCAGTTTATTCAACTCAAATCTTTCACATCCGACCCTTCCCCTGTTACGACTGGCGTCCCTCAAGGTTCAGTTCTTGGCCCCCTCCTTTTCATCACCTACCTACTTCCCTTGGCAATATTTTCCGCAAATTCAACATTCATTTTCATTGCTACGCAGACGACACCCAGCTCTATTTATCCAGTAAACCCACCTCCTCGCTCCCCCCCTTGTCTCTTACTAGCTGCTTGCTTGAAATTAAAGACTGGTTCACCTCAAACTTCCTAAAACTGAACAGTGATAAAACCGAACTCCTCCTCGTAGCCACCAAATCCACCCTATCCAAAATCAATAGCTTCACTCTTCCCATTGACAACTCCTTGGTCTCCCCTTCCCCTCAGGTCAAGAGTCTGGGCGTAATTCTCGACTCCCCCCTCTCCTTTCAGTCACATATAAATAATATCTGCCGGTCTGCATACTTCCACCTACGCAACATTAACCGCCTCCGTCCCTCCCTTACCACTCATACTGCCTCCATTCTTATCCACAGCCTCATCACCTCCCGCCTTGACTACTGTAACTCCCTTCTTTTTGGCCTCCCTCAAAAATCCCTCCGTAAACTTCAACTTCTTCAGAACTCAGCAGCTGGTGTCATCACCAGAACCCCCTCTTCTCATCATATAACCCCCGTCCTTCAGCAGCTGGTGTCATCACCAGAACCCCTCTTCTCATCATATAACCCCCATCCTTCAGCAGCTGGTGTCATCACCAGAACCCCTCTTCTCATCATATAACCCCCATCCTTCAGCAGCTGGTGTCATCACCAGAACCCCTCTTCTCATCATATAACCCCATCCTTCAGCAGCTGGTGTCATCACCAGAACCCCCTCTTCTCATCATATAACCCCCATCCTTCAGCAGCTGGTGTCATCACCAGAACCCCCTCTTCTCATCATATAACCCCCATCCTTCAGCAGCTGGTGTCATCACCAGAACCCCCTCTTCTCATCATATAACCCCCATCCTTCAGCAGCTGGTGTCATCACCAGAACCCCCTCTTTCCATCATATAACCCCCGTCCTTCAGCAGCTCCATTGGCTTCCTGTTCAATTCAGAATACAATTTAAAATCCTTCTGCATACTTTCAAAGCCATCCATTACCTTGCTCCTCCATATCTGTCTGACCTCCTTCACATCGCTGCCCCCTCCCGCTCCCAGATCCTCCTCCTCCTCCACCTCACTGTACCCCCAGCTCGACTTGTAACCATGGGGAACAGAGCCTTCAGCCGCTCTGCTCCCCAGCTCTGGAACTCACTCCCACCTGACCTCCGCAGTATCGACTCTCTCCCCCTGTTCAAAACCAGACTCTAAACCCACCTGTTCCAGCTTGCCTACTTGTAAATACACAGATCCTGTCTTTTGTTTTTTTGTTGTTTTTGTTTTTTGTTGTTGTTTATACTTATCTGTCTTTTATATACTGTAAAGCGACCTTGAGTGTCATGAAAGGCGCTGTTAAATATAATGTATTATTATTATTATTATCATATCCTTCATCACCCACCTTCATCACTCACCTTCATCACATCACCATGTTATTTTATGATAGGAGCACTCACTCTGTGTGTGTATGTATGTGTGTGTGTGTCTGTGTGTGTGTGTGTGTGTGTGTGTCTGTGTGTGTGTGTGTGTGTGTGTGTGTGTATGTGTGTGTGTGTGTGTCTGTGTGTGTGTGTGTGTCTGTGTGTGTGTCTGTGTGTGTCTGTGTGTGTCTGTGTGTGTGTGTGTGTCTGTGTGTGTGTGTGTGTGTGTGTGTGTGTGTGTTTCAGGTGTGAAGCCAAACCTGGAACCATAAAAGGAAAGATTGTGGTAAGAAAGCTTCTCTGTGTTTCTGTTTGGGCCAAAGTGACGTCCCATGCTCACTGTCCACTGGGATTGGCCAGCAGCTGTGATTGGCCAGCAGCTGTGATTGGCCAGCATCTGTGATTGGCCAGCAGCTGTGATTGGCCAGCAGCTGTGATTGGCCAGCAGCTGTGATTGGCCAGCAGCTGTGATTGGCCAGCAGCTATAAACCAGTAACTATTGTACATGTGTGTGTTTCTGTGCAGGCGGGACTGGCTAAGGTTGCAATCAGAAGTACTCCATTACTAATTAAGTGTAAGTACTAATACTATAATAATAATAATAATAATAATAATAATAATAATAATAGGCCTAATAATAATAATAATAATAATAATAAAAATAATAATAATAATAACTAATTTAAAGGTGATAATATACACGTTAATCTGCGTGTGTGTGTGTGTCTGTGTGTGTGTGTGTGTGTGTGTCTGTGTGTGTGTGTGTGTGTGTGTGTGTGTGTGTGTGTGTGTCTGTGTGTGTGTGTGTGTGTGTGTTTGTGTGTGTGTGTGTGTGTGTGTGTGTGTGTGTGTGTGTGTGTGTGTGTGTGTGTGTGTGTGTGTGTGTGTGTGTGTGTGTGTGTGTGTGTGTGTGTGTGTGTGTGTGTGTGTGTGTGTGTGTGTGTGTGTGTGTGTGTGTGTCTCTGTGTGTGTGTGTGTGTGTGTGTGTGTGTGTTGTGTCTGTGTGTGTGTGTGTGTGTGTGTGTGTGTGTGTGTGTGTCTGTGTGTGTGTGTGTGTGTGTGTGTGTGTGTGTCTCTGTGTGTGTGTGTGTGTGTGTGTGTGTGTGTGTGTGTCTCTGTGTGTGTGTGTGTGTGTGTGTGTGTGTGTGTGTGTGTGTGTGTGTGTAGTCTGGTACAGGAAAGGGATAGAGATTCCTCTTCCTGAAGGACTAGAGCTGACTGAGACGAAGATCGACTACCATGATGTGAGTGTTTCTGTAAAACTTCATTATTCATATTATATCAAAAGGATGAAATCCTAAATGAATCCTACGTTACGTAGAAAGCGACTCCATTTCCCAGAAGCCCCAGCATGAAACACTGATCTGTAAGCGCGAGATGGAGATCTTAAATATTTTAGGGTATTAATAAGAACATTGATGTAGGACCACGGGTCAAGGATTTATAATACCTATAAAACATCTGGTCATGCCCCCCCCCCCCCCCCCCCCCCTGTTTAAAGGTGAATTTGAGAAGATGTGTGAAGATGCTTGTAGACCTCCGAGGGTTGACATGTTGTGTGTTTGCAGGGCTACTTGGTTGTCGGCGGGAGCCTGACCCTCACAGGGTCTTCATCCGCTGGTCCCGGGGCCTCTGGGGCCTCTGGGGTCTCTGGGGTCTCTGGGGCCTCTGGGGTCTCTGGGGTCTCTGGGGTCTCTGGGGTCTCTGGGGCCTCTGGGGTCTCTGGGGTCTCTGGGGCCTCTGGGGTCTCTGGGGTCTCTGGGGTCTCTGGGGCCTCTGGGGTCTCTGGGGTCTCTGGGGTCTCTGGGGCCGCAGCTTCAGCAGCGATGTCATCCAGCCGTCGTCAACCGCTCATCCCCTCAGGGTCTCAGGGTCGGGTCTCGGGCTCGGGTTCCAGGGTCGGGTCTCAGGGTCGGGTCTCGGGGCGGGGTCCCTGGGGTCAGGTCTCGGGCTCGGGTTCCAGGGGCGGGTCTCAGGGTCGGGTCCCTGGGGCTGGTCTCGAGGGGCAGCAGCTTCAGCTTCAGCAGTGATGTCATCCATCCGTCTTCAACCGCTGATCTCTTGTTATATTATTATTATTATTATTATTATTATTAATAATAATAATAATAATAATAATAATAATAATAATAATAATGATAATAATAATAATGATAATAAGATATTTCTATGTTGTCCTGCTCTCGATCTTAATTCTTCTTCTGCAATAAACAGCTTCAGCATCACTTCCTGTTGTGTTTTATCTTATTATAATATATACAATATATATATATATATATATATATACACATATCTATATGTATATATACATATATATATATACAATATATATATATTGTATATATATATATATAATATATATACATTATATATATTATATATATATAATGTATATATATTATATATATACAATATATATATATATATTGTATATATATATATATTGTATATATATATAATATATAATATATATACATTATATATATTATATATATATTAAATAATATATATATATATAATATATATATTATATAGGCTATTATATATATATATATATATATATATATATATATATATATATAATATATAATATATATACATTATATATATTATATATATATTAAATAATATATTACAGACAGTACACGTCCCGTCTCATGCGAGGTTACGCTGATGGAGTTACGGGTTAACATGATCACGTTTGTTAAAATCAAAGTAACAATTTTGCCATAAATACAGTTTGATCATTTCTGATGTTTTGGTGTGTTGTTCCATATTAACCATAAAACCATAACACCAGAAATGTATCTACGTTAATATGAAACAACACAACATAACATCAGAAATAATCAAACTATATTTATGGCAAAATTGTTACTTTAACAGTTTTTGACGTTTTTAATTGATTGTAACCAACGTGGTCACGTGACTCCATCTGGAAAATGATTCGCGATTTCGTATTTTTGACCCTCTGACGTTACCGTTGGACACCCCTCGGCATGGGACGGGACGGATGACACGGGACGCTCCAGGCTGCAGCCATCCCGTCTCACCTATCAGGGCCAGTGACCACCAGGGGGCGGGCTTTTTTTTCCCG
>JABXJD010000355.1:477500-495000 GCA_013375575.1 Percina caprodes
GTGTGTGTGTGTGTGTGTGTGTGTGTGTGTGTGTGTGTGTGTGTGTGTGTGTGCAGGCTGCTGCATTATAAGGACTTCTGAGGACCGCGTGGCATGTGGAGCATCAGGTCCGACCTGCTGCACCAAACCTCTGCTGGTTTTCTCCCGTTTTCTGCCCCTCGCCGCCGCCCGCTGCCACCGCGTCCCGACGCCGTCTCGTCCCCGCACGCCACCGCAGCAGCGCCGAAATATCCAAACCTGTCGCCTCAACCAATAACAAGCGTCTGCTGAGGGGCGATGTGTGAACTGAAGGTTCATGGGACTTGTAGTTCTTATGGCTAAAACGTGGAAATTCCCTGTGCAGTTTGGTTCAGACGGAACAAAGAGGCGGTTTGTAGGAACGTGATGTTTTGTATGATCTGATTGTATAAAAGACGTAAAACAGCTTTCTGTGTGTTTTTACCCAGAATGCCAAGCGCCCAGAAGGGAAGCAGCAGTACGCCGTTAGATTAGTTCATTAAATAACTGAAAACCTGTTTTTAGTCCGTTGTTCTGGAGGGAAATGTGACATTTTAACTGTAATAAATGCACCGGATCACTCAGAGCCACAGCAGGCAAAGACACTTCCCAGAATGCACTCTGTTTTCTGTCCTCAAAACAAAAATAATATTCACTTCCTGTTTATGATCAGATTCAGAAAACTTTATTGATACCCTCAGGGAGGTAATTGCTGCTAGAAGTACGTGTGTGTTTACGTGTGTGTGTTAATATTGTAGAGTCAGAGTTACATAACTAGGTCAGAATCAGCCAATCACATGCTGCCATGTCACACACACAATAACAGTAACACACACACATACAGTAACACACAGTAACACACACACATACAGTAACACACTTACAGTAACACACACACATACAGTAACACACACACACAGTAACACACACACAGTAACACACTTACAGTAACACACATACAGTAACACACACACATACAGTAACACACAGCAACACACACACACACAGTAACACACACACATACAGTAACACACTTACAGTAACACACACACAGTAACACACTTACAGTAACACACAGTAACACACACACACACAGTAACACACTTACAGTAACACAGTAACACACGTTTTCCATTTGTTTATGTCCACATGAAGACAAATACTACAGATGCAGCAGGAATTCACAGTACACAGGTCTTAAGGGTAGAAGTACCACAGTACTCAGGTCTTCAGGGTAGAAGTACCACAGTACTCAGGTCTTAAGGGTAGAAGTACCACAGTACACAGGTCTTAAGGGTAGAAGTACCACAGTACTCAGGTCTTAAGGGTAGAAGTACCACAGTACTCAGGTCTTAAGGGTAGAAGTACCACAGTACACAGGTCTTAAGGGTAGAAGTACCACAGTACTCAGGTCTTCAGGGTAGAAGTACCACAGTACTCAGGTCTTAAGGGTAGAAGTACCACAGTACTCAGGTCTATATGTGGCGGCTGCCAACAATAACAGACATGACACAGTACTTTGCAAGTGGTTAAGCCTCTTGGGACACACACTCACACACACACACACTCACACACACACACACACACACACACACATACAGTAACACACAGTAACACACACACTTACAGTAACACACACACAGTAACACACTTCAGTAACACACAAACTCACACACACACACACAAACTCACACACATACACTCACACACACACACTCTCTCACACACACGCACGCACACACACAAACTCACACACACAATGAGATGTTTGTTTAACATGTTAAACAAACATCTCACGTGGGAACTCTGAGCACCTGTGAGTCCCCGCCCCCCGTGACGTCACATGCCGACCCGGGTTTCAGGCTCCGACAGGTAAGAGGCAGAGAAAGGCAGAGAGGTAAGAAACTGTTTGCGTCTTTATTTATTTATTTATTTATTTGATGGAGAAAATGTTTTAATGTCAATTCTGAACTCAAGTTAACTTTATTTATAAAAAAACAAAAAAAATCTGATTTCTTTGTTTGACTGTCATCATGTTTCTGTCGCTACAAATGCGTTGTAGGAACTATTAGCAAAGATGGAGCTTCTACTTTAACATGCAACAGCCCCAAACCCACCAGACTCCATGTAAATAATCACTACTTTTAGCGTGTATAGAGCAGCATATCTCCACCAGACTCCATGTAAATAATCACTACTTTTAGCGTGTATAGAGCAGCATATCTCCACCAGACTCCATGTAAATAATCACTACTTTTAGCGTGTATAGAGCAGCATATCTCCACCAGACTCCATGTAAATAATCACTACTTTTAGCGTGTATAGAGCAGCATATCTCCACCAGACTCCATGTAAATAATCACTACTTTTAGCGTGTATAGAGCAGCATATCTCCACCAGACTCCATGTAAATAATCATTACTTTTAGTATGTATAGAGCAGCATATCTCCACCAGACTCCATGTAAATAATCACTACTTTTAGCGTGTATAGAGCAGCATATCTCCACCAGACTCCATGTAAATAATCATTACTTTTAGTATGTATAGAGCAGCATATCTCCACCAGACTCCATGTAAATAATCACTACTTTTAGCGTGTATAGAGCAGCATATCTCCACCAGACTCCATGTAAATAATCACTACTTTTAGCGTGTATAGAGCAGCATTTCTCCACATGCAAATGGATGAATAAGAGTATATTTCAACCAGCCCACAGTGGTGATTGTTGTTGGCTTTTGGTAGTTTTATTTAGTTTCTGTCTACTTTGAATGAAGTGTGTTTCACACGCTAAAAGTAGTGATTATTAACATGGAGTCTGGTGGGTTTGGTCCGATGATTAAAGTGATATATCAGGGGTATTATCATCATTAATATTAAATGAGGGATATAATACTAACCGCACACTTTAAATGGATCTAACAATGTGTGAATGACATTTGTTATTTCTGCTTTTAACTAAAGAAGCTTAGCTTAGCATAGCTTAGCTTAGCATAAAGACATGTTCGGCTGTGATTTTCTGCACATGTTCATTATGACAGCTCTTTGTTTTTAATAATCACTTTTTTGTTATTAATTGTTGTAAAGGATGAGTCTGCTGTTGCCGTGGGTTACTGGAAAGGTTGTCAAGCAGCTCAACTAATATAAAAAATACGATTTGATAAGATTAAAAGAATATTACATAGTTGTCTGTCTCTCTAACTGTGTGTGTGTGTGTGTGTGTGTGTGTGTGTGTGTGTGTGTGTGTGTGTAGGAATGCTGTCTGAGCCGGTCTGTCTGAATAACTTTAGGATCAACCGCGTAAAGCTACTAACCCTAACTCATGCAAGGGGGGAGGGGCATTAAAGGGACAGTTGAGATGTGTACAGGTGGGGGAGGCTTTAGAGGGACAGTGTACAGGTGGGCAGTCCCGCCCTTTCCTGTGTCCACCCTTCACCTCTCTATAACCCCCCCCCCCTTTGTTTCCAGGGTGACGATGGCGGAGGCAGCGCTCCCAGATCTGTTCTCAGAGCAGGAGTTAACCTGCTCCATCTGTCTGGATCTGTTCAACCAACCAGTCTCCACTCCCTGTGGACACAACTTCTGTCAGGTAACACACACACACACACACACACACACACACACACACACACACACACATACATACATAGACAGACACGTGCTCCTTAAAACTGAATTCTATCTAATCTCACCCACCAGACTCCATGTAAATAATCACTACTTTTAGCGTGTATAGAGCAGCATATCTCCACCAGACTCCATGTAAATAATCACTACTTTTAGTGTGTATAGAGCAGCATATCTCCACCAGACTCCATGTAAATAATCACTACTTTTAGTGTGTATAGAGCAGCATATCTCCACCAGACTCCATGTAAATAATCACTAGTTTTAGCGTGTATAGAGCAGCATATCTCCACATGTAAATGGGTGAATTTAGAGTTTATTCCAACCAGACCAGAGTGGTGATTGTTGAACAGTGGAAAGATGAACCAAGACGGCTTTTGTTAGTTTTATTTAGTTTCTGTCCACTTTGAATGAAGTGTGTTTTATGGTGATAAAAGTAGTGATTATTTACATGGAGTCTGGTGGAGATATGCTGCTCTATACACACTAAAAGTAGTGATTATTTACATGGAGTCTGGTGGAGATATGCTGCTCTATACACGCTAAAAGTAGTGATTATTTACATGGAGTCTGGTGGAGATATGCTGCTCTATACACACTAAAAGTAGTGATTATTTACATGGAGTCTGGTGGAGATATGCTGCTCTATACACGCTAAAAGTAGTGATTATTTACATGGAGTCTGGTGGAGATATGCTGCTCTATACACACTAAAAGTAGTGATTATTTACATGGAGTCTGGTGGAGATATGCTGCTCTATACACACTAAAAGTAGTGATTATTAACATGGAGTCTGGTGGAGATATGCTGCTCTATACACGCTAAAAGTAGTGATTATTTACATGGAGTCTGGTGGAGATATGCTGCTCTATACACACTAAAAGTAGTGATTATTTACATGGAGTCTGGTGGAGATATGTTGCTCTATACACGCTAAAAGTAGTGATTATTTACATGGAGTCTGGTGGAGATATGCTGCTCTATACACGCTAAAAGTAGTGATTATTTACATGGAGTCTGGTGGAGATATGCTGCTCTGTACACACTAAAAGTAGTGATTATTTACATGGAGTCTGGTGGAGATATGCTGCTCTATACACACTAAAAGTAGTGATTATTTACATGGAGTCTGGTGGAGATATGTTGCTCTATACACGCTAAAAGTAGTGATTATTTACATGGAGTCTGGTGGAGATATGCTGCTCTATACACGCTAAAAGTAGTGATTATTTACATGGAGTCTGGTGGAGATATGCTGCTCTATACACACTAAAAGTAGTGATTATTTACATGGAGTCTGGTGGAGATATGCTGCTCTATACACACTAAAAGTAGTGATTATTTACATGGAGTCTGGTGGGTTTGGTGATGGTGATTTCTGTTTCATGTTAAACTAAAAGGATCTTACTCTTTAACTGAAAGGTCTATCTCTGTAGGGATCCATCCCATAATGTTGTCCTGTAAGGTTACATTACAGCTTGGACCAGTTTCAGAGATTGTAGTTCCATCAGACACTCTGACACAAATGCATGATGGGAAATAGAGTCCAGGTTCAAAGAAAATGCAAATGACCCTCTAATGTACGTGAACAGCAGCTTTAAAATCACTTTACATCTGTCAGAAACTTCCTGTGTGTGTTTTTAATGTTGCTTCTTCTTCTCTTGCTGTTGTGTTTTTAATGTTTCTTCTTCTTCTCTTGTCTCTGCAGGCGTGTATCGGAGGTTACTGGGCGTCAGGCGCGACGTGCACATGTCCTCTCTGCAAGCGCCAGTTCGACGAGCGCCCTCAGCTCAGCGTCAACAAAGTCTTCGCTCTCATCGCCGAGAAATTCCAACTGAGCCGCTACGGCGCCGCGAGGCCACCCGCGCCAGCCGTTACACCGACCCCCGACGACCCGGCGGCGGCGCCCGGCGAGGACGTGGTGTGGTGTGACGTGTGCACGGGCCTGAAGCAGCCGGCCGTCAGCTCCTGCCTCACCTGCACCGCCTCGTACTGCTCGCTGCACCTGCAGCCGCACCACCGCACGCCGTTCTACGCCAAGCACCCGCTGATGACGCCGCAGGACGCCCTGCGCGGGCGCACCTGTCGCGTGCACCGCCGCCTGCTGGAGGTGAGAGGAAACGCATCATCATTACATCATTTCTTCACCTCGTAGCAAGAGTCACTGGCCGTTTCTCAATCTGTGTTCTTCTATGGTCTTGTGGTCCTGTGTTCTTGTGGTCCTGTGGTCCTGTGGTCCTGTGGTCCTGTGTTCTTGTGGTCCTGTGTTCTTGTGGTCCTGTGTTCTTGTGGTCCTGTGGTCTTGTGGCCCTGTGGTCCTGTGGCCCTGTGGTCCTGTGGTCCTGTGGCCCTGTGGTGCTGTGGTCCTGTGGTCTTGTGTTCTTGTGGTCCTGTGGTCTTGTGTTCTTGTGGTCCTGTGGTCCTGTGGTCTTGTGGTCTTGTGGTCTTCATGTTCTTCATGTTCGGGGCCAAAGTTCTGACCCAGTACACAAGTTAGCATTTCACCAAGACCAGTTAATTCCCGGATGTGATCTGGACCATCTCACCGAGGATCCATCGGATGGTAACTTGAGTGAACTTGGCAGGGCCGGTATCCCAGCATGCAATCCACAGATACAACAGAAGAGGAAAGTTTTTAACAGTTTACGTCTATTATTAAATCAATAATTTCATTTTAAGACGTTTTAAGGCGAGAAACCAACTGTGTAGATTTTGAATATCTGCAGTTTAACCAAAATTGATGGAGAATTAAAAAAGCCTTCGGAGTTGGAAAGCTCCACAATCCCAGTCAGTCAGCTCACAGACCCCCCCTGCCCCCTCTTGCCCCCCATTTAGACAGACCTGCAGCAGCGACATGGCCGAGATAAGCCAGGTTCACAACTGTAAGATATTTAAAACTATTGTTACCGCTGTTATTCTGTATTTCATTCATTACACTCTGCGTTTTGTTCTGTGTTTTGTTGTAATTGTTTTTATTGGGGGACAACTGAGGAAACCAGGACCAGCCTCTCTGTGTTGGGGGTGTTGGGCCAGCCTCTCTGTGCTGGGGGTGTTGGGCCAGCCTCTCTGTGCTGGGGGTGTTGGACCAGCCTCTCTGTGCTGGGGGTGCTGGACCAGCCTCTCCGTGCTGGGGGTGCTGGACCAGCCTCTCCGTGCTGGGGGTGTTGGACCAGCCTCTCCGTGCTGGGGGTGCTGGACCAGCCTCTCCGTGCTGGGGGTGTTGGACCAGCCTCTCCGTGCTGGGGGTGCTGGACCAGCCTCTCCGTGCTGGGGGTGTTGGACCAGCCCCTCCGTGCTGGGGGTGCTGGACCAGCCCCTCCGTGCTGGGGGTGTTGGACCAGCCTCTCTGTGCTGGGGGTGCTGGACCAGCCTCTCTGTGCTGGGGGTGTTGGACCAGCCTCTCTGTGCTGGGGGTGTTGGACCAGCCCTCTGTGCTGGGGGTGTTGGACCAGCCTCTGTGCTGGGGTGCTGGACCAGCCCTCTGTGCTGGGGGTGTTGGACCAGCCTCTCTGTGCTGGGGTGCTGGACCAGCCTCTCTGTGCTGGGGTGCTGGACCAGCCTCTGTGCTGGGGGTGCTGGACCAGCCTCTCTGTGCTGGGGTGCTGGACCAGCCTCTCTGTGCTGGGGGTGCTGGACCAGCCTCTCTGTGCTGGGGGTGTTGGACCAGCCTCTCTGTGCTGGGGTGTTGGACCAGCCTCTCTGTGCTGGGGTGTTGGACCAGCCTCTCTGTGCTGGGGGTGTTGGACCAGCCTCTCTGTGCTGGGGGTGTTGGACCAGCCTCTCTGTGCTGGGGGTGCTGGACCAGCCTCTGTGCTGGGGGTGCTGGACCAGCCTCTCTGTGCTGGGGGTGCTGGACCAGCCTCTCTGTGCTGGGGGTGCTGGACCAGCCTCTCTGTGCTGGGGGTGCTGGACCAGCCTCTCTGTGCTGGGGGTGCTGGACCAGCCTCTCTGTGCTGGGGGTGTTGGACCAGCCTCTCTGTGCTGGGGGTGTTGGACCAGCCTCTCTGTGCTGGGGGTGTTGGGAGTTCATTCTTCCAGGTCCAACCAGCAGGACCGGTCCCCCCAAGAACACAAGTCTGTTCTTTGCTTACTTGGCATTGAGAAACGCCCCCTGTCACTGCCCTGTGGGAGTCAGTGGGAGTCTCGTTAGCATCTCGTTAGCATCTCGTTAGCATCCAGTTAGCATCCCGTTAGCATAGCCTCTCTGACCGGTGATGTGTTCGTGGTCCAGGTGTACTGTCGGACATGTGAGCGCTGCATCTGCGCCCTCTGTGTGCTCGACGAACATCGGATCCACAAAACGGTCTCGGTGCAGACGGAGAGAGTCAGCAAGCAGGTACACACACACACACACAGATACACACACACACACAGATACACAGATACACACACACACACAGATACACAGATACACACACACACACAGATACACACACACACACAGATACACAGATACACACACACACAGATACACACACACACACAGATACACACACACACACACACACACACACAGATACACACACACACACAGATACACACACACACACACACAGATACACACACACACACACACACACACACACACACACACACACAGATACACACACACACACACACACACACACACAGATACACGCACTATATAAAGTAGTAATACGTTTGTGTCAGAGGGAGGTGGCCCGGACCGAGCAGGAGATCCTGAACCGGATCCGACAGAAAGAGATCCACATCACCCAGCTGAAGAAGAAGCTGGACGCAGTCAAGGTACACACACACACACACACACACACACTCACACTCACACTCACACTCACACTCACACTCACACACTCACTCACTCACTCACACACACAGAGACACACAATCTCACACTCTCATACTCACGCTCACACACACACACACACTCACACACTCACACTCACACACACTCTCTCACACACACACAAACACTCACACACACAGAGAGACACACACACTCTGATATTTATTATTTTTATTATTATTTTTATTATTATTATTTTTATAATTATTGGTATCTGCTGGCAGAGCTACGCCGACGGAGAGTGCGGCGAGGTGGAGCAGCTCCTGGACGACGTGGCGGTCTCTCTGGACCGGATCAGGTCCCGCGTGGTCGGGGGGATCCAGACCCAGCTGGACGGCGTGATGGGGAAGGGGGCGGGGCTAGTGAGGCGTCTGGAGGCGGAGCTAAACCAGCTGACGGCGAGGAGAGCCGAGCTGGAGACGCAGGCCGTCAGTCAGGACCACATCGGCTTCCTACAGGTCAGAAATAATATGTATAATATTAATATTATATAATATATACTATTATATAATATTAATATTATATAATATTAGTATTATATAATATATAATATTATATAATATATAATATTAATATTATATAATAGTATATAATATATAATATATATTATATATATAATATATAATATTTTATATAATATATAATACAGGTTAGACATAATATAATACTATATAAAAAAGTAGTTTTTTTAGAGAATGAAAAGTGTGAATATTGGTATAAAGAGTGATATCCCCCACCAGAGCCTTGAGGCCGCGGCCCCCCTGGCCCAGGACCTGCAGGACGACCTGGACGAGGACTTCTCCGAGTTCTCTCTCAGCTTCCAGCTCGACGACGCCAAGACCTCGCTGGCCGACATCAGGGACAAGATGGCCGACGTCAAGATGGGGGAGGGGCGGCCCCGAGGCACCCGTGAGTCAGCTGTCATAGTAGGGTCCTGACTGGCTAGTAGTCCTTACCTAGGTACTGTCAGGCCCTCATACTCTGCTCCTGACTGGCTAGTAGTCCTTACCTAGGTACTGTCAGGACCTCATACTCTGCTCCTGACTGGCTAGTAGTCCTTACCTAGGTACTGTCAGGACATCATACTCTGCTCCTGACTGGCTAGTAGTCCTTACCTAGGTACTGTCAGGGCCTCATACTCTGCTCCTGACTGGCTAGTAGTCCTTACCTAGGTACTGTCAGGGCCCTCATACTCTGCTTCTGACTGGCTAGTAGTCCTTACCTAGGTACTGTCAGGGCCCTCATACTCTGCTTCTGACTGGCTAGTAGTCCTTACCTAGGTACTGTCAGGACCCTCATACTCTGCTTCTGACTGGCTAGTAGTCCTTACCTAGGTACTGTCAGGATCTCATACTCTGCTTCTGACTGGCTAGTAGTCCTTACCTAGGTACTGTCAGGACCTCATACTCTGCTCCTGACTGGCTAGTAGTCCTTACCTAGGTACTGTCAGGACCCTCATACTCTGCTCCTGACTGGCTAGTAGTCCTTACCTAGGTACCTCTACCTGTCTGTCTGTCTAATGTGTGTATCATGTGAGTTCCAGTGACCAATGAGCTGCCGGCTGCAGGGAGCATGCTCAGTGTGAGGGGAAGCTCGGCCAGTCTGAGGAAGAGCCAGTGGACTCTGAAAGGTGATGACATCATCGTGATCGTGACATCACACATTCATTCACTCACAAAACACGCATCATATCTTTTATATTACTAATAACATGCAATAAGAAAAGATATCCGGGCGCCCGGGGAGCTCAGCTGGTAGAGGGGTTTATATATATATATATATATATATATATATATATATACTATAATATAATCTAAATATATGTTATATATCAAAAACGTTGGATTGTTTTTAACATTTTGACCCAGAAGAAGTTTCCTGTTGGTTTTACTGAGGACTTTTAATGTGAAAGGGTGACTGACTGGTTTCCTGTTTACCTTCAGATATGAAGAGGATGAAACATGGCACAGGTACATCTGTTATCTATTAATGTCTTATTATATTATAATAAGGTAATTATGGTAATTATTGTCATAGTTAACCAGCTTCATTGTGTGTGTGTGTGTGTGTGTGTGTGTGTGTGTGTGTGTGTTCAGGACATAAGAAGGTCCGCGTCTACATGGGTGAGGACATTTCATCTTTATTTATAATTAAACATTCTGTAATGCTAACATGCTAACTTGCTAATGTGCTAACATGCTAACCCTGTTGTGATGTTAGCATGCTAGTTAGGAAGCACAATGACCAGAAAGCTAATGTGATGCTAAAAAAGCTAGCTAGCTAATGTAATCCCCGCTAATGTGTGTGTGTGTGTCTGTGTGTGTCTGCGTGTGTGTGTCTCTGTGTGTGTGTGTGTGTGTCTCTGTGTGTGTGTGTGTGTGTGTGTGTCTCTGTGTGTGTGTGTGTGTGTCTGTTTCTGTCTGTGTGTGTGTGTTTCTGTGTGTCTGTTTCTGTCTGTGTGTGTGTGTGTGTGTGTGTGTGTCTCTGTGTGTGTCCAGAGGACGTGGTCCTGAACCCCGTGACGGCGTACCCCTTCCTGACGCTGTCCTCCGACAGGAAGCAGGTGAAGCGCGGCGAGACGCTGCAGTTCTTCCGCAGCAGCCCGCAGCGCTACGACGTCTGGTCCTGCGTCCTCGCCAAGGAGGGCTACGCCGCGGGCCGCCACTACTGGGAGGTGAGCCTGTTGCCATGGTAACCCCCCGGACACAGCCTCTTGTTGGCTACCCGTCACTTTTCCTGACGATGTTTTTTTTACATATGTTATATATTCTCACTTTCTTCATCTGGACTGCCGGAGTGTTTACCTGTCCCCCTGCCGGGTCCGTTGCTATGGTAACCCTGACCCCCCCTCCCCCCCCCGTGCCGCAGGTGTTTGTCGGCGAGAGTAAGGACTGGAAGCTGGGCGTCGCCTCGGAGACGGCGAGCAGGAAAGGACTGTTTGACATGAGTCCGTCTAACGGATACTACGCCCTCTGGTGGAGCGGAGGCCAGCTGAGAGCGCTCTACCCCCTCACTAAGGTACCCTCACTATTACTACGTAGTATTCCTTTACTGCAGTACAACTACTAATACTACACTGTAAAAATACACCTACGTGTGAGAACTACTTCATGACTGAAGGGGATATATATATATATATATATATATATATATATATATATATATATATATATATATATATATATATATATATATATATATATATATATATATCTATCATGTCCACTGTGAGAGACATCATCTAAAAACATCCAGAAATCACAATGGAGGATTTAACTATTTATTTGTAAGATACAGCTGTAAATAAGTACACACACACACCCTGCAGAAGGGATTTTGGCCCCCCCTCCACACAGATCTTCTCTAGACCAGTCAGGTTTCTGGACTGTCGCTGAGAAACACGGAGTTTGAGCTCCCTCCAAAGATTCTCTATTGGGTTTAGGTCTGGAGACTGGCTAGACCAGAACCAGAACCTTGATCTGCTTCTTCCAGAGCCCCTCCTTGGTTCTCCTGGCTGTGGTCTTCGGGTCATCGTCATGTTGGAAGACCCAGCCTCGACCCATCTTCAATGCTCTAACTGAGGGAAGGAGGTTGTTCCCCAAAATCTCCCAATACATGGCCCCGGTCCTCCTCTCCTTAATACAGTGCAGTCGCCCTGGCCCATGTGCAGAAACCCCCCCAAAGCATGATGCTACCCCCCCATGCTTCACAGTAGGGATGGTGGTCTTGGGATGGTCCTCATCATTCTTCTTCCTCCAAACACGGTTAGTGGAATTATGACCAAAAAGTTCTATTCTGGTCTCATCAGACCACATGACTTCCCCCCATGACTCCTCTGGATCCTCCAGATGGTCGTTGGCCAACTTAAGACGGGCCCTGACATGTGCTGGTTCAAGCAGGGGAACCTTCCGGGCCATGCATGATCTCAAACCATGACGTCTTAGTGTAATACCAACAGTAACCTTGGAAACGGTGGTCCCAGCTCTTTCAGGTCCTGGACCAGCTCCTCCCGTGTAGTTCTGGGCTGGTTTCTCACCTTTCTTAGGATCATTGAGACCCCCCGAGGTGAGATCCTGCATGGAGCCCTAGTCCGAGGTGAGATCCTGCATGGAGCCCCAGTCCGAGGGAGATTAACAGTCATTTTTAGCTTCTTCCATTTTCTAATGATTGCTCCAACAGTGGACCTTTTCTCACCGAGCTGCTTGGACATGTCCCCGTAGCCCTGTCTCACCGAGCTGCTTGGACATGTCCCCGTAGCCCTGTCTCACCGAGCTGCTTGGACATGTCCCCGTAGCCCTGTCCAGCCTTGTGGAGGTCTCTAGTGTCTTTGGACAGCTCTTTGGTCTCGGCCATGTTAGTAGATGGATTCTTACTGATTGGATGGGGGGGGACAGGTGTCTTTATGCAGCTAACGACCTCAAACAGGTGCATCTAATTTAGGATAATAAATGGAGTGGGGGGGGGACATTTTGAAGGCAGACTAACAAGTCTTTGAGGGTCAGAATTCTAGCTGATAGACAGCTGTTCAAATACTTATTTGCAGCTGTATCATACAAATAAATAGTTAAATCCTCCATTGTGATGTCTGGATGTTTTTAGATGATGTCTCTCACAGTGGACATGCACCTACGAGGACATCAGACCCTCCAGGATCTCTAAGGGGGACAACTTGCTAAATAGCACCGTGTTAAATTCTTATTTTCCTCACTGTATATTAGTTCAGATATACGGAGAAACAACCGGGACATAACTGAGTCTGAGGCGGTGTGTGTTTTGTGTTGTGTTGCGGTGTGTGTTGTGTGCGGCGGTGCAGGTGAAGTGTCCCCCGAAGCTGCGCCAGGTGGGCGTGTACCTGGACGTGGACGAGGGTCACGTGACCTTTTATAACGCCAAGTCTGGCTCGGAGATCTACAGCTTCAGCGGATCCTCCGAGTTCACCGACACCATGTTTCCTCTGCTGGGAACCGGAGACAAAGAGACGCCGCTGGTGCTGATGACCACGCAGGCCCAGCCTGATGCCTGAGGAGGGGGGGGATAATGAGGGGGGGGGCATAATGTGGGATAGAAAGATGGAAGGGGGGAACACCTGGACGGTTGTTTACCTAAAAATGTGCCAAAAACATTAGAAAAAAGTGCTACAAATGGGGGGTGCACCTGTTGGGGGGAAAAGGGTTAAAGAGATGAGGGGGCGGGAATAATGGGGGAAAAAAGAAGAGAGCACCCCCCCCCCACCTTCCGAGGATGGGGGGGGTGCTTGTTTTGGGTTATTTAGCTGACATATGTCGCTTTTTTGTGACCTATTTGACATTTGTCAATATTTTCTAAAATCTATTAAATTAATAATTATGTCTCATCTGTAGGGAGGAAACAAGTGAAAAAATGCCCAAATTTAATATATGCTGCTGGAAGATACCACTGAGGAGGGGGGGGGATTATGTAGTAATAATTATAATGAATAAATAAAATGAATAAATGATTAAAACTTGTGAAGAAATGTTTAAGCATGTCAGAATATTGAGAAGGAAATTGTTTACCTTCAGCCAATGGCGAGGCCCCGCCCCCTTTACCTTCAGCCAATGGCGAGGCCCCACCCCCTTTACCTTCAGCCAATGGTGAGGCCCCACCCCCTTTACCTTCAGCCAGTGACGAGGCCCCACCCCCTTTACCTTCAGCCAGTGACGAGGCCCCACCCCCTTTACCTTCAGCCAATGACGAGGCCCCACCCCCTTTACCTTCAGCCAATGGCGAGGCCCCACCCCCTTTACCTTCACAGTGACGAGGCCCTGCCCCCTTTAACTTCAGCCAATGGTGAGGCCCCGCCCCCTTTACCCAGTGACGAGGCCCTGCCCTCTTTAACTTCAGCCAATGGTGAGGCCCCGCCCCCTTTACCCAGTGACGAGGCCCTGCCCCCTTTAACTTCAGCCAGTGGAGAGGCTCCACCAATTAACATTTAGTTTGATGTTAGGCATTATTCCTACTTTTCAAAAAAAAAATTTTAAACTTTTTTTTACTCTCCCGCCGTCTCCAACGCCTGAAGCCCCCAATTTAATCTCAGCTTTAGTGCTTCAAGGTTAACAGTCTCATTGTGGGACTGAGCCCCCCCAAAGATCTGCTCCTATTGAGGGACTGAGCCCCCCCAAAGATCTGCTCCTATTGAGGGACAGAGCCCCCCCAAAGATCTGCTCCTATTGAGGGGCAGAGCCCCCCCAAAGATCTGCTCCTATTGAGGGGCAGAGCCCCTGGTCTTCATTGACTTCAATGCTTTGGACATTTCACGGTTAACGTCTCTAATTACCCCAGAAAGGTTTTCATGTTGTTGAAGAGCAATGTGCAGGTTGAATTAATAACTGAATACTGAATGTTGTCTCAAGAGGTCTTTAAAAACATCAGAAATTGCCATGTTACCCAAACTCTTGAAGAAAAAGTGCCCATGCTAAGCTAAGCTCTGAAATACGCCTAAACGCTAACATCGCGTCAGATTCAATATTTAGATTTTTATAGCACCAAATCACATAAACGGTTCTCATGACATCACTTCTGGTCATTTATAGAAAGTTGTAAAGTTCACATCACTATCAAGATATTGGTTATGGGAGTTATATATTCCTTCAGTTTTGAAAATCTAGTTTATCATTAATATACTTCACACACACACAGTTAGTCCTACCCTAGTCTCATGTCCAGACCTTCCTCCACAGCTCTGCGGAGGAAGGTCTGGGTGGTCCTCTCAGTATTCCTGAATGAGAGAACCTGCTCTGGTTTATTGGCTTTTCTTTTAACCAATCACAGCCACGGTGGGCGGGGCTAAGCTCCGGACGGCACCACGGTGCCGCTGCTAAAAAGTCTCAAACAGACGTCACAACAGTTACAATCATTCAAGTTCATATTTTATTTAACATAAATCATATTGCAGTCAATGTGAACAGCCGGGGTTTCAGTATACACAATAGTCCTAACATTAAGCCCCCACTCTCCCAAAATCAAAACCAAACGCCCCCTCCCGTCTAACACACTGACCCCCCTGCCACAACGCTCCACCCCCGGACGCCGCTGTGTGTGTTTGTGTGACGGTCTCTGTGTGTGTCTGTCTCTCTCTGTGTGTGTCTACGTGTCTGTCTCTCTGTGTGTGTGTGTCTGTCTCTCTGTGTGTGTGTGTCTCTCTGTGATTTTAGCAGCAAACTCCAAACCATCTCTGCCATCTTGTTTTCAAGAACTTTTTGAGGGGCATATTAACCCCGGCCGCTGAGTCATCACAGACAGAAAACTGTCACCTGCTCACTTCCACTGAATCTTTAAGGCGGTCCTGATCCTGTAAAACCCCCCAGCCTCGTGTCCCAGGATGGCGGGGTGACGTCCGCCTCGCTACTGTCTCTTTAAAACTAACCTTATTATCGGCCATTTTGTCGATTATTAAGAGTTGTTTTTAAAAGAACGTAAAGCACTATATAAATGAAGGTATACCTCTGATTGGCTGACCCTGGCATTCTATAACCAATCCTACTTCTCGTGCCTAAACCCAATCAACGAAGGCAACGAGTGCTAGCCAATCAGACGCAGAGTAGAGCGGGACGTTCCTTCCCCATCCTAGAATAACACAGCTTCCACGGCTGGAAATCTCTCGCTTTCAAGGGAACTTGTGTCTTTGAGGGGCTTTTTAAGGCGCATTTGACTCAAAGCCCCTCCCACTGTGATCTGAAGCCCCTCCCACTGTGATCCGAAGCCCCTCCCCTCCAGCGTTCAGGCGCTAGCTCGCTAAACACACAGCGATGATTTCTGTTTGGAGGAGGAAGTGTTTTTGGCGTTGCTAGAACAGCGTTGGGGAGTTTTGGAGTTTGCTGCCGGCTGAAACGAACCAAGACACAGCGAGGAGGGAGGGGGGCGGGCGTCCTTCTGCCTGCCGGTCTGATTCAGGCCAAAAACACAAAATAATAACAAACAAAAAAAAGAATCATCATCATTATTATCATCATCATCAACCTCAGCGTCGTGGTGAACCACTCACTGCCCCCTCCCCCCCCCCCAGCCGCTGCTTGCTGCCGGCCATCCTTTTGAGTCCAGTTCTGGTGTGTGTTGTGTCGGCGTCCCCCTGTGGCGTGTAAACGGTTGAATGTTGTGTCACGGAAGTAAAACAGAGGGGGAGATGGGAGGGGGAGATGGGGGTGTCTTCTTTTGTTTTAAAACAGAAAAGCGTCTTGTGGCGTGCTGCTTTCTGTGCAGCTCCTGTTCTGCCAGCGAGCAACAAGGAATAAAAGGGGGGGAGTGTGTGGGGGGAGGAGGAAGGAGGGGGTGACAGGACGGAGACGCCCGGTTATTTCAGACACCTTTCGAAGTAGGTGGCGCCCACGTAGCCGCCCCGCAGCGAGCGGTGCACGTTCTGCTCAAAGAGCCGCCGGTTCGTCTGCAGAACTTCTGCCGCCTCCTTGTTCAACGGGTCCTCTGGGTTCGGCTCCTGGGGAGAGAGAATTAAATCACCGTGACGATGCAAACATCGATGATACACGGTCGTCTGTAACATATAGTTATGGTTAAAGGACTATATGGTTATAGTCTTGGTTCTAGTTCTGGTTCTTGGTGAGGACTGTCTGTCGTCTGAGCTGGAGCAAGAAGAAGAGACGTAAACAAAGCCAATGATTGGCTAAAGGATGAACTCACTAGAAATAGATACTGTAGACCGTAGATGATGGAGTTTATCGTCAACACAGGCTTCCAGTCCTCTCTGTGGAGACAACAATAATAACACAATAACAACACAATAACAATAACAACACAATAATAACAACACCAACACCACAATAATAACGAGGAAGGCAGTTACGGTTGGATCGCGGTGTGATTGGCTCTCATTTCGCCTCTATTCTACACTACTTTGACCGTAACGGCGTCGCTGAATACGAGGCGGCGGTGTGATGGTGTGACGGCGGCGTGATGACGGCGGCGTGACGGTGTGACAACGGCGGCGGCAGTGTGACGACTGCGGCGGCAGTGTGACGACGGCAGCGGTATGACGACGGCGGCGGCTTTGTGACGACGGCGGCGGTGTGACGACAGCG
>JABXJD010000355.1:497500-502500 GCA_013375575.1 Percina caprodes
TAGCTAGCCTACCTTTCCGTATATATCCCCGGGTTTTGGTGCTGTTAGCTAGCCTACCTTTCCGTATATTTCCCCGGGTTTTGGTGCTGTTAGCTAGCCTACCTTTCCGTATATATCCCCGGGTTTTGGTGCTGTTAGCTTGCCTACCTTTCCGTATATTTCCCCGGGTTTTGGTGCTGTTAGCTAGCCTACCTTTCCGTATATTTCCCCGGGTTTTGGTGCTGTTAGCTAGCCTACCTTTCCGTATATATCCCCGGGTTTTGGTGCTGTTAGCTTGCCTACCTTTCCGTATATTTCCCCGGGTTTTGGTGCTGTTAGCTAGCCTACCTTTCCGTATATTTCCCCGGGTTTTGGTGCTGTTAGCTAGCCTACCTTTCCGTATATTTCCCCGGGTTTTGGTGCTGTTAGCTAGCCTACCTTTCCGTATATTTCCCAGGGTTTTGGTGCTGTTAGCTAGCCTACCTTTCCGTATATTTCCCAGGGTTTTGGTGCTGTTAGCTAGCCTACCTTTCCGTATATTTCCCAGGGTTTTGGTGCTGTTAGCTAGCCTACCTTTCTGTATTCGGAGCTGGGCCGCGCTGGCTTTTTTACCCCCGGCTCCTGTTCTGTTTCCTCCCGCAGATTCCTCGTCTTTCTTCTGCTGCTTCAGGGAAAAGAGTTTAATCATCTTCACGTATTATTAGCTAAGTATACTCGGTCTGTCGGTGCCGTGATTGCCGTGGTTAACGGAGAGGAGGTTCAGCACCGGGATGTTGATGGAGCCGGTGCGTCTCAACTAATCACACTGAGAGGGAGAGAAGCTAACCGAGCTAGCCTAGCATGTTAGCCACAAGAGGGAGGGGGGGGGGGACAGAAAGAGGGGAGACATTGGGGGGAAAGAGAGAGGAGGGTGAGAGAGGGGGGACACTGGGGGAGAAAGGGGGGGGCAGGGAGAGAAGGGGGGAGAGAGGAGGGGGGGAGAGAGGAGGGGGAGGGAGAGAGGGGGGAGACATGGGGGAGAGGGGAGGAGGGGGACACTGGGGGAGAGACAGAAGGGGAGACATTGGGGAGAGCGAGAAGGGGAGAGGGGAGGAGGGGACACTGGGGAGAGACAGAAGGGGAGACATTGGGGGAGAGCGAGAAGGGAGAGAGGAGGAGGGGGACACTGGGGAGAGACAGGGGGAGAGAGGAGGGGAGGAGGGGGAGACATTGGGGGAGAGATAGAAAGTGGGGATACATTAGGGAGAGGAAGGGGAGAGAGGAGGGGGAGGGAGCAGAGGAAAATGAGAGGGGAGACATGGGGGGAGAGAGGAAGGGGGAGGGAGAGGGGAGACATGGGGGGAGAGAGGAGGAGGAGGGGGACACTGGGGGAGAGTTTTGTTATTTTAAGATACTCAGACATTATAATGATGTAATACCTGTAATTGTAAAATGTTTATATTATTATTATTATATTATTAAATTATTATTATTATATTATATTATTATTATATTATTATTATTTTATTATATTTATATTATATTATATTATATTATATTATATTATATTATATTATATTATATTATATTATATTATATTATATTACATTATATTATATTATAATAATTATTATATTATTATTATTATTATATTATTATTATTATTATTATTATATTATTATTTTATTATATTATTATTATATTATATTATAATAATTATTATTATATTATTATTATATTATTATTATTATTATTATATTATTATTATTATTATATTATTATTTTATTATATTATTATTATATTATATTATAATAATTATTATTATATTATTATTATATTATTATTATTGTATTATTATTATTATTACCTGTTGATTATGATTAGTTAGTTTAGCTGTTTTTAATATTTGAGTTTTGTGAGTTTTAAAAAAGTTTTTTGGGATTTAAAAAATATTATAAATATTAATTAAATCATTCCTTTACTGCTGTTATTTATGATTAAAGTGTCTATAATGTAGAGTTTTCTTCTTTCTTCCACATATTGTTCAATGCTGCTTAACATCTCAATCTTTATGTTAATAACGTTTTTTTTTAAATCTCTATGTTTGTTAGTAAAGTTTTTCACATTACATTAAAAAAACTACAAATTGCAGAACGCCTTGCAGCAGCAGACGCGTAGTGACGTCACCACGCAGAGACGGGGGCGCGCCTTCTCGCTGCCCATATTTTATTTACATTTAATTATGTATTTGATTGTGTGTCTCTCTTCCTCTGAAAGGCGCGCGCATCTCTCTCGCGCTGCATCCGGAGAGTCACCTGTGTGATGTAATCAATGCGCGTGTCAGTCACAACAACACTGAAAGAACCACGCGCACGCACCAGCGTAGCTATGCGCGCCACAGGAGAACAATAGCCCGCCGCGCGCGGCTCCTGATTCCCAGTATCTGGGTCTCTTTAATGCGGCGCTCTGCGGGTCTACTTCCCGCGGAGGGGTACAGCCGTTTGTCGGGTCTACTTCCTGCGGAGGGATACAGCCGTGCGTCAGGTTTAAAAAACACTGCGCTTCAATTTAAAATGAGCCATTTTAGGTGTTTTGAAGCCCCCCGGGAAGAAGAGAAGAAGAACACGTTGTAACGGGGGGGGAAGAGAGAGAGAGAGAGAGAGAGAGAGAGATAGAGGAGGGAGGGGGAGAGAGAGAGAGAGAAAGACTCACACAGAGAGAGGTAGAGCGATATATATAGAGAGAGAGAGGGGGAGAGGGGGAGGGAGGGAGAGAGAGAGGGAGGAGGGAGAGAGAGAGAGAGGAGAGAGAGAGGGGGAGGAGGGAGAGAGACTCACACAGAGAGAGGTAGAGCGATATAGAGAGAGAGAGAGAGAGAGAGGTAGAGCGAGAGAGAGAGAGAGAGAGGTAGAGCGAGCGAGAGAGGTAGAGCGAGAGAGAGAGAGAGGTAGAGCGAGCGAGAGAGGTAGAGCGATATAGAGAGAGAGAGAGAGAGAGGTAGAGCGAGCGAGAGAGGTAGAGCGAGAGAGAGGTAGAGCGAGAGAGAGAGAGAGAGAGAGAAAGGGGGGTGAATGGGCACGACTCAGTCAGCAGCACTGCGCCCTTCACTTTATCGATATTATCGATCGGTTTGGAGCCATTTGGAGCCTCAGCGGGGCCGATCCAGGCAGGCTAGCCCGGGAGCTAGCACGAGCACCGGAGGCTACAGCGATGGAACGCGTGTGAAGCAGCCCGGGACCAACGGCAGCCTGGCGGACAGAGAAACAAGGAAGCGGACGGCTAGCTGCGCTACTCCACCGAAGCTAACGTCGGCTAACAGTTGGCTAATATTATTTCTAATGAGCGACCAAGGAGCATGCGACCTGATACGAAGAGGTGAGTGTTTTCTTTCTTTATCAGCAGCCATGTTTTCCATTAACCTCCGGGTGCCCGCGCGCAGGGGTGTTTTAATCAGGCGGACACATAATGAAAGAGGAAGCATAGATGCAGCTAGTACGCTAACACGTTAGCATCGCAACATTTACACCAGATCGCACGGGCAGGGGGATGGATAGTGTCACCTCACACATGTGTTGTTAACAACACACCTGGCGTGTGCATACGTGTGAGCAGCGCACGCGCCTGCAGGTATCTGTGATTAGGTTACTGTGACGCGCAGGTTGTTAGCCGTTAGCAGCTAATGTCGCATCTCCATTATTCTGCTACTCTGTTAGCTCTGATCACATGAACACGTATCGATCCCCAGAGCGGAAATCCAGTTATTACAGCCGCATAGAAGACCTGGACACAGAGACAGAAAGAAGACCCGAATACTGAGACACAGAGACAGAAAGAAGACCCGAATACAGAGACAGAAATAAGACCTGAATACAGAGACACAGAGACAGAAATAAGACCCGAATACAGAGACACAGAGACATAAATAAGACCTGAATACAGAGACAGAAATAAGACCTGAATGCAGAGACACAGAGACATAAATAAGACCCAAATACAGAGACACAGAGACATAAATAAGACCCGAATACAGAGACACAGAGACAGAAATAAGACCTGAATACAGAGACACAGAGACAGAAATAAGACCTGAATACAGAGACACAGAGACAGAAATAAGACCTGAATACAGAGACACAGAGACAGAAAGAAGACCTGAATACAGAGACACAGAGACAGAAAGAAGACCCGAATACAGAGACACAGAGACAGAAATAAGACCTGAATACAGAGACAGAAATAAGACCTGAATACAGAGACACAGAGACAGAAATAAGACCCGAATACAGAGACACAGAGACAGAAATAAGACCTGAATACAGAGACACAGAGACAGAAATAAGACCCGAATACAGAGACAGAAATAAGACCCGAATACAGAGACACAGAGACATAAATAAGACCCGAATACAGAGACACAGAGACAGAAATAAGACCTGAATACAGAGACACAGAGACAGAAATAAGACCCGAATACAGAGACACAGAGACAGAAATAAGACCCAAATACAGAGAGACAGAAATAAGACCCGAATACAGAGACAGAAATAAGACCCGAATACAGAGACACAGAGACAGAAATAAGACCTGAATACAGAGACACAGAGACAGAAATAAGACCCGAATACAGAGACACAGAGACAGAAATAAGACCTGAATACAGAGAGACAGAAATAAGACCCGAATACAGAGACAGAAATAAGACCTGAATACAGAGACACAGAGACAGAAATAAGACCTGAATACAGAGACACAGAGACAGAAATAAGACCCGAATACAGAGACACAGAGACAGAAATAAGACCCAAATACAGAGAGACAGAAATAAGACCCGAATACAGAGACACAGACACAGAGACAGAAATAAGACCTGAATACAGAGACACAGAGACAGAAATAAGACCCAAATACAGAGACACAGAGACAGAAATAAGACCCAAATACAGAGAGACAGAAATAAGACCCGAATACAGAGACACAGACACAGAGACAGAAATAAGACCTGAATACAGAGACACAGAGACAGAAATAAGACCCAAATACA
>JABXJD010000355.1:510000-530000 GCA_013375575.1 Percina caprodes
AACCTGGGCTGCACCACCATCTCCAAGAAGCAGCTGATGTGGCTCCTCAACCGCCTACCAGGTACCCCCTCCCCACCCCACCCCACACTTCCTGTCTCTGCCCCCCCCCCCCACCGCTTACCAGGTACCTCCCCCCCTCTTGTCTACTTCCTGTCCCTGTCCCCAACACCTCCTGTCCACATCATATGTTCCCACAGATGCTGGGTGCGTTTTCCTCGTTATAACCCGATTAAGGTCCCTGCCTGTCTGAGACGTGTCCTCTGTCCCTGCCTGTCTGAGACATGTCCTCTGTCCCGTGTGCAGGTCTGCTAGAGCTGAATGTCTCCGGCTGTCCCTGGCCCGCGGTCTCCGCTCTCTGCCAGGCCGTCTGTCCCTGTCTGAAGCTGCTGGACCTCAGCAGGGTGGAGGACCTCAAAGACTCTCACCTGAGGGACCTGCTGGCCCCCCCACCGGACACTCGGACAGGTGAAACACACACACACACACACACACACACACACACACACACACACACACACACACACACACACACACAGAGGAGTCTGGTGGAGATATGCTGCTCTATACACGCTAAAAGTAGTGATTATTTACATGGAGTCTGGTGGAGATATGCTGCTCTATACACGCTAAAAGTAGTGATTATTTACATGGTGTCTGGTGGAGATATGCTGCTCTATACACGCTAAAAGTAGTGATTATTAACATGGAGTCTGGTGGAGATATGCTGCTCTATACACGCTAAAAGTAGTGATTATTTACATGGAGTCTGGTGGAGATATGCTGCTCTATACACGCTAAAAGTAGTGATTATTTACATGGTGTCTGGTGGAGATATGCTGCTCTATACACGCTAAAAGTAGTGATTATTTACATGGAGTCTGGTGGAGATATGCTGCTCTTTACATGCTAAAAGTAGTGATTATTTACATGGAGTCTGGTGGAGATATGCTGCTCTATACACACTAAAAGTAGTGATTATTTACATGGAGTCTGGTGATTGTGATTTTGGGGCCAAACAGGTGCTTTTTGATGAAAATAAATTTTGAAGTAGTGTGTTTGATTGGTGGACCGGGCCAGTTGATGAACCTGTCTTTGTCCTCTGCTCTTTGATTGGTCCACCAGCTCACGGTGAAACCAGAGTGGGGCGTTTCCAGAATGTGACGGAGCTGCGATTGGCCGGTCTGGACCTGACAGACGCGTCGTCCCGGCTGCTGGTGCGCTACGTCCCTCACCTGAGTCGCTTAGACCTGAGCCAGTGTGGGAACATCAGTGACCAGACGGTGCTCACCCTCTCCTCCCCCGTCTCCCTCCTCAGAGAGAGCCTCACACACATCAACCTTGCAGGTATATAGAGAGACTTCAGATACAGTATTAATAACAGAGTTATTACTTGATTTATTACCTTAGAAAACATTTTAACAGCCTGTCTGTCTCTCTCCCTGCCTTCCTGTCTCCCTGCCTGTCTCTCTCTCTCTCTCTCTCTCTCCCTGCCTTCCTGTCTCCCTGCCTGTCTCTCTCTCTCTCTCTCTCTCTCTCTCTCTCTCTCTCTCTCTCTCTCTCTCCTTCCTGTCTCTCTCTCTCTCTCTCTCTCTCCCTGCCTTCCTGCCTGTCTGTCTCTCTCTGTCTCTCTCTCTCTCCCTGCCTTCCTGTCTCCCTGCCTGTCTCTCTCTATCTCTCTCTCCCTGCCTGCCTGTCTGTCTGTCTGTCTCTCTCTCTCTCTGCCTTCCTGTCTGTCTCTCTCTCTCTCTCTCTCTGTCTGTCTGTCTGTCTGTCTCTCTCTCTCTCTGCCTTCCTGTCTCCCGGTCTGTCTCTCTCTCTCTCTGCCTGTCTGTCTGTCTCTCTCTCTCTCTGCCTTCCTGTCTCCCGGTCTGTCTCTCTCTCTCTCTGTCTCTCTCTCTGCCTGTCTGTCTGTCTCTCTCTCTCTCTGCCTTCCTGTCTCCCGGTCTGTCTCTCTCTCTCTCTCTGTCTCTCTCTCTCCCTGCCTTCCTGTCTCCCGGTCTGTCTCTCTCTCTCTCTGTCTCTCTCTCTCCCTGCCTTCCTGTGTCCCGGTCTGTCTCTCTCTCTCCCTGCCTTCCTGTCTCCCGGTCTGTCTCTCTCTCTCCCTGCCTGTCTGTCTCTCAGGTTGTCCTAAGGTGACAGAGCAGTGTGTCTCTCTGCTGCGTCGCTGCTCCGGTCTCCAGACGGTGGACCTGCGCTTCTGCTCCCTGTTGTCCTCTGAGCTGGGACAACTACTGTCCTTCCCCCCCCACTCGTCCTCCTCGTCCTCGTCCTCCTCATCCTCTTCGTCCTCGTCCGCAGCCGCCACGCTCGCTGCTGCGTCCTCCTCGTCCTCCTCCTGTCCTCCTGAAGACAGAACGCTGCTAAAGAACAGCTAAACCCTCCTTAATGATTCTGGGCCTTGTGATTGGTCCAGCCGGCTCCAAGCCCCGCCCCCTGCTCCTTACACTACAGACAGAATAGGAGGAGCCTGAACATTTCGCCTCAGAGACGAGGAGGCAATGCATTCTGGGAAAGTTGTCGGTAATAGTGAAAAATAGAAACCCTGAGCATGTACATAATTGTTCTCTGTACAATTTTGGGTGTGTGTATATATCTGTAGTTTACTGTAAATGACCCGACCCCCTTCATTCTTCTTCTTCTCCCCGTCCGTCCTCCCACGCTTCGACCAATCATCACGCCCCGTGTCCATCTTCTGGATGAATGGATGAGTTCTTCTGTCTCCAAATGTGGATCAGTATTTCCCAAAAAACCCAAAATGACGTCCTCAAATGTCTCAAACGCCAAAATATTCCCATGTTACAAGCTGACATCACACACGCCATCACATCGAGTTTGTCTCCACTTCCTCTCGCCGCAAAGTGAAGCCAAAATCTCGCCGAACCGGGCGCCGAATTGATCAGACATTTAATTTTTTATTTTTTGAAAGAAAAACTTGGAATATTATGACTAAAAGTTACATTTCTACAATAAAAGTCTTATATTTTTGCCATCGTATCCAAGTCCCGCCCACACACCGGCCCGACCAATCAGGAGTCAGTCCCGGCTGTCAATCATAGGTTTCATCAAATACAGTTGGACTACTAACGTCACGCGTGATTGATTATTATTTTGGGGCGGGGCTTATGAGCTGTACCCCCACCCCGCCACCAGGGGGCGGTCCAGATGTTTTGGCTTCACTTTCCCGCCTCGCCCAGTTACCCATAACACCCCTCTGCTGATCTACAGGTAATCAGGCCCTGAAACGGTTAATACCTGCTTCCTGTCGCTGGAATAATCCATCAGAGCGCCGTGATGTCAGAGCGCGGTGGTGATGTCAGAGCGCGGTGGTGATGTCAGAGCGCGGTGGTGATGTCATGTCAGAGCGCGGTCGTGATGTCAGAGCGCGGTGGTGATGTCAGAGCGCGGTCGTGATGTCAGAGCGCGGTGGTGATGTCAGAGCGTCGTGAGATCAATATCAATAAAGTTTATAGAACAAAAAGTATTGAATCAGCAGAAAAACACCGGCAATTAGAGGGTGTGTTTGTGTGTGTGTGTGTGTGTGTGTTAAATCTGAGCGTCTGTGTCTTCAACGTCCGCCTCATTAATTCATCTTCTTCTTCTCCTCCATTATTGATTGTGTTTTCTCAGGATATATAATTTATTTTCACATTCCTCCACAACTTTACTTTTTCTTATTTCATCTGCCGCGTCCATGGTTACGTGTTTCTGTTGCTACGGGAGACCATTGCTGCCACGTTGAGAGGAATAGATCTCACACACACACACGCGCGCACACACACGCACAGACACACACGCGCACACAGACATGTGCAGACACACAAAAAACACATTTTTTTTAATCTGTTTTTATTGTTTTTTTTCCTATATTTTTCTTCTTCTTGGGTCAAATGGGCTTCCGTAGTTTTCCTTAATTCATAAAAGTCAGACGACCACAAACTGAATTTGACGGAGAGAAGACGAATATCTCTCCGCGGGGGGGGGATTAACCAGCCAATCAGCACGGAGGGGGGAAACAACCAGCCAATCAGCATGGGCTACAGCTACAGTTACATCATTAACGTCTGTTTTATCAGGGTAAAGCTACACAGTGTGTTAGCAGTGTTAGCGACGCGGCGCCTCGTTAGCGACGCGGCGCCTCGTTCGCGACGCGGCGCCTCGTTCGCGACGCGGCGCCTGGTTAGCGACGCGGCGCCTCGTTCGCGACGCGGCGCCTCGTTCGCGACGCGGCGCCTGGTTAGCGACGCGGCGCCTCGTTCGCGACGCGGCGCCTCGTTCGCGACGCGGCGCCTCGTTCGCGACGCGGCGCCTCGTTCGCGACGCGGCGCCTCGTTCGCGACGCGGCGCCTCGTTCGCGACGCGGCGCCTCGTTACCTCTGCTGCTTCGGAAGAACAATGACGTGACTAGTTCTTCGATCCTTTAAATTTTATATACATCATCGGGGGAAAACATCGTGGAAAGTGAGGAGTTGTTGAGTTAGACGTTTTTCGTTGGTTGGCGTGCAGCAGAGGTGTAACGTGCCGTCAGACGCCCGCCGTAGTCATGGAAACTACAAGTATTACTACATTTGATATTGCCGTAGCGGCGGCGTCGTGCCATAATCTCGCCAGATCAGTGTCGCCGGGCAAAGGTCAGTTTTTATATTTTATCTTTTTGTATTCGGTTAATGTTTTTCTACTGTAACGTGGGTCTCTATGATGCTTATCACAGCTTCTAACTTTACCTAGCAACAGGTGACGGGATCAAATCTGATTGGGCAAAAACCCCTGACTCCTGAAAGCTCTTATCCAATCAGACGCCCAGACATATCTGCGTGTTAAAGATGCACTGGATCATCGCCGTCGGCGCCTTCACCCCATCTTTTTGCCAAATGTAGTTTTTGTTGTAAAAATGGGCATTTTATCCTGTTTTTTTTTTGTTTTTTATACTTTTGCCATGACTCTTCCGTTGTGTTGATGAAAAAAATGAGAAAGAAGTTGGAAATAAAAAGTAAAAGAGACAGAAGAGACAGAAAAGTCCGACTCCAGGCAGCTACGTACGAGTGACTACTGTAAAATGATAATAATAAAGAAGCAATGGTTCCTTTTTACACCGCGGGGCTGTTTGTCTGTTACACCACAGGAAGTACTTCAAAATAAGAGCTTACTCTAACACACAGGAAGTACATGAAAATAAGAGCTCACTGTAACACACATACAGGAAGTACATCAAACTAAGAGCTCACTGTAACACACATACAGGAAGTACATCAAAATAAGAGCTCACTGTAACACACATACAGGAAGTACATCAAACTAAGAGCTCACTGTAACACACATACAGGAAGTACATGAAAATAAGAGCTCACTATAACACACAGGAAGTACATGAAAATAAGAGCTCATTGTAACACATACAGGAAGTACATCAAAATAAGAGCTCACAGGAAGTACTTCAAAATAAAAGCTCACTGTAACACACACAACAGGAAGTACATCAAAATAAGAGCTCACTGTAAACAATTTTTACAGATTTTCACAAATATAGAAAAATTAAGAAAACACAGAGACACACACATATACACACACACACACATACACACACACACACGGAGACACACACACACACACACACACACGGAGACACACACACACACACCGAGACACACACACACACGGAGACACACACACACACACACACACACACACACACACACACACACACACACACACACGGAGACACACACACACACACACACAGAGACACACACACAGAGACACACACACACGGAGACACACACACAGAGACACACACACAGAGACACACACACACACGGAGACACACACACACACAGAGACACACACACACATGGAGACACACACACAACCTACTGACGTAAAAGTAAAATTACAGAATGACGGAAACTACTTTAAAAAGTTAAAGTACACAAACAACTACTCTATTAGAGTATTGTGAGTACATACTGACACTGGCACTATTTGTTTTGTATTTTTCAGATGAAATAATGAGAATCATTATAATAGTTTTCCTTCTTTGGGATATTTTACAGAATTAAAAAACCTTTTGGCCGAAAAACTAAAATCTGGAATTCAGTTCGAGCAGCAGCCATTGCGAGGAGGCGTTCACGTGTTGCTCGTAAACGCCAACTCCGGGGTTGTTTCATGATTTTCGTGACATCCGGTTAGTTTTTTAGTCTTTATTTGAAACAATAAAAGTGACTGAGTCTTGTTGATATTCCCACTGATCAGAACCACATATACAACTACACTTTCATACGGTAACTATATTTTCTGATTATACTTTTAACGAAGGAATACCTGCGATATAAAGCTGATTCCATCATCCATCCATCCATCCATCCATCCATCCATCATCCATCCATCCATCCATCCATCATCCATCCATCCATCCATCATCCATCCATCCATCCATCCATCCTTCAATCCATCCATCCATCCATCATCCATCCATCAATCATCCATCTATCATCCATCCTTCCTTCCATCCATCCATCCACCATCCATCCTTCCTTCCATCCATCCATCCATCATCCATCCATCTATCATCCATCCATCAATCATCCATCCATCATCCATCCATCCATCCATCCATCATCCATCAATCATCCATCCATCTATCATCCATCCATCTATCATCCATCCTCTGCGCAGTTTAAAAATTCCGTCAGTCCTTGAAGGCGGCACGTCGCCCTACCAGCCGTCAGTGCGTGATATCCTTCCGCGGGAGAGAAGCGCGCGGCCCTTTCCCTCCCGACAACACAGGATGCGAACGGGCGGCGGTGAAGCTACGAGACGTTAACGGACGTTAATATTTAACGGACCATTCGAGTGAACGTGAAAAACAACCGAGCTGTGAACCGGGGAAACTCTCCCGCCTCTTTACCACCGACCGATCCCGCCCTGTGGCCAACTGACAGCTCCGTGGAAGAAATATAATCCGCCGTGAGTCCTGAAACGGTACAGCTTGTGACGGAGAGAAGCGAGAGAGAGCCGGGGGAATGGAGCTCATCACTATCCTCGAGAAGACCGTCTCTCCAGGTGAATATCAGCGCCCTGTGAGGCTGTATCTCGGCGGGAGGAGGGAGGGTTCAGCGCCGGTGAAAGTTTGAAGGAGGGAAATGCCTCGCTACGGGCTGCTAGCTCGTAATGCTAACCCAGCTAACGTAACGGCTACGGGCTGCTAGCTCGTAATGCTAACCCAGCTAACGTAACGGCCTCATCATCGCAGATAATGCCTCTGACTGAGCAATCTGTCCGGCGTCTTATTGCGGCGTGACAGTGTAGCTCACCTGTAATCTAAATACGTTGTCATGATATAATAAAGCGGATGTAGCTCCGTGGAGGATATTATGTGTGTGTGACAGCTGCATGTAGCCGGGGAGGAGCCGCTGCCCATGCCTCCCTGTTTAGCGGCTATGCTAGCTTGTTAGCCGTTAGCATGTAGCATTCAAACTATCGGCCGCTTCTTCCTTACGCCTGTCCCTGCTAACGGTCTTTTTGAGCCGCTGAGAAAACAAAAAAAAGTTCCCCAGTAGTTGTTTTAAGTACCCCCCGCCTCTTTAAACCGAGTTAATGTTCTTTTAACCGGTTTGTTGTTTGTCCTGAAAACTTTGCTCAGTCGCTCCAAACGTGTCCCGGTGGCCGGCTAACGTTAGCATGCTAACATTAAGGCTAGCATGCTAACGATTCTCCAGCTTCACGGCGGCTAACACGCACGTTGGAGCCTCGCCGTGCTTCTCCAGCCGGACTGGGTTTTTGAACCATGAGTGTAATTAAACTGGAGTGTCACTCATTAGTGGATATTAACCGGGATTGTTCCGTGTCGTGTGTTTTAGCAGCTAGAAAGTGTTTCTGTTCAGCACCCAGTTCACGGTTTAGCCCTGTGTTAGCTTCCGTGTGTTAGCCTTCCTGCTAACAGACCGGCTGGCTAAGTGGCTAACATTAACCTGTTCCCCTCCTGTCCTCAGATCGGAATGAACTGGAAGCGGCACAGAAGTTTCTGGAGCAGGCAGCGATAGAGAACCTGGTTAGTATGGTGGTGGTGGGAGAAGCTAACGGGGGAGGCAGCATGGATGGACCTGCTCCTCCACCCACACCCGCCCTATTAAACACTCACTCACTGTCACACACACACACACACCGTCACACAGCCTGCTAGCGTAAGTGTTTTCGTGGAGGAAGCTACACCCTTCTGATGGTTAAAGCTGCTCGATCACGGAAAAGGTCGTCATGACAATTATTTAAACAATGAAACAAAAACGCATTCAACCTTCATATTTTCCCCATTTTTAACTTTTTTAAATTTGACTTAAAATAATAAATCCGTCTGGATATCTAATGATATATCCGTTTAGTCTTTGGGAGATTTCATCCAGAACGCGAGACAACTTACGAGTTTACGTGCAAAACGTAATGTGCAGAAGACGAGCGTCATGTTAACATTGTTTCTGATATCTTCTCCGTCTCGAAATAACATTTCAGGATTTCCACCAGGAAACGAGTGTTTTAATCCAAACGTGACTTTTCCAATCTTAGTCGGGTTTTTCGCCCAAACGTAACCATTTTCGCCCCTTAACGCTCACTTTAGTTGCCTAAACTTAAATACTGCCCCTTCACGCTCACTTTAGTTGCCTAAACTTAAATATTGCCCCTTCATGCTCACTTTAGTTGCCTAAACTTAAATATTGCCCCTTAACGCTCACTTTAGTTGCCTAAACTTAAATATTGCCCCTTCACGCTCACTTTAGTTGCCTAAACTTAAATATTGCCCCTTCACGCTCACTTTAGTTGCCTAAACTTAAATATTGCCCCTTCACGCTCACTTTAGTTGCCTAAACTTAAATATTGCCCCTTCACGCTCACTTTGGTTGCCTTAACTTAAATATTGCCCCTTCATGCTCACTTTGGTTGCCTAAACTTAAATATTGCCCCTTCACGCTCACTTTGGTTGCCTAAACTTAAATATTGCCCCTTAACGCTCACTTTAGTTGCCTAAACTTAAATATTGCCCCTTCACGCTCACTTTAGTTGCCTAAACTTAAATATTGCCCCTTCACGCTCACTTTAGTTGCCTAAACTTAAATATTGCCCCTTCACGCTCACTTTAGTTGCCTAAACTTAAATATTGCCCCTTCACGCTCACTTTAGTTGCCTAAACTTAAATATTGCCCCTTCACGCTCACTTTAGTTGCCTAAACTTAAATATTGCCCCTTCACGCTCACTTTGGTTGCCTTAACTTAAATATTGCCCCTTCATGCTCACTTTGGTTGCCTAAACTTAAATATTGCCCCTTCACGCTCACTTTAGTTGCCTAAACTTAAATATTGCCCCTTCACGCTCACTTTAGTTGCCTAAACTTAAATATTGCCCCTTCACGCTCACTTTAGTTGCCTAAACTTAAATATTGCCCCTTAACGCTCACTTTAGTTGCCTAAACTTAAATACTGCCCCTTCACGCTCACTTTAGTTGCCTAAACTTAAATATTGCCCCTTCATGCTCACTTTAGTTGCCTAAACTTAACAGCAATAATACAGGACTTCACACAGATGGGCCGTGGAAGTAGAAACGTCCCATCTGAGAATCACGTGTTTTGGTTTGAATGCAGCGTGAAGCGACCAATGAGAAGCCTCGGATAGCAGCCGTCACATTAAACTGAGCAGCAGCTTTTAGAAGTTCCCCTCCGTGTCGTGAAGAGCTGCAGAGGAGGATGTTGAAGCTCGAACACGGAGGGAAGTTCTGCAGACTCATGATGCACCAGAGAGCATGATGGGACATTTCCAGTCATGACACAGCACTTCTCTCTCTGTTCAATCTGAAGCTAAATTCTGCTGGCGTGTAAACGCAGCCTGCAGATTTCAAAATACATTTTATATTATTGATTAAAAGTCCCTAATACTGTATCTGAAGTCTCTTTATATAGACCTTAGTGGTCCCTAATACTGTATCTGAAGTCTCTTTATATAGACCTTAGTGGTCCCTAATACTGTATCTGAAGTCTCTTTATATAGACCTTAGTGGTCCCTAATACTGTATCTGAAGTGTCTTTATATAGACCTTAGTGGTCCCTAATACTGTATCTGAAGTCTCTTTATATAGACCTTAGTGGTCCCTAATACTGTATCTGAAGTCTCTTTATATAGACCTTAGTGGTCCCTAATACTGTATCTGAAGTCTCTTTATATAGACCTTAGTGGTCCCCTAATACTGTATCTGAAGTGTCTTTATATAGACCTTAGTGGTCCCTAATACTGTATCTGAAGTCTCTTTATATAGACCTTAGTGGTCCCTAATACTGTATCTGAAGTCTCTTTATATAGACCTTAGTGGTCCCTACTGTATCTGAAGTCTCTTTATATAGACCTTAGTGGTCCCTAATACTGTATCTGAAGTCTCTTTATATAGACCTTAGTGGTCCCTAATACTGTATCTGAAGTCTCTTTATATAGACCTTAGTGGTCCCTAATACTGTATCTGAAGTATCTTTATATAGACCTTAGTGGTCCCTAATACTGTATCTGAAGTCTCTTTATATAGACCTTAGTGGTCCCTAATACTGTATCTGAAGTCTCTTTATATAGACCTTAGTGGTCCCTAATACTGTATCTGAAGTCTCTTTTATATAAACCTTAGTGGTCCCCTAATACTGTATCTGAAGTCTCTTTTATATAGACCTTAGTGGTCCCTAATACTGTATCTGAAGTCTCTTTATATAGACCTTAGTGGTCCCTAATACTGTATCTGAAGTCTCTTTATATAGACCTTAGTGGTCCCTAATACTGTATCTGAAGTCTCTTTATATAGACCTTAGTGGTCCCCTAATACTGTATCTGAAGTCTCTTTATATAGACCTTAGTGGTCCCTAATACTGTATCTGAAGTCTCTTTATATAGACCTTAGTGGTCCCTAATACTGTATCTGAAGTCTCTTAATATAGACCTTAGTGGTCCCCTAATACTGTATCTGAAGTCTCTTAATATAGACCTTAGTGGTCCCTAATACTGTATCTGAAGTCTCTTTATATAGACCTTAGTGGTCCCTAATACTGTATCTGAAGTCTCTTTATATAGACCTTAGTGGTCCCTAATACTGTATCTGAAGTCTCTTTATATAGACCTTAGTGGTCCCTAATACTGTATCTGAAGTCTCTTTTATATAGACCTTAGTGGTCCCTAATACTGTATCTGAAGTCTCTTTTATATAGACCTTAGTGGTCCCTAATACTGTATCTGAAGTCTCTTTATATAGACCTTAGTGGTCCCCTAATACTGTATCTGAAGTCTCTTTTATATAGACCTTAGTGGTCCCTAATACTGTATCTGAAGTCTCTTTTATATAGACCTTAGTGGTCCCTAATACTGTATCTGAAGTCTTGTTTGTATAGAGACCCCCTGTGTGTGTGTCTGACTGCTAATGTCTGTAATTCCCCCCCCCCCCCAGCCTACATTCCTGGTGGAGTTGTCCAAAGTGTTGGCCAACCCTGGGAACACCCAGGTGGCCCGCGTTGCTGCCGGTCTGCAGGTGAAGAACTCTCTGACGTCCAAAGACCCCGATGTGAAGACGCAGTACCAGCAGAGGTGGCTGGCCATCGACGGCAACGCCCGCCGCGAGATCAAGAACTACGTAAGACCCTGTTTGGATCTCTAACACGATATCTAGTCTCTCTGTGTCTGTCTCTCTGTCTTATCCTGATATGTATTCTACTTGTGTGTGTGTGTGTGTGTGTGTGTGTTGCAGGTTTTACAGACGCTGGGCACGGAGACGTACCGGCCCAGCTCGGCGTCTCAGTGCGTTGCGGGCATCGCCTGCGCTGAGATCCCCGTTAACCAATGGCCCGAGCTCATCCCCCAGCTGGTGGCCAACGTCACCGACCCGTCCAGCACCGAACACATGAAGGAGTCCACGCTGGAGGCCATCGGCTACATCTGCCAGGACATCGTGAGTCTCACACACACACACACACTCTCATATAGTCGTCACGCAGCAGCTCATCCATGCTGGGTGCTAATCTGCTTCAGACTGATCTGGTCTGACTTCAGACCTGCATCTTAGTTCATTTACCTGACGAGATGAGTCCCTGTTAGGGAGTTAATTACACATCTCTTAAGGTCAGATCCAGTATTTAGAGTCTACTAAGTTTCTATCCACGTGTCCATCTAATGATCTGAAGTTAGTAAAACCTCCTGAGAATAAATCAGGTGACAGTGTGTTTCCATCCAACGGCTTCACAGCCAATAAGAACCTGCGGTGATGACATCACACGCTGTTTTAGGGTCACATGATCAGTATGGGACAGGCTCCATAGAGCTCATGTTGCAGCTGATAGACATATCGAGCTATAATAAGAAAACAACGCTATCAACACGTCGCTATGACAATGCAGATGCAACATGTCTTTCATCATCGTCATCATCATCATCGGATTTCCTTTGAGTCGATATTCATCAAATTTGACTGTTTCATGAAGCATTTTCATCAATGATTAATTCAGATAAGAACATGTGGATGGACCAGAGCTAGTCTCATGTTTACTGTGGTGTCCCAGCAGCAGCATCAGGTCAAACCTGAGAGTTGTTAGCAGAGACCGTGCGTGTTAATGTGGCTGTGATGCGTTCAGGACCCGGAGCAGCTGCAGGAGAACGCCAACCAGATCCTGACGGCCATCATCCAGGGCATGAGGAAGGAGGAGCCCAGCAACAACGTGAAGCTGGCGGCGACCAACGCTCTGCTCAACTCGCTGGAGTTCACTAAAGCCAACTTTGACAAGGAGGTAACCACACACACACACAGGCACTTAAATACACACACACACACACACACACAGGCACTTACACACACACACATATTTACTTGCATACAAACATGCATATACACACTTACTTACAGCACACATTTACACACACAGGCGCACACTCAAGCACATATTTACACACACACACACACAATGAACCGTTTTATTTAGGAGTTTGTTTCTGAGTTTTATTGTGAAAGGATGTTAATAATTTGCTTCCTGCATTTCAGACGGAGAGACACTTCATCATGCAGGTGGTGTGTGAAGCAACGCAGTGTCCTGACACCAGAGTGAGTCTTTGAACGCCTCGTGAACACGCTGATACTCGGTGGTTTCCAGGGTTACGTTAATTACGATGTCCCGATCACAGAATCTGAGACAATTTTTAAACTAACCCAGATCGGCCTGTGTTGTGTTCAGGTGCATGTCTTCTGACCGTTTGTCCCCGTGTTGTGTTCAGGTGCATGTCTTCTGACCGTTTCTCCCCGTGTTGTGTTCAGGTGCATGTGTTCTGACAGTTTGTCCCCGTGTTGTGTTCAGGTGCATGTGTTCTGACAGTTTGTCCCCGTGTTGTGTTCAGGTGCGCGTAGCGGCCTTACAGAACCTGGTGAAGATCATGTCTCTGTATTATCAGTACATGGAGACGTACATGGGACCAGCTCTGTTCGCGGTGAGATCATCATAAATAATAATAATAATAATAATAACGGGTCTGGTAACTAAAATCATGATTTTAATTATTTCTTTCCTCCTCGTCTCCCTCCCTCCTCTTTCCTCCCTCCTCCCCTCCTTTTGCACTCCCTTTCCTTGTCTCCTTGCCTGCCTCCCTCCTTGTCTCCCTCTTCTTGCCTCCCTCCTTTCCTCCCCTCCTCTTTCCTCCCTCCTACCCTTCTCTTGCCTCCCTCTTACCCTTCTTTTGTCTCCTTGCCTGCCTCCCTTCTTTCCTCTTACTTTCCTCCCTCCTTGTCTCCCTCCTTTCCTCCCCTTCTCTTTCCTCCCTCCTACCCTTCTCTTGCCTCCTTCCCCTTGCCTGCCTCCTTCCTTTTCTTTTGCCTCCCTCCACTTTCCCCTGCCTCTTTCTTCCCTCATTGTTTCATCCTCTTGCCTCCCTCCCTTTCCCTCCCCCTTGCCTCCATCCCCCCCACCCCCAGATCACCATCGAGGCGATGAAGAGCGACATAGACGAGGTGGCGCTGCAGGGCATCGAGTTCTGGTCCAACGTGTGTGACGAGGAGATGGACCTGGCCATCGAGGCCTCAGAGGTCTGTGTAAGCGACTTTGTTACGTTAACGTTGTTGTCTAACCTCCAGTTTGTTAAAGCCCCGCCCCTTTGACTGTGGTCTGTTGCTCTCGTCCAATGGCAGGCCTCGGAGCAGGGACGCCCCCCAGAGCACACCAGCAAGTTCTACGCTAAAGGTGCCCTGCAGTACCTGGTCCCCATCCTGACCCAGACCCTCACCAAACAGGTAAGATACGGGTCGTTATAGAGGGCAGAACCACACACAAACTGACCACAGACACACACGACACAAACGGACCTGACACAACTGAATTGCGTTGCAGGACGAGAACGACGACGACGACGACTGGAACCCGTGTAAGGCGGCGGGTGTGTGTCTGATGCTGCTGGCCACCTGCTGCGAGGACGACGTGGTTCCTCACGTCCTGCCTTTCATCAAAGAACACATCAAACACCCCGACTGGCGCTACAGGGACGCCTCCGTCATGGCCTTCGGATCCATCCTGGAAGGACCCGAGCTCAACCAACTCAAACCCCTCGTCATACAGGTCACACGCGCCCCCGTCAAGGCTACTTCAGCTTTTATTTGATATCTGGGGGGTCCCTGGGGGTCATGATGCAGGAGACTGCACACATGACGAGTCCAATACATTTAGATTAAATACAGCTTTATTCAACTATTGAACAAGGAAGATAACTGTGGGTACGCACACACACACACACACACACACACGTGTCTCTGAACATCAGAATAACTTTTCTTGTCCTCACATGTCAGTTTATCTATTTCTGTGATAGTGTTACCTTCAAACCACTTATTAGTAACACCCTTCTAATACATATCTATATATAATAGATACCATAGATAGATAATAGATACAGAAACTGGTCCAGTATTGAGTGAGAATGCTGTAAGATCCCCGCTGGGTCCCCGTCCTGCAGGCGATGCCGACGCTGATCGAGCTGATGAAGGACCCCAGCGTGGTGGTGAGGGACACCACGGCGTGGACCGTGGGGAGGATCTGTGAGCTGCTGCCTGAAGCCGCCATCAACGACGTGTACCTGGCGCCGCTGCTGCAGTGTCTGATCGAAGGCCTGGGGGCCGAGCCCCGGGTCGCCTCCAACGTCTGCTGGGTGAGCGGCCTCGTTTTCAACATTTCTTGTCTTTTCTAGTGTTTTTTTTTTTTCTCCCGTCTGTGGTGTTATTTGGTGACTTTGTCACTTTTTGTGGCTGTTTTTCTGTCTCTGAAACCACAAAATCTAAAGCTCAACTTCCTGTTCACACCCACAAACGGACCTTTAACCCCCCCCACCCAATGCTTTTGCCACACTTTGGACATTTGTCATCTTTTCTACAGTGTTTTGTCCATCCGTGGCGTTATTTTGTCACTTTTTGTGGCTGTTATTCTGTCTCTGAAATTACAAAATCTGAAGCTCAATTTCCTGTTTGTACTCACACAAACGGAGCTTTAACCTCCCCCTTTAACTCCCCCGTTTCCTCCCCGTCAGGCGTTCTCGTCCCTGGCTGAAGCAGCGTATGAAGCCACGGACGCTGCGGAGGACGCTGAGGAGCCCAGCACGTACTGTCTGTCCTCGTCCTTCGAAATCATCGTCCAGAAACTCCTGGAGACCACAGACAGGTCTGAACACCTTTTACATACAGCCACAAACGGGTACAAAACAAGACCAGGGACCCTCCCTCAACTCATTCAGATAGTCCACCATGTCGTAGTCCGTCTACACACACCACACACCACACACACACACCACACACACACACTCTCACTCTGTCTCTCTCTCGCTCTCACACACGCAGTTCATGACTCAGTGAAATGGGAACTCATGGTTATCATTCAGTCTGACTTCATCTTCATCTCTGATCATACATCCAGAAATCAAAGATTCATCAAAGTTATTCAATAAAGTAAAATAATTAGTATGGATGCTGCTAATATTTTTTGATCGACATTTTCTGAATTGTGCACCTCTACGTGTCAGACTTAAAAAATATATATTTCTAAATATAATCTGTATTTTTAAATACTTGGTGTGTGTGTGTGGTCTGTGATGATAAATCATGCACCACGCTGACTCGTGATGGAAAACAAACCACATTTATCTGAGACCTCCACACTCTGATCTGTGAGCTCTTTTATCTCCAGTTATTTTTCTATACATACATACATACATACATACATACATACATACATACATACATACATACATACATACATACATACATACATACATACATACATACATACATACATACACACACACACTTGTGTATGTTGTGCAGCCCTGTCTCAAACCCACATTTAGGATGTGTGAATGTCCGAGCTGTAGCGTAGTTTCTGTCGCCTCCATGAGGAAGACTTGGGGGACTGCAGGAGATTTGGGCTCTTCATCATCTAAAGGTCCTAATCAACATGGGAAACGTTGAATAAATGAACATGTATTGTAGCTTTAATGACGGGGCAGAGGTGTAGACCCTGTGGCTATAGTTGTGGTGATGTGGTTGTTATGGTGATGTGGTTGTTATGGTGATGTTGTGCAGACCCGACGGTCACCAGAACAACCTCCGCTCTGCGGCCTACGAGGCTCTGATGGAGATCGTGAAGAACAGCGCTAAGGACTGTTACCCCGCGGTGCAGAAGACCACGCTGGTCATCATGGAGAGGCTGCAGCAGGTCCTGCAGATGGAGGTCAGGCAGCTCTCTCTCTCTCTCTCTCTCTCTCTCTCTCTCTCTGTCTCTCTCTGTCTCTGTCTCTCTGTCTCTGTGTCTGTCTGTCTGTCTGTCTGTCTGTCTTGTTTTATCTCTCTCTGTGTGTGTGTGGTCTGTGATGATAAATCATGCACCACGCTGACCGTGATGTAAAACGAACCACATTTATCTGAGACCTCCACACTTTCACTTCCTCTTTGATGACTTCCTGTAGTTATTGAACATATGAATAACATTGTCCTGTGTGATGTCACTTCCTGTGTCCCCAGTCTCACATCCAGAGCACCTCGGACAGAATCCAGTTCAACGACCTGCAGTCGCTGCTGTGTGCCACTCTGCAGGTGAGGTGCCAGAGAGAGAGAGAGATGGAGAGAGAGAGATGGACATTCAAATGAAAATCAACTGGTTTTTAACCCTAGTAAAGCCAGATGGTTCTTGCTCTTATTGTGTCTGTCTGACTCTCTTTCTGTGTGTGTGTGTGTGTGTGTGTGTGTGTGTGTGTGTGTGTGTGTGTGTGTGTGTGTTGCAGAACGTCCTGCGTAAAGTGCAGCATCAGGACGCCCTGCAGATCTCTGACGTGGTGATGGCGTCTCTGCTCCGGATGTTTCAGAGCACCGCTGGCTCCGGGGGGGTCCAGGAGGACGCTCTGATGGCCGTGTCTACGCTGGTGGAAGGTACACATTTGGAAGACACACACACAGAGACACACACTCTCACACTGTCTATGATGATAAATCATGCACCACGCTGACTCGTGATGGAAAACAAACCACATTTATCTGAGACCTCCACACTCTGATCTGTGTCCCCGTTTCTCTGTAGTTCCATACATCATCACAGGGTCGGGGGTTCGATCCCCGGCTCCTTACACCCTGTTTCTGTAGTACTCACACACACACTCGCACACAGACACTCACACAGCTTTTTAATAACTAAATGATGTGTGTGTGTGTGTGTGTGTGTGTGTGTGTGTGTGTGTGTGTGTGTGTCTCTCAGTTCTAGGCAGCGACTTCCAGAAATACATGGATGCCTTTAAGCCTTTCCTGGGAATCGGACTGAAGAACTACGCCGAGTATCAGGTAACGCCCTTCAGTCATAGTTGTCTATAGTTCTGAAATATTGTGCTTTCTTCATGCACCCGTTGCCACGGTGACGCGACGTCGGTTCCTCTTCCTGACTGCAGTGTATCAGGAGGATTTTACGACGTCGCAGAGAAACGAGTCTTTTTCACCCAGAATGCATCAGGCTGCCGCCACACACACTGCGTCCTGGTTTTGCGAGACTCAACAAAATAAAATAAACTGATTTCAGAAGTTTTAACGTCACACCCTCAACTCTTGTTTCTCTTCCTCTTCTCCTTTCATCCTTCCTTACTTTATCTCTCCTCTTCCTTCCGTTTATCTCCTTCTCTGTTCTTGTCTCTGTGTTTCCACTTCCTCCTTTTCTTCTTCCCTTCGTCATATCTCCTTCTCTCTTCCTCTAGTTTACCCTTCCTTTCTCCCTTCTCATCTGTCCTCCTTCCTTTCATCATACACACCCACACAGCGTGCTGATGTTGCGAGACCCAACAGTCTTTGACAGTCTTTGACAGTCTTTGATAGTCTTTGATAGTCTTTGATAGTCTTTGATAGTCTTTGATAGTCTTTGATAGTCTTTGATAGTCTGTAGAGCTCCAGCGGTCGAGGCTCTAGCTTGGAGCCGAACCTCTTCATCAGCTCTTTAATGTGAAGAAAGTTCCGGTGGAATGAATCAGGATGTCGGGGATGTGACGTTGGGTTTGGTGTGTGATGATGATGATGGTGTGTCTCCAGGTGTGTCTGGCGGCTTTGGGGCTGGTGTGTGGTGGTGATGATGATGATGATGATGATGATGATGGTGTGTCTCCAGGTGTGTCTGGCGGCTGTGGGGCTGGTGTGTGACCTGTGCAGAGCTCTGATGTCCAACATCCTGCCGTTCTGTGACGAGATCATGCAGCTGCTGCTGGAGAACCTCGGGGTGAGGACACCTGTCTGTCTGTCCTCCTGTGTGTGTGTGTGTGTGTGTGTGTGTGTGTGTGTTGCAGAACGTCCTGCGTAAAGTGCAGCATCAGGACGATCAGAATCTAATCTGTATTTTTAAATACTTGGGGTGTGTGTGTGTGTGTGTGTGTGTGTGTGTGTGTGTGTGTGTGTGTGTGTGGTCTATGATGATAAATCATGCACCACGCTGACTCGTGATGGAAAACGAACCACATTTATCTGAGACCTCCACACTCTGATCTGTGTCCATACATCATCACAGGGTCGGGGGTTCGATCCCCGGCTCCTTACACCCTGTTTCTGTAGTACTCGCACACAGACACTCACACAGCTTTTTAATAACTAAATGATAAGCATGTTGAAATGTTCCTGTACTAAATGTGTGTGTGTGTGTGTGTGTGTGTGTGTGTGTGTGTGTGTGTGTGTGTAGAACGAGAACGTGCACCGGTCGGTGAAGCCTCAGATCCTCTCAGCGTTCGGTGACATCGCTCTGGCCATCGGAGGAGAGTTTAAGAAATATCTGGACATCGTCCTGGACACACTGCAGCAGGCGTCTCAGGCACAGGTGGACAAGGTGAGCGCACACACACACACACACACACACACACTCTCCCACTGTCTATGATGATAAATCATGCACCACGCTGACTCGTGATGGAAAGCGAACCACATTTATCTGAGACCTCCACACTCTGATCTGTGTCCCCGTTTCTCTGTAGTTCCATACATCGTCACAGGGTCGGGGGTTCGATCCCCGGCTCCTCCTAACACCTGAAACCCAAACGGCTCCTCGTCCAATCAGCGCTTCAGTTCTGTTTTTAATGTTTTTGAAGAGAATTGTTGACACATTCTCTCTGTGTGTCTGTGTGTGTGTGTGTGTGTGTGTGTGTGTGTGTGTGTGTGTGTGTGTGTGTGTGTGTGTGTGTGTGTGTGTGTGTGTGTGTGTGTGTGTGTGTGTGTGTGTGTGTGTGTGTGTGTGTGTGTGTGTGTGTGTGTGTGTGTGTGTGTGTGTGTGTGTGTGTGTGTGTGTGTGTGTGTGTGTGTGTGTGTGTGTGTGTGTGTGTGTGTGTGTGTGTGTGTGTGTGTGTGTGTGTGTGTGTGTGTGTGTGTGTGTGTGTGTGTGTGTGTGTGTGTGTGTGTGTGTGTGTGTGTGTGTGTGTGTGTGTGTGTGTGTGTGTGTGTGTGTGTGTGTGTGTGTGTGTGTGTGTG
>JABXJD010000355.1:535000-540000 GCA_013375575.1 Percina caprodes
GCCTCAGAGCTTTTATTTTGAAGAGGTGTGGCAGCCGTAGGGAGAATGTACGCTTTTATTTTGTAGAGGCGTGGCAGGACGCACACTTCCTGTGTTGATGAAGCGATTATTATTGATTGTGAATCATTAAAGCCAATCTGCTTTTTATTTCATATTCAACTTTAGTGAACTAATAAAGTCTATATTGTACTGAACGCCTCGGCTGGTTCATGACCACAGAAGAAGAAAGGGTTTTTAAGAGATCTGGTCTTAACGGGTCCGGTGCTAACGGGTCCGGTGCTGGTCCGGGTGTAATACATGCTGAAGACATTTAAGGGTTACATTTATTTAGTATTTTAGTTGAAGAACATCAGAAATGTGAATATTTAATCAGAGTAGAACACTGATTTATTTCAGGTAACATTACACACACACACACACACACATACACACACAGACAGACACACACAGACACACACACAGACAGACAGACAGACCGACCCACAGACCCACACACAGACAGACCCACACACAGACAGACCCACACACAGACAGACACACAGACCCACACACACACAGACAGACACAAAGACCCACACACAGACAGACCCACAGACAGACAGACACACACAGACACACACACAGACACACACACAGACAGACAGACACACACAGACACACACACAGACAGACAGACACACACAGACACACACACAGACACACACACAGACACACACACAGACAGACAGACAGACCGACCCACAGACCCACACACAGACAGACCCACAGACAGACAGACACACACAGACACACACACAGACACACACTCAGACAGACAGACACACACAGACACACACACAGACACACACACAGACAGACAGACCGACCCACAGACCCACACACAGACAGACCCACACACAGACACACACATACACACAGACAGACAGACACACAGACAGACCCACACACAGACACACACATACACACACAGACACACACACAGACACACACACACTCACACACACTCACACACACTCACAGCCCAATCTGACTTTCAGACTTATTTGCAGGGAAAATAACTTTTTATATTTAATATTTTTAATGTTAATCAGAAAATATTTCTTGTAAATTCCGATGACGCTGAAGATGACGTCACATCCATCCGGGGAATAAAAACAAAGTCAGAAACTGAACTAAATGTAAATGGATATAACTAACCGGACACACACCCGGTAGTGACGGAGGAGGCTCTCCGGTACCGGGAGGTTTCGGTTTCTGTCCATTAGTCAATCAGCTGATCGATTATTAATGTCTCCGCCCCCATCATCTCCACATCCGTGTTGTCTCACCGGAGGATGAGTCGGTAGGAGGCTAACGGCTAGCACACGTACGTTACCGGGCGGTTTCTCATGTCTTTTTACGTTCAGCGGCGCCGTTACCGTCACGAACCGGTCCGGACTTCACATGGCGGTCGGTGTTCCGTCCGGCTCCCCGGTGAGCTGAGCGGGGAGGCTGCAGCAGGTAGCCGCCGTCAGCTGTGTTGATATCGGTGTTATGTAAGAGGGGAGCCTGTTAGCTCCCGTTAGCTCGCTGTTAGCTAGCCGTTAGCAGCCGTTAGCCGTTAGGATGAATGACGCGCAACAAGAAATGTCTCCAGACTTCGTCTTGATGCGTCTCGTGTCCGCGGCGGAGTACGACCGGCTGGACGAACCCGACGACCTGATGTCCGGGGGAGGCGGGTTCGGGCCCGTTAAACCCGTGATAGGTCACCGCGGAGGCCCATCGCCGGGCCTCGGCTCGGCCTCCCCTCACTACAGCTCTCCGCTCCCCGGGAGAAGCGAGCTAACCGGTGCTGCCGCAGGCCCCGCTGACAGGCTCCGCCGCGCCGCTGTCGCCGCCGCTGCCGCCCGAGGACTTTACCGTGGCAGCGCAGCGGTTTGTGGACTACCCGGTGCAGCACGGCTCGGGTATGCACGGGTCGAGGGCGCAGCTGATGGTATTCCAGAACCTGCTGAGGTCCGGAGACCGGATCCTGGAGTGCGGACTTGAAGAGGCAGAAAGACAGGACTCAGGAGCCGTACCCAGGGACCAGAACTCTGTCCCGTCAGCGGAGGAGCAGCTCCTCAGACTGTCAGATGGACCCCTGCCCCCCCAGCTCCTCAGACTGTCAGACGGACCCCTGCCCCGCCAGCTCCTTAGACTGTCAGATGGACCCCTGCCCCCCCAGCAGGATGTCCCAACTCTGGACTGTGAGTCAGGCTCGGTGGTGACGGACCGCCTGGCTAAGTGGCCCCCGGGCCTGCTGGACCATGCCCTGCGTCTGGGCCTGCTGGACAGGAAGACGTACTCCAGCGGGGGGGAGGAGCCGGTTCTGGGTCTGGCCAGGCGGTTGGGCCAGCTGGAGGAGGGGGGCAGGGAGCAAGGTGGGGGAAGGACAGGGCCCTCGCTGTCTCGCTGCTCCTGTCATGGCGTGCTTGGCTCCGGGACGCCCGGCGAGGACCCGGGTGAGACCAGCGACGCTCTGCTGGTGCTGGAGGGTCTGGGGTCCGAGGAAGGGGGGGGGACGCCGTGTGGTGGGGCAGGGCCGGCATTCTCCAGCGGGACCCTGAGCGGTCTGATGCTGCAGGTCCATAGACTGGCCGAGGAGGCCGGCGTCTGCACGGATCAGAACTTCCGGTCCTCTTTGGTCCTTGGAGCCACTGTGTCCCCCCCGCCCCCCTTAGACCCCCGTCTCCCTTCCACACCCGGCCCCCACCCCGCTACGCATCAGCCGGCCCTGTCCTCCCCCCGCCAGGCCTCCTCCAGCCCTGTCCCGCCCCGTCGGACCCAGTACCAGTCCCGCCGCAGCCTCAGAGCCGAGCTGCCACGCCCGGACCCGGCGTGGCCTCGGGGGGGCGGTGCCCCTCCCCCCTGGTGGTCCTGCAGGGCGAGGAGACGCCGCCGCGGGGGGGGAAGGCAAGGAAAGGGGGGTCGCTGAAGGTCCGCCTCAGCAAGCTGTTCAGAACCAGGAGCTCCAGCGGCGGCTCGGGGGGGCAGCTGGACAAGAGGCCGTCGCTGGCGTCGTCCACGTCGCCGGGAGTCTGCTGGACGTGTGGGGGTCGACCGCAGCAACGCGGAGCCCGACGCCCCAGGTGGGTCTAAATACTTATATAAATCCCCCACACACACACACACACACACACACACACACACATATATACTCTTACCTATAGGATTATGAGGACCACCATACTAGTACTGTGTATGTAGTATTATATGTAGTATTATCCACTCCCCTATAGGATTATGAGGACCACCATACTAATACTGTATATGTAGTATTATATGTAGTACATGTAGTACTATCCACTCCGCTATAGGATTATGAGGACCACCATACTAATACTGTGTATGTAGTATTATATGTAGTACATGTAGTACTATCCACTCCGCTATAGGATTATGAGGACCACCATACTAATACTGTGTATGTAGTATTATATGTAGTACATGTAGTATTATCCACTCCCCTATAGGATTATGAGGACCACCATACTAATACTGTATATGTAGTATTATATGTAGTACATGTAGTACTATCCACTCCGCTATAGGATTATGAGGACCACCATACTAATACTGTGTATGTAGTATTATATGTAGTACATGTAGTATTATCCACTCCCCTATAGGATTATGATGACCTCCATACTAATACTGTATATGTAGTATTATATGTAGTACATGTAGTACTATCCACTCCGCTATAGGATTATGAGGACCACCATACTAATACTGTGTATGTAGTATTATATGTAGTACATGTAGTATTATCCACTCCCCTCTAGGATTATGAGGACCACCATACTAATACTGTGTATGTAGTATTATATGTAGTACATGTAGTACTATCCACTCCGCTATAGGATTATGAGGACCACCATACTAATACTGTGTATGTCGGAGAGGTACTACATATAATACTACATGTACTACGTATAATACTACTATATACAACTACATACACAGTGGAGAGGAGAGGTACTACATATAATACTCTATGTACTACATATAATACTACATGTACTACATATAATACTACATATACTACTACATACACAGTGGAGAGGAGAGGTACTACATATAATACTACATGTAGTACATATAATACTACATATACTACTACATACACAGTGGAGAGGAGCGGTACTACATATAATACTACATGTACAACATATAATACTACATATACTACTACATACACTGTGGAGAGGAGAGGTACTACACATACTACATATACTACTACATACTACTGTGTGTGTGTGTGTGTGTGTGTGTGTGTGTGTGTTTCAGGCCTGTGTACCTGTACCCGGTCTACCCGTTACCCGTTCTACTCAGTCTACCCACTGTACCCGGTCTACCCGTTACCCGCTCTACCGGCTGTACCTGGTCTACCAGCTGTACCCGGTCTACCCATTACCCACTGTGCCCGGTCTACCCGCTCTACCCATCTACCCGCTGTACCCGGTCTACCCGCTGCACCCGGTCTACCCGTTACCCGCTCTACTCGGTCTACCCGCTGTACCCAGTCTACCCACTGTACCCGGTCTACCGGTTGTACCCGGTCTACCTTACCCACTGTGCCCGGTCTACCCGCTCTACCCGTTCGTTCTACTCGGTCTACCCACTGTACCCGGTCTACCCGTTACCCGCTCTACTCGGTCTACCCGCTGTACCCGGTCTACCCGTTACCCGTTCTACTCGGTCTACCCACTGTACCCGGTCTACCCGCTGTACCAGGTCTACCCGTTACCCGCTCTACCGGCTGTACCTGGTCTACCAGCTGTACCCGGTCTACCCATTACCCACTGTGCCCGGTCTACCCGCTCTACCCATCTACCCGCTGTACCCAGTCTACCCGCTGCACCCGGTCTACCCGTTACCCGCTCTACTCGGTCTACCCGCTGTACCCAGTCTACCCACTGTACCCGGTCTACCGGTTGTACCCGGTCTACCCGTTACCCACTGTGCCCGGTCTACCC
>JABXJD010000355.1:552500-562500 GCA_013375575.1 Percina caprodes
TAAGTCGATCGCTATAGTGGAGTTAATTTGGATTTTCTCTTCACATCTGTCACCATAGTAACCATCTGAACACTCACACATCCATTCGTTGGAGTCCAGCAGCCGCTTGCACGTTCCGTGGTCGCTACATGTTTCATCTTTGCAGACAAGCAACCTCTGGGAGTAATAGATGGAAAGCTTTCCTGGATACTCGCTGTTTGGACGACAAGAACCATGGTGTAAGGGAGCTGGGGCCTCCGCGTAGTCCTCCCCATAGACCGCATGAGTCGCTTTACCATAATTTTTAAAGATAAATTTCCATGTGTGTGCATGTGGATTAGGCTTTAGAGGATAATATATACAGTTATCTTCTTTTTCCTTAATGTCACATGGTTCTTTTTCTTGAAAGCATTGATCAGCTGCTTGGATAACATACTTATTATAAATTACATTTGATATCAGAGTGTAGCCCACAGCGATGGTGATCGCGTCAGTGATGTCCCTAGATAATTCATTTAGTTCGTAATTTTGTTCCTGGTTTGTGTTGTACACCAGCACCACCCAGCTGTACCAGGTGTACTTCTTATCCAGGAACTCCTTCACCTGATCAGCGATGGCTCTTTTGTTGTCAGGACTGAGTCTTTTCCTGATCTCTACCACGTCGTCCATCACATACAGCATGTGGTTGTTCAGGCAGTAGTCCAGAGCTGATTTCTGAGCCTCATAGACGGTCTTAAACATCTTGGTGTGTTTGGCTTCTATACCTGTTGAATCCAACCCGATCAGTTTCCAGTAGACCTGGTTCAGCACCATCCCCTTCCACAGCAAATGGCTGAAATAGACGTTATATTTGCCGATCTCTTGAAAGTCACATTTGAACTTCTCCTTCAGCAGTTCGTTGAGGTTCCTACTGAGAGACGTGTCTCTGACCGTCAGGTAATGGTAGAGGTTGGACACACTGGCCTCAGTTCCTGTGTTCTCATAGTAGTTGACGAATATCTCTGCCAGTCGGAGTTTGTCCTCTTCATTTGTTAACAAGTTAGTGTTCTGGAGAAGCTCACTGAACTTCTTCCAGGAGTTGAGGATGCGGACTTCGTCTTGAGAGTAGACGCTGGCATAGTTATACCATTCTACGTCTGTGGCCAGGTTGGAGATCTGGATGGAGATAGAGTCCAACTTCCTGTTCACTTCTTCAAACCCTTTCTTCACCTCATTGAGCACCGGGTCGTCCTGAGGGATTAAGATCAAGACCATGTTGACAAAAGACGCAACCAGAACTCCGACTCCGGGCGCCAAGCTGGCGACGTTGGAGAGACTCTTCATCACAGCTGTAAACTTTTTGGTATCAATCTTTTCAATCCCTTCTTTGACGACAGTGAGCATGCTGTTTGCCAATGCCAAAGATTTATCCACCTTCTCTCTGGTTTCGAAAGGCAGGTCTCTCTTCACCCTGTAGGGGGGTGAGAGGTTGGTGGATGTGGGGTCATGTGACCGAGCGGAGGAAGTCGTCCAGTAGAGAAGAAGGATCGATGAAGCCAACAGCATGGAGGCCGACAGCCGAGGGAACGCCATGACTGCAACACAGACAACACAACAAGGAATCATGTTATAAACTCTAAGTTCAAGACTCACAACTAGGGATGGGCTGTGAGACCTGGTTCTATAAGGAGCTGGTTCCAAAATTCTCAACATCAAAAAATCAAAAGGTCCGAGCTTACTGTCACAAACCGGCTCAACACGTGACAAAAAGGGGAGACCGCACAGGTTAGAATGCCAAATAATTGTTTATTGTAAAGTAAACTGGAGAACTATTAACAAAAGAATCAAAAGATGTGGAATCCAGGGTATCGCTCGTGTTGGGGGGGCGTGGATGAAGTGCAACAGAAGAGAAGAAACTAACCCAAACCAGGAGGTGTGGAGCTAACGAGGAGGAGAAGTCAGAAAGAGACCAATCAGACATGGCTTGTATGAATAGTCTTGGTTGAGGCCCCGAGGTGTCCACCGATCACCTAACAAACCCAGGTGTCCACCGATCACCTAACAAATACAGGTGTCCACCAACCAAATAATGAACCCAGGTGTCCACCGATCACCTAACGAACCCAGGTGTCCACCGATCACCTAACGAATCCAGGTGTCCACCGATCACCTAACAAATCCAGGTGTCCACCGATCACCTAACAAATCCAGGTGTCCACCAATCACCTAACGAATCCAGGTGTCCACCAATCACCTAACGAATACAGGTGTCCACCAATCACCTAACAAATCCAGGTGTCCACCAATCACCTAACGAATACAGGTGTCCACCAATCACCTAACAAATCCAGGTGGCCACCAATCACCTAACGAATACAGGTGTCCACCAACCAAATAATGAATCCAGGTGTCCACCAATCACCTAACGAATACAGGTGTCCACCAATCACCTAACGAATACAGGTGTCCACCAACCAAATAATGAACCCAGGTGTCCACCGATCACGTAACGAATACAGGTGTCCACCGATCACCTAACAAATACAGGTGTCCACCAACCAAATAATCAACCCAGGTGTCCACCGATCACCTAACGAACCCAGGTGTCCACCGATCACCTAACGAATCCAGGTGTCCACTGATCACCTAACAAATCCAGGTGTCCACCGATCACCTAACAAATCCAGGTGTCCACCGATCAACTAACAAATCCAGGTGTCCACCAATCACCTAACGAATCCAGGTGTCCACCAATCACCTAACGAATACAGGTGTCCACCAATCACCTAACAAATCCAGGTGTCCACCAATCACCTAACGAATACAGGTGTCCACCAATCACCTAACAAATCCAGGTGGCCACCAATCACCTAACGAATACAGGTGTCCACCAACCAAATAATGAATCCAGGTGTCCACCACTCACCTAACGAATACAGGTGTCCACCAATCACCTAACGAATACAGGTGTCCACCAACCAAATAATGAACCCAGGTGTCCACCGATCACGTAACGAATACAGGTGTCCACCGATCACCTAACAAATCCAGTTGTCCACCAATCACCTAACGAATACAGGTGTCCACCAACCAAATAATGAATCCAGGTGTCCACCGATCACCTAACAAACCCAGGTGTCCACCGATCACCTAACGAACCCAGGTGTCCACCGATCACCTAACAAACCCAGGTGTCCACCGATCACCTAACAAACCCAGGTGTCCACCGATCACCTAACGAATACAGGTGTCCACCAACCAAATAATGAATCCAGGTGTCCACCAATCACCTAACGAATACAGGTGTCCACCAATCACCTAACAAATCCAGGTGTCCACCAATCACCTAACGAACCCAGGTGTCCACCGATCACCTAACAAACCCAGGTGTCCACCGATCACCTAACGAATACAGGTGTCCACCGATCACCTAACAAACCCAGGTGTCCACCGATCACCTAACGAATACAGGTGTCCACCGATCACCTAACGAACCCAGGTGTCCACCGATCACCTAACGAATACAGGTGTCCACCGATCACCTAACAAACCCAGGTGTCCACCGATCACCTAACGAATACAGGTGTCCACCGATCACCTAACGAACCCAGGTGTCCACCGATCACCTAACGAATACAGGTGTCCACCGATCACCTAACGAATACAGGTGTCCACCAACCAAATAATGAATCCAGGTGTCCACCGATCACCTAACAAACCCAGGTGTCCACCGATCACCTAACGAATCCAGGTGTCCACCGATCACCTAACAAACCCAGGTGTCCACCGATCACCTAACGAATACAGGTGTCCACCGATCACCTAACAAACCCAGGTGTCCACCGATCACCTAACGAATACAGGTGTCCACCGATCACCTAACGAACCCAGGTGTCCACCGATCACCTAACGAATACAGGTGTCCACCGATCACCTAACGAACCCAGGTGTCCACCGATCACCTAACAAACCCAGGTGTCCACCGATCACCTAACGAATCCAGGTGTCCACCAACCAAATAATGAATCCAGGTGTCCACTGATAAAATAATAAATTCAAGTGTCCATATACTTATATATAAGTATATATATATATATATATATATACACACACACACACACACACACACACACACACACACACACACACACACACACACACAGCTGAGTCCCCAAAACGTGACGAGAACCAGTGAAAGGAACGTCCTCTCCTAAGTGAACCTGAGGTGGTTGAGTGTTGTAGGGAGAACAGACCGAGTAGTGGATCTGGGATCGAGCTCTCAGTGGAATCAGGCTCATAGTGTTAGAGAACCACGACTCTACAGGCCGTCATGGATGTTAAAGAATACAATAAAGGCAAAAGACCCTGAACGCAGCACAGCGTCCGGGTCGCTTTAAATATTTAATAATAATTTATAGAAGTGGGGAAATTACAATTTACACTCTGTTTACTTAGTAATCATATACACACACACAGACACACACACACACACACACTCACACAGACACACACAGACACACACACACACAGACACACACACACTCACACTCACACAGACACACACACACTCACACTCACACAGACACACACAGACACACACAGACACACACACACTCACACAGACACACAAACAGACATACACACAGACACACACACAAACAACAAAAATACAACGGAATAATTCTCTAAATGACATTTATCAAGATAAGAAGAGAGTTCAGACCTGGAGAGAGGCTCGGAGATCTGGACCCTGTGATTGGTCGGCTGGCTGGATGGCCCAGAGCCGTCTGCCTGCTGTGATTGGTCGGCTGGCTGATGGGGGCTGGATGTGATTGGTCGGCTGGCTGATGGGGGCTGGATGTGATTGGTCGGCTGGCTGATGGGGGCTGGATGTGATTGGTCGGCTGGCTGATGGGGGCTGGATGTGATTGGTCGGCTGGCTGATGGGGGCTGGATGTGATTGGTCGGCTGGCTGATGGGGGCTGGATGTGATGCGGTCTCTGACGACAGTCTGCAGGTTGTTGAGTCTCGGAGGAAGCCCCTGATCTCTGAGCCCCACAGGACAGCAGCCGTCATTTAAAGGAAGCTGATTGGCCACACCTTCTGACAGGTGGAGCTGAGACGCAGGGGTGAGAGCCATGTAGGGACAACTCTCTCTCACACCGCTGATAACGGCTCATTTTGGTTAAACTAACAGCCAAAAACCCAAAAAAGGAAGTCTGCCTCCTCGTTTATGCTCTACACACACACACACACACACACACACACACAGACACACACACACACACACACACACACACACACACACACACACACACACACACACACACACACACACACAGAGACACACACACACACACCAATGATAAAATGGTGATTCATCCCTTCTTCTTCCAGCGTGTCTCCTGAATCATTCAGACTCATATCTGTATTCATGGATCTGATGTTTTCATTAGCAGAGAGCGACATGTCCTAATATTAATATTAATAATATTAATATTAGTATTAATGTGTGGTCCCTGAGAGGAGGCGGGACCGGCTGGTGGCCTTTCATCGTTGAGCTCTAACCCAACGAGAGCCCAGATGAACAAATAAAGAGTTCAAAGTCTCTCTGTTCTCTAAATGAGACCGGCTGCAATATCAATCATTAATGACTTTATTCTTTATTTAGGAACGGCTCCATGAATATGCAGTCTCTGAGGGTCTCTGATGGTCTCTGTGGGTCCTTGCGGGTCTCTGTGGGTCCCTGTGGGTCTCTGTGGGTCCTTGCGGGTCTCTGTGGGTCTCTGTGGGTCCCTGTGGGTCCCTGTGGGTTCCTGTGGGTTTCTGTGGGTCCCTGTGGGTCTCTGTGGGTTCCTGTGGGTCTCTGTGGGGTCCTGTGGGTCTCTGTGGGGTCCTGTGGGTCTCCGTGGGGTCCTGTTGGTCTCCGTGGGTTCCTGTGGGTCTCTGTGGGTTCCTGTGGGTCTCTGTGGGTTCCTGTGGGTCTCTGTGGGGTCCTGTGGGTCTCCGTGGGGTCCTGTTGGTCTCTGTGGGTTCCTGTGGGTCTGTATATTATATCAGATATTATCTAATGTTATAAATGTGTAACTTTTATTATTTTAATGGTAAAGCACTTTAAATTACCCTGTTACTGAGACAGAGACAGATGACGGGGACGGAGGTTAGACACAGAGACAGAGGACGGAGGTTAGACACAGAGGACGGGGACGGAGGTTAGACACAGAGACAGAGGACGGAGGTTAGACACAGAGGACGGGGACGGAGGTTAGACACAGAGACAGAGGACGGAGGTTAGACACAGAGGACGGGGACAGAGGTTAGACACAGAGACAGAGGACGGGGACAGAGGTTAGACAGAGACAGAGGACGGGGACGGAGGTTAGACAGAGACAGGACGGGGACAGAGGTTAGACACAGAGGACGGGGACAGAGGTTAGACACAGAGACAGAGGACGGGGACGGAGGTTAGACACAGAGACAGAGGACGGGGACGGAGGTTAGACAGAGACAGAGGACGGGGAAAGAGATTAGACACAGAGACAGAGGACGGGGACGGAGGTTAGACACAGAGACAGAGGACGGGGACGGAGGTTAGACACAGAGACAGAGGACGGGGACAGAGGTTAGACACAGAGACAGAGGACGGGGACGGAGGTTAGACACAGAGACAGAGGACGGGGACGGAGATTATACACAGAGACAGAGGACGGGGACGGAGATTAGACACAGAGACAGAGGACGGGGACAGAGGTTAGACACAGAGACAGAGGACGGGGACAGAGGTTAGACAGAGACAGAGGACGGGGACAGAGATTAGACACAGAGACAGAGGACGGGGACAGAGGTTAGACACAGAGACAGAGGACGGGACAGAGGTTAGACACAGAGACAGAGGACGGGGACAGAGGTTAGACAGAGACAGAGGACGGGGACAGAGATTAGACACAGAGACAGGACGGGGACAGAGATTAGACACAGAGACAGAGGACGGGGACAGAGATTAGACACAGAGACAGAGGACGGGGACGGAGGTTAGACACAGAGACAGAGGACGGGGACAGAGATTAGACACAGAGACAGAGGACGGGGACAGAGATTAGACACAGAGACAGAGGACGGGGACAGAGGTTAGACACAGAGACAGAGGACGGGGACGGAGGTTAGACACAGAGACAGAGGACGGCGACAGAGATTAGACACAGAGACAGAGGACGGGGACAGAGATTAGACACAGAGACAGAGGACGGGGACAGAGATTAGACACAGAGACAGAGGACGGGTACGGACACACAGCAGTAAAGAGGGACATCTGGCTCAGGAACACGAACCGGAAGACTAACCAACAGCAGTCCACTCAGGAGACGAAACACACACAATGGTCTGTCCCCGGGGGGGGACACGAGGACTAAGTCCAGAGGGTCAACAGACCAGGTCAACGTCCTCTCGGTGGTTCCACCTCTACCAGCATCGCTTTCACAACCGTCGCTTACAGGAACCCTCCCACACACACACACACACACACAGACACACACACACACACACACACACACACACAGACACACACACACACACACACACACACACACACACACACACAGACACACACACACAGACACACACACACAGACACATACACACAGACAGACACACAGACAGACACACACACACACACAGAGACACACACACACAGACACACACACACACAGACACACACACACACACACACACACACACACACACACACACACACAGACACACACACACACACACACACACACACACACACAGACACACACACACACACAGACACACACACACAGACACACACACACACACACACACACAGACACACACACACACACACACACACACACACACACACACACACACACACACACACACACACACACACACAGACACACACACACAGACACACACACACAGACACACACACACAGACACACACACACACAGACACACACAGAGACACACACACAGACACACACACACAGACACACACACACAGATACAGACACACACAGACACAGACACACACACACACAGACACACACACAGACACACACACACACACAGACACACACACACAGACAGACACACACACACACACAGACACACACACACACAGACACACACACACACACACACACACAGAGACACACACACACAGACACACACACACAGACACACACACACAGATACAGACACACACAGACACAGACACACACACACACAGACACACACACAGACACACACACACAGACACAGACACACACAGAGACACACACACACAGACACACACACACAGACACACACAGACACACACACACACACACACAGACACACACACCACACAGACACACACAGACACACACACACAGACACACACACACGCACACAGACACACACACACACACACACAGAGACACACACACAGACACACAAACACACACACAGAAACAGAGACACACACACACACTCAAACCATTGTGTTAGTGCACAAGGTAAAATATGAAGATTGTGTCACCGTCCAGATGTGTAACTGCAGCTGATGTTTGTGTGTAACTGCAGCTGATGTGTGTGTGTAACTGCAGCTGATGTTTGTGTGTAACTGCAGCTGATGTGTGTGTGTAACAGCAGCTGATGTGTGTGTGTAACTGCAGCTGATGTTTGTGTGTAACAGCAGCTGATGTGTGTGTGTAACTGCAGCTGATGTGTGTGTGTAACAGCAGCTGATGTGTGTGTGTAACAGCAGCTGATGTGTGTGTGTAACTGCAGCTGATGTGTGTGTGTAACAGCAGCTGATGTGTGTGTGTAACAGCAGCTGATGTGTGTGTAACTGCAGCTGATGTTTGTGTGTAACAGCAGCTGATGTGTGTGTGTAACAGCAGCTGATGTGTGTGTGTAACAGCAGCTGATGTGTGTGTAACAGCAGCTGATGTGTGTGTGTAACAGCAGCTGATGTGTGTGTAACAGCAGCTGATGTGTGTGTAACAGCAGCTGATGTGTGTGTAACAGCAGCTGATGTGTGTGTGTAACAGCAGCTGATGTGTGTGTGTAACAGCAGCTGATGTGTGTGTGTAACAGCAGCTGATGTGTGTGTAACTGCATCTGATGTGTGTGTAACAGCAGCTGATGTGTGTGTGTAACAGCAGCTGATGTGTGTGTGTAACAGCAGCTGATGTGTGTGTAACTGCATCTGATGTGTGTGTAACAGCAGCTGATGTGTGTGTGTAACAGCAGCTGATGTGTGTGACTCGGAGTTCTTAGAGTCAGACGTTAGGACCACCGCCTCGCTGTAGAAAGGGACCGGACTGGTATCATCTTCATCATCTTCATCATCATGCTCCCTACAGACTAGCTCAGTCTGCTCAGTCTGGTTGGCAACCAGAGGGTCGCTGGTTCAAGTCCCCATGCGGACCAAAGTACGGAGTGTGGATTGGTGGCTGGAGAGATGCCACTTCACCTCCTGGGCACTGCCAGGTGCTCTGGTCCCTGAACTCAACACAACATGACAGACTCTCTGGTCCCTGAACTCAACACAACATGACAGACTCTCTGGTCCCTGAACTCAACACAACATGACAGACTCTCTGGTCCCTGAACTCAACACAACATGACAGACTCTCTGGTCCCTGAACTCAACACAACATGACAGACTCTCTGGTCCCTGAACCCAACACAATATGAAAATGGAAAAATGAAAGACTTATGTACTCGACTGCTCTGATTGGAGGGTTTCTCACGCTGGAGCTCCACCTGGAAGACCTCTGGGACCCCGAGACATCTTATTGTGTGTGAAAGACCACAAACACTCACAGTAACGTTATGCTTTTATTGTGAAAGGAAACAGAATTCAAAACAAAACATAAATCAAGTCAACGGCATTCATCATGATCCCAGCGTCCGTCTTTAAAGGACAGGAAATGGAAGAAGTAAAATTTAAGCTTATTCATTAGTTCATATAATCATAATAATAATCTGACATGTGAGACGAGAGGTCCTGTCCAGACTCAGCTGATCG